>JASVEL010013404.1:0-448267 GCA_032618575.1 Nicotiana noctiflora
AATATTCATAGATGATAAATTACTAAATAACAACCACGATATATAAACGGAAGTCCCTATGACTACAATCGTATTAGTCAAATACGATTGTATATTATTTGGACTATGAATTACACCAAATCAATGACGCCAGAAGGTTTGAGTCATAACATTACTATAAATCGTACAATCGTATAAATCGATTTCATACACCGATATTATCACCGGTATTGCACAAACACGATTGTAGTCATAACAGATTGGGAGTAATGTAATACGATTGTAGTTGGACGCATCGGCCTACGACAACCATATACTAGGACGCATCGGCCTACGACAACAACATAAGTCCATTTAACTAATACGATTGTAGTCATAACAGATTGGAAGTAATGTAATACGATTGTAGTCATAGGACTTTCCGTTTATATATCGTATTCGGAGTAATGCCATACGTTCATACTAGGACGCATCGGCCTACGACAACCACATAAGTCCATTTGACTAATACGATTATAGTCATAACAGATTGGGTGTAATGTTATACGATCATAGTATGACGCATCGGCCTACGAAGACCACATAAGTCCATGGGACTAATACGATTGTAGTAGGACACATCGGCCTACGACAACCACATAAGTCCATTTGACTAATACGATTGTAGTCATAACAGATTGGGACTAAATAACAATCACGATATATAAACGGAAGGTCCTATGACTACAATCGTATTATATTACTCCCAATCTGTTATGACTACAATCGTATTAGTCAAATGGACTTATGTGGTTGTCGTAGGTGTAACGACCCGGACCGTCGTTACGGGAATTACCACCCCGTTACCTTGCAATTACATATATTATGCTTTTAAAACAGTATTAGAGTATATCGGGTGAGTTAGGAGTGATTTGGATTGAAAATAAAACAAATAGCATGTTTGAAGAAAGCTTGAATATGAAAAGTCAACCAAGAGTTGACTATTGAGTTAGAGTGCTCGGAATCGGATTCTGATGATTCGACTAGTTCCGGGGGATCATTTATGACTTAGGAGAACAATCGGAATTGAATTCGGAGGTCCGGTGTAGTTTTAAGCTTGAATTGGCGAATGTTGAATTTTGGCGAAAACCGGATGGTAGGTGATATTTTGATCCGGGGGTTGGAATGGAATTCCGACAATTTCTGTAGCTTCGTTATGTGATTTTGGATGTGTCTGCAAATTTCAGGTCATTCGGACATCGTTTAATCGGGTTTTGGATTGAATGTTAGTTTTGAAAGTTTTGAAGAAACTTAGGCTTGAATCCGTGAGTAAATGGAGATTTTGATGTTTAGTATGGTGTTTTTATGGTTGGAACAAGTTCGTATCATGTTTTGGAGTATGTTGGTGGTTTTCGTTGGGGTCCCGGGGTCTCGGGATGAATCCGGGGGTCCAAACGGACCATTTTTGGAAGAAAAGAGAAAGCTGGTTGCTGTCATAAACGCAGCAGGCTTTTGCTCTCCGCGATCGCGGGGAGGGGGACGCGATCGCGTAGAGCTGGGGGCTAGGGCATCGCGATCGCAGGGTAACAAGTCGCGATCGCGTAGAATTAAACGGGTGCACATCGCGATCGCAGGATCATCTACGCGATCGCGTAGAAGAGAAATGGGTCCAGGGGAAAAATGTGCTACGCGATCGCAGGAAGGAGGACGCGATCGCGTGAAGCCGGGAGATTGTACATCGCGATCGCGTGGGGGAAGTCGCGATCGCGTGAGGCCGAGTTTTTGACCATCGCGATCGCGTGAAGCGAGTCGCGATCGCGTAGAAGAAAAAGTCCTGGTAGTGAATTTAATCCAGAAACAGAGAGTTACGGGTTCATTAACCCAAAACTCAATTTTGAGCCCTAGAGAGAAGAAAACTCGAGGAAATCACCGAGAAGTCATCGGGTATTCGTCGGAGGTAAGATTCTTGACTCAAAAACATCATTTTATGGTAGTATTAACATCAATCTTCATGAAATTGGGTTGAAATCTTGAAGAAATGTGGCCTAAATATTGAAAACGGGATTTTTGGATTTGGGAGGCCATTCGAACTCCGATTTCGATAAATTTTATATGCACGGACTCGTGGCGAGATAAGGATCGCGTTGGTACTAATTTCGGAATTTTCCGAGCAGTGGGGCCCGGGGTCGGGTTTTACCAACTTAGTGTAATTATGCGAATTTCATATAAATTGAAGTGGGTTATGATTCTTTGACCCGTATTTGATATAATTATTGTTATTTGACTAGATTCTACACACAAGGCAACTAAATTCAAAGGAAAAGGCATCGCGGACGAGTCTACGACCGGCTAGAGGTGAGTAGTTTGTGTATATGGTAGCCCGAGGGTTCGAAACCCCGGCTTAGCACATTGTGACGCTAATAGGGCGTGGCTCGCACACCGTGGCAGGTGCGGGATTGATTGCAATTGGGGATTGAGACTTGGTCCATCCCGGAAATGAATAATATGTTGTTAGTGTTGGAAATACACTGTATTTGCTATATTTATGGGATGTAAGCCTTCTTTGGGGCCTTGTGCCGATCTGTAGCGTCCTTAAAGGACAATATTTATGTGATAGCTAAAATTGCTTAAATCACTGATCTCAGTCCTGGAAATTGTAATCACACTTTTGAAATGCTATGTCACCGGCTTTTACAAATCTAATAAAGATAAAAGTATTTTTTTTATATAAATTATGAATTGAGAACTGGAATTAAGGATAATGAATTGTTTTGTGACTTATTTGCTTATTGTGGACTGAGCATGGGATCGGGCTGCACGCCGCAGTGGTTGATATGAGGGTCGGGCTGCACGCCGCAGCAGTATTGCGCTTGGGCTATAGGAGCCCCTCCGGAGTCTGTACACACCCCCAGTGAGCGCCGTCGACGTTAAATTGGATCGGGCTACACGCCGTAGCGGTTATGTGCATTGCATTGCATCTTTATTTGTTGAATTACTCTGTGGTAGCTGTATTGTACTGTTGATGCTAGTTCGTAGGAGATTCGGACTATAGTGTAGCTTCATATTGTGGTATTCTGTGGATTTCTTATTTTCAGCTACTTGTATATATTTATTACTCACTGAGTACTTAGTACTCACCCCTACTCCCTGCACCTTTTGTGTGCAGACTCAGGTACACAGGAGCAGTAGACGGACATCTCCGGCGTTTACATTGTCACATCGAGTTGCTGAGGTAGCTGCCTACGTTCGCAGAGCCTAGCTTCTCCTCTCATTCCAGTTGTTATTTTATATTTTGTATTCAGACTTGAGTACTTCTATATCGTACTCTTTATTTCCTGTTGGGTTTTGTTAGAGGCTCTAGACTTGTGACTCCGGATCTTTGGGAGTGTCAGTACTTTTGTTCAGTATTATTATTATTGGAGTTCTTAAACTCATATATTCTTCTTGGGTTGTCCATTTGGGGACCGGTATTGTGTTATAATTAAATTGTTGGTCTGGCTGGCCTAGCTTGATTGTTGGGCGCCATCACGACCGGATTTGGGTCGTGACAAGTTGGTATCAGAGCTCTAGGTTATTAGGACTCGCGAGTCATGAGCCGGTTTAGTAGGCTTTCGCGGATCGGTACGTAGACGTCCGTATCTATCTTCGAAGGGCTACAGAAACTTTAGGAAAAACCTCATTTTCTTGAATTCATATCGTGCGATTTGTGCTATCATGAAATTAAATCTTTCCATATTCTATTCTCTCGCGGATGGCGAGAACACGAGCTAACGGACGTGGCGGACGACCACTATTGGCACCCGGAGGTCGTGGTCGTGGTAGAGGTAGGGCAGCGAGCACCGAGCACCGAGCACCGAGCACCGAGCACCGAGCACCGAGCACCGAGCCGACGGCGGACGCTCCGGCGGCTCGAGTTCGGGGCACGGCGGTGCCTATCGTGATACCGGGTCTTCGGGAGACCTTGGCTCGGATATTATCGGTGTGCACGAGCTTGGCACGGTAGTTGCTGCTACTCGCTGCAGTATCATCTTCACGAGGCCGGGGAGGGAATCGGACCCCCGTGGCTCGCACACCCGAGCCGGTAGGCCAGTTGCGCCCATTGCACCAGCTCCTGCATATGTGGTTCCGGTTATGCCCGATGATGAGCCAGCGTCGTTTGGAGAGATTTGAGAGGCTACGGCCTCCGACATTCGGTGGAGCCGAGGGCGAGGATGCCCGGGGTTTTCTTGACGGATGTCAGCGCATGCTTCGCACCGCGGGTATTCTAGAGTCCGGCGGTGTTTCATTCACCACTTTTCAGTTCACAGGTGCAGCATTTCAGTGGTGGGAGGATTTTGAGAGGCGTAGGCCCGCCGGGGCAGTGCCCCTCACTTGGCAGCAGTTCTCCACGGTATTTTTGGAGAAGTACGTACCTCAGTCTCAGAGAGAGGAGCTGCGACGTCGGTTCGAGTGGTTGAAGCAGGGAGAGATGACAGTTAATCAGTATGAGATGAGATTCACACAGCTGGCCCGTCATGCCATGTGGATGGTTCCTACCGACGGGGAGAGGATCCGGAGATTTATTGATGGTCTTATTTATCCTATCCGCATATTGATGACCAGGGAGAGAGTTTCGACAGTTACCTTTGAGGAGGTGGTTGATGCCGCCCGTCACATTGAGACAGATCGCCGCCGAGAGCGAGAGGAGAGAGAGGCTAAGAGGCCTCGTGGTACCGGCAGTTTACGGTGGTGCTCCATCTAGGGGCCAATTTCAGCATAGCGGAGGTCGCTCTTTCGGGTCTCATCAGTCTGGACGTACGGAGTCCAGTGGGGTTTCATCTTATCGTGGTCGTCAAGGCCAGCGGGGTTATCGGGGTCGGCGAGCCGCCGGCGAGTCGGCACCGCACCGAGTGCTCTTCCGGCTCGCAGCTGCGCTCCCGTTTCCTCGGCACAGGGATTCATCGGTAGCGAGGGGTCCTCGGCAGCCCCCTTCTCCCATCTTCGGGCCGTTGTTTTGAGTGCGATGATTTGGGCCATATCGGAGAGAGTGTCCTCGGTGGCTGCGTAAGCGGTCTCGGCGGAGGGATCGGCCCTTCGTCTTCTACTCCTGTTTCTTCGGCGCCGGCACGGTCGGCTAGGACCGGTGGCCAGGTATCCAGAGAGGTCGCCCCGTGGGCGAGGATCGTACCGGTGGAGGTCAAGCTCGTTTTTATGCTCTTCCGGATAGGAAGGATGCTAGTGCTTCAGATGCGGTCATTTCAGGGTATTATCTCAGTCTGCCACGGGGATGCTTCTGTCTTATTTGATCCCGGATCCACCTATTCTTATGTCTCTACTTATTTTGCACATCATTTGGGTATGACCCGTGGTATTCTTGCTTTGCCCCTACATGTGTCTACCCCAGTGGGGGGTACTGTTGTTGTGGATCAGGTATATCGATCCTGTCTTAATACTATTGGGGGTCTGGAGACCCGAGTTGATCTATTACTACCGGGCATGGTAGATTTCGATGTAATTCTAGGCATGGATTGGCTATCTCCTTACCATGCGATTCTGGACTGTCATGCCAAGACAGTCACACTAGCTATTCCAGGTAATCCAAGGATCGAGTGGCGTGGCTTGACTGATTATGTGTCCGACAGGGTGATTTCTTATATAAAAGCCCAACGAATGATTGGCAAGGGTTGTTTATCTTATTTGGCCTTCATTAGGAATGTTGAGGCTGAGACACCCAGTCTTGATTCGGTCCCCATTGTGAGGGAGTTTCCGGATGTATTTCCAGCAGACCTGCCGGGCATGCCGCCTGACAGAGATATCGATTTTGGTATTGACTTGGTGCCAGGCACTCAGCCCATTTCTATTCCTCCCTATCGCATGGGACCAACAGAGTTAAAAGAATTGAAAGAACAGCTCCAGGAACTCTTAGATAAGGGTTTCATTCGTCCGAGTGTGTCACCTTGGGGTGCACCGGTGTTGTTCGTGAAGAAGAAAGATGGCACAATGAGAATGTGCATTGATTACGGGCAGCTGAACAAGGTAACAGTGAAGAATAAGTACCCATTGCCTCGTATTGAGGACCTATTTGATCAGCTCCAGGGAGCTAGTGTATTTTCTAAGATTGATCTTCGATCGGGCTATCATCGGTTGAAGATCAGGGACTCGGATATTATGAAGACAGCGTTCAGGACGCGATATGGGCACTACGAGTTCCTGGTGATGTCTTTCGGGTTGACTAATGCCCCAGCAGCATTCATGCACTTGATGAATAGTGTATTTCGGCCGTACCTTGATTCTTTTGTGATTGTGTTTATTGATGATATTCCGGTATATTCACGCAGCCAGGAGGAGCATGCACAGCATTTGAGAGTGGCATTGCAGAGGTTGAGGGAAGAGAAGCTTTATGCAAAATTCACTAAGTGTGAGTTCTGGCTTGATACTGTGGGTTTTCTGGGACATATAGTGTCCAGTGATGGTATTCGGGTTGATCCACAGAAGGTTGAGGCAGTGCAGAATTGGCCCAGACCTTCCTCACCTACAGAGATTCGGAGTTTTCTCGGCTTGGCAGGCTATTATCGTCGGTTTGTTCAGGATTTCTCATCTATTGCTTCACCGTTGACTAAACTGACACAGAAGAATGCTCCATTTGTGTGGTCTGATGAATGTGAGGAGAGCTTTCAGAAGCTCAAGGAGGCTTTGACCACGGCTCCAGTACTTGTGTTACCATCGGCCTCGGGGTCATATACGGTGTATTGTGATGCTTCCAGAGTTGGACTCGGTTGTGTGTTGATGCAGGAGGGTAGAGTTATTGCATATGCTTCTCGTCAGCTAAAGCCCCACGAGAAGAACTACCCTGTTCATGATTTGGAGTTAGCCGCTATTGTTCATGCCTTGAAGATTTGGAGGCATTATCTATATGGTGTATCTTGTGATGTATATACGGACCACCGCAGCCTTCAACATTTGTTCAAGCAAAGAGATCTAAATTTGAGGCAGCGGAGATGGCTTGAATTGCTTAAAGACTATGATATTACTATCTTGTACCATCCCGAGAAAGCCAATGTAGTGGCTGATGCATTGAGCCGGAAGGCTATTAGTATGGGCAGTTTGGCGTATATTCCAGTTGGGGAGAGACCCCTAGCAGTTGATGTTCAGGCGTTAGCTAATCGGATGGTAAGGCTGGATATTTCTGAGCCCAGTCGGGTGATGGCTTGTGTAGTAGCTCGTTCTTCTTTATATGATCGTATTCGAGAGCGCCGGTATGATGATCCACACTTACTTGTCCTTAAGGACAGAGTTCAGCATGATGATGCTAGAGATGTCACTATTGATAGTGAGGGTGTATTGCGGATGCAAGGCCGGATATGTGTGCCCAATGTTGATGGCCTTCGTGAGTTGATATTGGAAGAAGCCCATAGCTCGCGGTATTCTATTCATCCAGGAGCCGCGAAGATGTATCAGGATTTGAAGCAGCATTACTGGTGGAGAAAGATGAAGAAAGATATTGTGAGCCATGTGGCTCGGTGTCTAAACTGTCAGCAGGTCAAGTATGAGCATCAGAGACCTGGTGGTGTATTCCAACGTATTGATATTCCGGAGTGGAAGTGGGAAAGAATAACTATGGACTTTGTTAGTGGACTCCCTCGGACAGCGAGGAAGTTTGATTCAGTTTGGGTGGTGGTGGATAGGTTGACTAAGTCGGCTCACTTCATCCCAGTGTGTACTACCTATACCTCGGAGCGGTTGGCAGAGATATTCATCCGTGAGATAGTGAGATTGCATGGAGTTCCTATTTCCATTATATCAGACAGAGGTACCCAGTTCACATCTTAGTTCTGGAGGACATTTCAGCGAGAGTTGGGTTCACGGGTAGAGTTGAGCACAGCATTTCATCCACAGACGGATGGGCAGTCTGAGCGTACTATTCAGATATTGGAGGACATGTTGCGTGCTTGTGTCATTGATTTTGGTGGTTCATGGGCTGATTATTTGCCTTTGGCGGAGTTTGCTTATAATAATAGCTATCGGTCCAGCATTCAGATGGCACCGTATGAAGCTTTATATGGGAGACGGTGTAGGTCTCCAGTCGGTTGGTTCGAGCCCGGCGAGGCTAGGTTGTTGGGGACAGAGTTAGTCCAAGATGCCTTAGACAAGGTAAAGGTGATTCGGGAGAGACTTCGCACAGCTCAGTCGCGTCAGAAGAGTTATGCAGACCGGAAAGGTCCGAGATGTGTCTTATTCGGTAGGTGAGAAGGTGTTGCTGAAAGTTTCGCCTATGAAGGGTGTTATGAGGTTTGGAAAGAAAGGAAAGTTGAGCCCAAGGTTCATTGGACCTTTTGAGGTGCTTAGGAAAGTTGGGGAGGTGGCTTATATGCTTGCTTTGCCACCCGGTTTGTCGGGAGTTCACCCGGTGTTCCATGTATCTATGCTCCGGAAGTATGTCGGAGACCCGTCTCATGTGTTGGACTTCAGCACGATACAGCTAGATGAGGATTTGACTTATGATGTGGAACCAGTAGCCATTTTGGGTCGACAGGTTCGTAAACTGAGATCTAAGGACATAGCTTCAGTAAAAGTGCAGTGGAGAGGTCGTCCTGTGGAGGAAGCAACTTGGGAGACCGAGCAGGAAATGCGGAGCAGATATCCACACTTATTTGATGCTCCGGGTATGTTTCTTAACCCGCTCGCGGACGAGCGTTTGTTTAAGTTGGGGAGAATGTAACGACCCGGCCCGTCGTTACGGGAATTACCACCCCGTTACCTTGCATTTACATATATTATGCTTTTAAAAAAGTATTAGAGTATATCGGGTGAGTTAGGAGTGATTTGGATTGAAAATGAAACAAATAGCATGTTTGAAGAAAGCTTGAATATGAAAAGTCAACCAAGAGTTGACTATTGAGTTAGAGTGCTCGGAATCGGATTCCGATGATTCGACTAGTTCCGGGGATCATTTATGACTTAGGAGAACAATCGGAATTGAATTCGGAGGTCCGGTGTAGTTTTAAGCTTGAATTGGCGAATGTTGAATTTTGGCGAAAACCGGATGGTAGGTGATATTTTGATCCGGGGGTCGGAATGGAATTCCGACAATTTCTGTAGCTTCGTTATGTGATTTTGGATGTGTCCGCAAATTTCAGGTCATTCGGACATCGTTTAATCGGGTTTTGGATTGAATGTTAGTTTTGAAAGTTTTGAAGAAACTTAGGCTTGAATCCGTGAGTAAATGGAGATTTTGATGTTTAGTATGGTGTTTTTATGGTTGGAACAAGTTCGTATCATGTTTTGGAGTATGTTGGTGGTTTTCGTTGGGGTCCCGGGGTCTCGGGATGAATCCGGGGTCCAAACGGACCATTTTTGGAAGAAAAGAGAAAGCTGGTTGCTGTCATAAACGCAGCGGACTTTTGCTCTCCGCGATCGCGGGGAGGGGGACGCGATCGCGTAGAGCTGGGGGCTAGGGCATCGCGATCGCAGGGTAATAAGTCGCGATCGCGTAGAATTAAATGGATGCACAACGCGATCGCAGGATCATCTACGCGATCGCGTAGAAGAGAAATGGGTCCAGGGAAAAATGTGCTACGCGATCGCAGGAAGGAGGACGCGATCGCGTGAAGCCGGGAGATTGTACATCGTGATCGCGTGGGGGAAGTCGCGATCGCGTGAGGCCGAGTTTTTGACCATCGCGATCGCGTGAAGCGAGTCGCGATCGCGTAGAAGAAAAAGTCCTGGCAGTGAATTTAATCCAGAAACAGAGAGTTACGGGTTCATTAACCCAAAACACACATTTGAGCCCTAGAGAGAAGAAAACTCGAGGAAATCACCGAGAAGTCATCGGGTATTCGTCGGAGGTAAGATTTTTGACTCAAAAACATCATTTTATGGTAGTATTAACATCAATCTTCATGAAATTGGGTTGAAATCTTGGAGAAATGTGGCCTAAATATTGAAAACGAGATTTTTGGATTTGGGAGGCCATTCGAACTCCGATTTCGATAAATTTTATATGCACGGACTCGTGGCGAGATAAGGATCGCGTTGGTACTAATTTCGGAATTTTCCGAGCAGTGGGGCCCGGGGTCGGGTTTTACCAACTTAGTGTAATTATGCGAATTTCATATAAATTGAAGTGGGTTATGATTCTTTGACCCGTATTTGATATAATTATTGTTATTTGACTAGATTCTACACACGAGGCAACTAAATTCAAAGGAAAAGGCATCGCGGACGAGTCTACGACCGGCTAGAGGTGAGTAGTGTGTGTATATGGTAGCCTGAGGGTTCGAAACCCCGGCTTAGCACATTGTGACGCTAATAGGGCGTGGCTCGCACACCGTGGCAGGTGCGGGATTGATTGCAATTGGGGATTGAGACTTGGTCCATCCCGGAAATGAATAATATGTTGTTAATGTTGGAAATACACTGTATTTGCTATATTTGTGGGCTGTAAGCCTTGTTTGGGGCCTTGTGCCGATCTGTAGCGTCCTTAAAGGACAATATTTATGTGATAGCTAAAATTGCTTAAATCACCGATCTCAGTCCTGGAAATTGTAATAACACTTTTGAAATGCTAAGTCACCGGCTTTTACAAATCTAATAAAGATAAAAGTATTTTTTTTATATAAATTATGAATTGAGAACTGGAATTAAGGATAATGAATTATTTTGTGACTTATTTGCTTATTGTGGACTGAGCATGGGATCGGGCTGCACGCCGCAGTGGTTGATATGAGGGTCGGGCTGCACGCCGCAACAGTATTGCGCTTGGGCTGTAGGAGCCCCTCCGGAGTCTGTACACACCCCCAGTGAGCGCCGTCGACATTAAATTGTATCGGGCTACACGCCGTAGCGGTTATGTGCATTGCATTGCATCTTTATTTGTTGAATTACTCCGTGGTAGCTGAATTGTACTGTTGATGCTAGTTCGTAGGAGGTTCGGACTGTAGTGTAGCTTCATATTGTGGTATTTTGTGGATTTCTTACTGTCAGCTACATATATATATATTTGTTACTCACTGAGTACTTAGTACTCACCCCTACTCCCTGCACCTTTTGTGTGCAGACTCAGGTACACAGGAGCAGTAGACGGACATCTCCGGCGTTTACATTGTCACATCGAGTTGCTGAGGTAGCTGCCTACGTTCGCAGAGCCTAGCTTCTCCTCTCATTCCAGTTGTTATTGTATATTTTGTATTCAGACTTGAGTACTTCTATATCGTACTCTTTATTTCCTGTTGGGTTTTGTTAGAGGCTCTAGACTTGTGACTCCGGATCTATTGGGAGTGTCAGTACTTTTGTTCGGTATTATTATTATTGGAGTTCTTAAACTCATATATTCTTCTTGGGTTGTCCATTTGGGGACTGGTATTGTGTTATAATTAAATTGTTGGTCTGGCTGGCCTAGCTTGATTTTTGGGCGCCATCACGACCGGATTTGGGTCGTGACAGTAGGCCAATGCGTCCTAGTATATATGTGGTTGTCGTAGGCCGATGCGTTAGGATTTATACTGATGGGACTATTATCATATTAGATGTACCTATTGTTGTAGTAATATAAACTTTAATTGCTCCATAGATATATCAACCAATTTACTGGTTTGTAGTCACAAATATAATTAATATGACTAAGTCATAAACCAATCTCTCAGCTATGACGAATATGATTTCATAGTAATTTAGTATGATTTAGTAACTCATATTCATTCACGGTCAATTACTAAATTTCACTAATAACTTTAAGTAAACCATTATGACTGGCGGTAATTTCACGTTTGGCCATATCTGTGTGCCCAATGCTTTGAGTTCCAGCGTCTTAATGAAGTTTACTACTATAATTGTTTCCATCCGTTGTTGTAGTCAAGGACATATGAATTAGATAATCAGATCGGCCTATGACAACCACATAAGTCCATTGTATACATTTTTATTGACCGAATGTCCATGATTGGCGTCCTACTAATTCTTGATCTTCTTCTAAATAGGTAAAACATTGTGTGGAGTGTGTTCCCTACTGTGCGTCCTACTACATCGATTGTAGTGTATGAATATGATTTCATTTCTGGAGTTGATACAATGGGTTTTACCCAGAAGTTCTATAAATCACATTAGTCTCATCCTGAGCTAATTAGTAACAGAATTATGTTAGCAATGGTGTTAGTTAATAAGATTGTAGGGAACCAAGTAAATGACATAAGTACTATGTTTGTTATCAGATAGAACCATACGATTATATTTTACAATATGACCGTCCATATTAATAACATAAGTCCACGAATCATAATCATGGAGTAATGTAATACGATTGCAGTAGGACGCATCGGCCTACAACAACCACATACTAGGACGCATCGGCCTACGATAACCACATAAGTCTATTTGACTAATACGATTGTAGTCGTAACAGATTGGGAGTAATGTAATACGATTGTAGTGATAGGAACTTCCGTTTATATATCGTGGTTGTTATCTACTAACAGATTGGAAGTAATGTAATACGATTGTAGTAGGCCGATGCATCATAGTATATGAATGATATATAACCGATGTATATGAGTATTAGTCAGATGCCACATCTGTAGACTAATATCCATCTATGAATATAAACGTTTACTTTTGATACATTACAAGATCTGTGTAAACTTTGCACACATATCTAAATCCATATCTTATTTTTAGGGGTTATGTGATAAGGGTTATCCTCATTTGTATTAGCATACACGTTAACCATATAATCGGTATATTACTATATGTTATTAGTGTTCACACTCAACAAGGTTGACTAAATGATGTTTATATGTAATTATATCCCAATCATATTACTACAATCGTATTAGTCCAATGGACTTATGTGGTTGTCGTCGGCCGATACGTCCTACTACAATCGACTATTTAATTGTTATTAATATACGACAACCACAATCTATAACTGTATGTCGTGGAAAAACTAATTTTAACATGAATAATCTTTACGCATGTTCCTATACTAGAACTGATATATACAACCAAACAATTCTATTATTTTAAAGAATACCACAATGAAGTGGATATTTATTGATATAAAAACCCATATGACTAAATCAATTATGCCAATTGAATAAATTATCAATATTGATAAATTTTAGATTTCTAATATGCAGTATGTCCTCCAGATTCATTGGCCTACGACAATTAGTGCAAACACTTGGATTATATACCTGAATATACTCTTGGATCAATCTTAATATAAAAGTATGTAAATAACAACTATCATCCTAGATATAGTATTGGACAACAATCCAATAGGTAAATATTGGATTTTTACCTATCGTTTATAGGTACAAAATATATATTAATTAAATAGTACTATAATATGGCATTTGATATAGAATATGATTATTAAATCTATAATAAATATTTCTATTACGTAATATATATAAGTATCGAGGTATACAATAATCACAATTTTTTTATATAATTTAAAATTAACAGGTTTTATGTGAACTTTAAGGACTTATGTGGTTTATGAAACGCCCAAACTTACTAATATTATAAAAGTCGTAGGCCAATGCGTCCTACTACAATCGTATTACATTACTCTCAATCTGTTATGACTACAATCATATTAGTCAAATGGACTTATGTGATTGTCGTAGGCCGATGCGTCCTAGTATATGAATGAAATAATATTCATAGATGGTCAATTACTAAATAACAACCACGATATATAAACGGAAGGTCCTATGACTACTATCGTATTAGTACAATGGACTTATGTGGTTGTCGTAGGCCGATGCGTCCTAGTATATGAATGAAATAATATTCATAGATAGTCAATTACTAAATAACAACCACGATATATAAACGGAAGGTCCTATTACTACAATCGTATTAATCAAATGGACTTATGTGATTGTCGTAGGTCGATGGGTCACAAGATGTGGTAGTAATGAACAAATTGTTGTCTACTCTAACAATCAACCACTAGCTTTGGTAACTAGGACGCATGTGATGTAAATGCTATCATTGGGACTTGTTGTTAGACTTAACATCGTATCTGTTTAATAATCGGTGTAGTCCATTGTAGTAATGGCCACATCCAGACCAATATGTCGTAGGCCTATTTATCTACGTGGTAATAGTAAATACGTATCGGCTGTCCATACTACGCACATCTATTGACCCATACTACCCCCTAATATCTTGACTAATACATAATCGATAATTAAGATTACAATCTAAATAACAACCACATATATATACTCGGTTTCATTGAACTATAAAAATATTATTATAGTTCTGTTACGGCCTACGTATATTTAGTCAGTATTAAGATATGAAACAAGTTAGTAGGTGTCACGACCCGAAATTCGGTCGTGATGGCGCCCAGCACACTGCTAGGCCAGCCTGACCAATCAATAACATTAACGGAGCTAGGAGCCCGCTTTATCTCATTTAAACATATCAAATCATAAAACAACAGTGATATCTATATTGAAAACGGGGAACCAAGTCCCAACACATACCAACTCACATAGACCGAAGGGTCAAGAGTCATGAGCCTCTAAAGAACATATGTGTATAATAAGGTTTATAACAAACTCAGTGCAGAAAGGAAAGACAACAAGATAAGAAATGACAGCTAGAAGGGGAGTCAGGTCCTGCGGACGCTGCAGCTACCTCGACTATCCCGCACAATGCCTCCGAGCGGCTACCGAATCAGGTCTGCCGAGAGGTACCTGGATCTGCACACAAGGTGCAGGGAGTATAATGAGTACTGCCAGACTCAGTGGTAATAAACAAGGGTAAGACAGCGTAGATAAGAAATCCAAAGTAAAGCACAATGTAAAGTTATACCAATACCCTGTAACAGTTCAATATTAACAGTAGAGAGCCAACAACATCAACATCAAGTATAACATCTAGCAGGTGTAGCTAAATGCAATGCAATGCATGAAATGGCCGCTACGGCGCGTAGCCCGATCCAATTTGGGTACCCATGCTCACTGTGGGGGTTCAGACTCCGGAGGGGCTCCTACAACCCAAGCACAATATTACTGCGGCGCATAGTCCGATCCAACATATATATACCGCTGCGGCGCGCAGCCCGATCCACTACCAGTCAGCTAATATGCAAATGTAGCCTCGCAGGCTCAAAAGTAGTTTTGAAAACCTTTTTATCATTTTTCAGTTGAAAACAGTAATATCAAGTTCCAGAGATTTGAAATAGCATGATAACAGAAATAGATGCGGTCTGGTAGTAAACTAGCATGTCAATATCACAAGACAATGATAACGATCCTCGCGAGATCCAATACTGGCTCACAGCCCACGAGTATACTCAACCGTCCAAGAAGCAGGTTCAACGGCTTAAGAGTAGCCAATACCACAATGTAGTATGCAACCATTCGAGAAGGAGGGTCGACCACTCAAGAATAGCCAATATCATAAAGCAGTGCCAACAAGTTGGACCAAGCCATAGTCTCCAATCACAGTCGACCCCGCACTCACAAGAGAGTACGTGTCTCGCCGCTATACAGCATCACAAGGTGGTATACAAGGGTTTCGAACCCGCTGGTCATCACCCACATCTATTACTCACCTCAATACAGCGCGATGACTACTCCGCGATGCCTTTGCCACGATAATCAAGCTCCGCACGCGTAGAATCTGATTAAATACAGTAAATACACATCAAATTAGACCAATGGAACGATACCCAGTCAAAACAACTCAATTTACATCAAATTTCCAAAGTTGCCAAAATTCGACTTTCGGTACGCTTCTCGAAAAATTACAAAAGTCGCATATTCGGAATCCTCATCTCAATACGAGTCTAGGCATATAAAATTTACCAAAATCGGACTCCATATGCCCACTCAAATCAGTGTTTTTCTTCAATTTTAGGCCTAGGGCTCAAACCCACCTTTAATCTTCCATTTACAGAGAATTAACCAAGGATTTCATGTTAAAATGATGTAATTAAGCCACAAAACTTACCTCCGACGAAACCCCAATGATTTCCCAGCAATCTCCCGTCAATACCTTCTCTTAGAACTCAAAAATAATGTTTTGGGGTGTGAAACCCGCGACTGGTTATGTTCTGGTTTTAATTTCACTGCCAGTCCAATTCCTTCATCGCGTCCGCGATGCCTCTCACTCGTCCGCGATGCTCTGACCAAAACACCCTTCGCGAACGCGACATGCCTCATGCGTTCGCGATGCACAACTCCGCAGCTAGTCGGGATTCCTTCTACGCGAACGCGTCCCCAATCCACACGAACGTGATGCTTCGCCTTTTCCACTTACGCGTCCGCGACATAAACCATCGCGAACGCGATGCTTCCCTTCTTTCTCTTACGCGAACACCCCTCGTGAATGCGATGACCAAGATGTCCCAGCCTACGCGAACGCGGGCCCCACCCTCGCGAACGCGAAGGCTTAAATTATGCCCAATGATCTGCAATTTACAACAGACTTTTCATTGCTTCAAAATGCTAGATGATGGTCCGGATTCACCCCGAGGCCCCCGGGACCCCAACGAAAACCACCAACATACTCCAAAACACGATATGAAATTGTTCCAAGCATAAAAACACCATCCTAAACATCAAAATCACCAATTACACATGGATTCAAGCCTAAGTTTCTTCAATACTTCCGAAACTAACATTCAATAAAAAACCCAACCAAACGACGTCTGAATGACCTGAAACTTTGCGGACATATCCAAAATCACATAACGAACCTACAGGAATTGTCAGAATTCCATTCCGACCCCTAGATAAAAATCTTGCCTACCGTTCGGATTTCGCCAAAATTCAACCTTAGCCAATTCAAGCCTATTTCTACACCGGACCTCCAAATTCAATTCTGATTGCTGCCCTATCTCACAAATCACCTCCCGGAACTACTCGAATCATCAGAATCCGATTCTGAGCCCTCTAAGTAAATAGTCAACTCTGGGTTGACTTTCCACATTTAAGTTTCCTTCAAAAAGGCTATATGCCTCATTTCCAATCCAATTCACTCCTAACTCACCTGATAGACTCTAACACTGATATAAAAGCAAAAAACATGTAATTACAACATAACGGGGTGGTAATTCCCATGACGACAGGCTGGGTCATCACATTCTCCCCCTCTTAAGCAAACGCTCGTCCTCGAGTGGGTCTAGAAACATACCTAAAGTCTCAAACAAGTGAGGATATCTGCTCCGCATCTCACGCTCGATCTCCCAAGTGGCCTCCTCTACGGGCCGACCTCTCCACTGAACCTTAACTAATGAAATCTCCTTGGACCTCAATTTTCTCACCTGACGACCCAAAATAGCAATAGGCTCCACATCATAGGATAAATCACCATCAAGCTGAATGGTACTGAAGTCTAATACATGAGAAGGATCCCCGATGTACTTCCGGAGCATAGACACATGGAATACTGGATGAACGCTGGACAAGTTGGGTGGCAAGGACAACTCATATGCCACCTCTCGAACTCTCCTAAGTATCTCAAAAGGACCAATGTACATGGGACTCAGCTTCACCTTCTTCCCGAATTTCATGACACCCTTCATGGGTGAAACCTTCAACAATACTCTGTCACCAACCATGAAAGACAACTCTCGAACTCTACGGTCTGCATAACTCTTCTGGCGAGACTACGCTGTATGAAGCCTCTCCTGGATCAACTTTGCTCTATCCAGAGCATCCTGAACTAACTCAGTCCCTATTAATCTATCCTCACCAGGCTCAAACCATCCTACGGGCGATCTACACCGTCTGCCATACAATGCCTCGTACGGGGCCATCTGAATACTCGACTGATAACTGTTGTTGTAGGCAAACTCAGCAAGTGGCAAGAACTCATCCCACAAACCACCAAAGTCAATCACACATGCTCGCAACATATCCTCCAGAATCTGAATAGTGCGCTCAGACTGTCCGTCTATCTAGGGGTGAAATGCGGTGCTCAACTTAACCCGCGTACCCATCTCTCGCTGAAATGCTCTCCAAAACTGAGAAGGGAACTGAGTACCCCTATCGGATATGATAGACACAGGGATCCATGCAATCTAACGATCTCCAGAATGAATATCTCAGCTAACCGCTCCGAGGAGTACGTAGTACACACCGGAATGAAGTGAGCTGACTTGGTTAGCCTATCCACAATCACCCAAACAGAATCAAACTTCCTCGTGGTCCGAAGGAGTCTAGTAACAAAGTCCATAGTGATCCTCTCCCACTTCCACTCAGGAATATCAATGCGCTGGAATACGCCACCGGGCCTCTGATGCTCGTACTTAACCTGCTGACAGTTGAGGCACCGTGCTACATGTCTGACAATGTCCATTTTCATCTTTCTCCACCAATAGTGTTGTTTCAAATCTTGATACATCTTCGCGGCTCCCGGATGGATAGAATACCGCGAGCTATGGGCCTCCTCCAGAATCAACTCACGAAGGCCATCAACATTGGGCACACATATCCGGCCCTACATCCTCAATACGCCGTCACTATCAATGGTGACATCTCTAGCATCATCTTGCTGAACTCTATCCCTAAGGACAGCCAAATGTGGATCATCATACTGGCGCTCACGATTACGATCATATAAAGATGACCGAGATACAACACAAGCCAATACCCGGCTGGGCTCCGAAATATCTAACCTCACTAGCCGATTGGCTAGCACCTAAACATCATAAGTAAATGGCCTCTCCTCAGCTGGAATATATGCCAAGCTCCCCATACTGTCCGCCTTCCGGCTCAAAGCATCGGCCACCACATTGGCCTTCCCCGGATGATATAAAATAGTAATGTCATAATCCTTATGCAACTCAAGCTATCTCCGCTGTCTCAAATTAAGATCTTTCTATTTGAACAAGTGCTGTAGACTACGATGGTCGGTATACACCTCACAGGACACGCCGTACAAACAATGCCTCCAAATCTTCAATGCATGAACAATGGCAGCTAGCTCCAAATCATGAACGGGATAGTTCTTCTCATGTGGCTTCAACTGCCGAGAAGCATAAGCAATCACCTTACCTTCCTGCATCAACACACAACCTATCCCCACTCTCGAGGCATCACAAATCCGGTCGTGATGGCGCCCAGCACACTGCTAGGCCAGCCCGACCACTCAACAACAATAACGGAGCTAGGAGCTCGCTTTATCCCAATTAACATATCACAACATAAAACAACAATGATATATATATATATCGAAAACGGGGAACCAAGTTCCAACACATACCAACTCCTACAGACCGAAGGGTCAAGAGTCATGAGCCTCTACTGAACATAAGTGTATAATGGTTTACAAAATACCAAGTACGAAAAGAAACATCAATACAGAATCAAAAGACAGTAAGAAGGAATATCGGGTCCTGCGGACTCTGCAGCTACCTCGAATATCCTACAGATGTCGCCTCGAGAGGTACCTGGATTTGCACACAAGGTGTAGGGAGTAAAATGAGTACTGCCAGACTCAGTGGTAATAAACAGGGGTAAGACAGTGCAGATAAGAAATCCGCAATAAATCACTATGTAAAGCTGTAATCAAATATCCTGTCATAGAATCGATATCAACTGTACATGTACCAACAAGTACCGGCAAAACAGTATAACAACTAGCAGATGTTGCTAAATGCAATGCAATGCATGATATGACAGCTACGGCGCGTAGCCCGATCCAATTTGGGTACCCGTGCTCACTGTGGGGGTTTAGACTCCGGAGGGGCTCCTACGGCCCAAGCACAATATTACTGCGGCGTGCAGGCTGATCCAACATATATACCGCTACGGCGCGCAGCCCGATCCACTACCAGTCAACTAATATGCAAATACAGCCTCGCAGGCTCAAAAGTAGTTTTGAAAATACTTTTATCATTTTTCAGTTGAAAACAATATTATCAAGTTCCAGAGATTGGAAATAGCATAACAACAGAAATAGCTACGGACTGGTAGTAACTAACATGTCAATATCATAAGACAATGATAACGATCCACGCGGGATCCAATAACTGGCTCACGGCCCACAAGTATACTCAACTGCCCAAGAAGGGGGTTCCACGGCTCAAGAGTGGCCAATATCACGATATATAGTATGCAACCGTCCGAGAAGGAGGTTCAACGGCTTAAGAATAGCCAATTATCATAACGTAGTGCCAACAAGTCGGACTAAGCCATAGTCCCCAATCACAATCGACCCCGCACCCACAAGAGAGTACGTGTCTCGTCGCTATACAGCGTCACAAAGTGGTATACCGGGGTTTCGAACCCGCCGGTCATCACCCACATCTATTACTCACCTCAATACCGCGCGACGACTACTCCGCAATGCCCTTGCCACGAGAATTGAGCTCCGCATGCGTAGAATCTGATCAAATACAGTAGAAATACAACAAATTAGGCCAATGGGACGACACCCAATCAATACAATTCAATTTACACCAAAAATGGCAAAGTTGCCAAAACCAGACTTTTGGTACGCTTCTCGAAAAATTACAAAAGTCACATATTCGGAACCCTCATCTCAATACGAGTCTAAGCATATCAATTTTATGAAATTCGGACTCCATTTGCTCATTCAAAACCTTGATTTTCTAAAGTTCAAACCTAGGGTTAAATCCTCCATAAATTACCCCAAATTCCTCCAGTTTCATGATATAATTGCATAAGTTAAACAGCCAGGACTGAGTCCTTATACCCATATCGAGTTACACAACTACCAGAACTCAAGAGCTTTATTGCACAATATCCGCAAGACTCATTACTTCAAACACATACCAGGAATTGATCGTATTCCTTATCATACCATTCCGGTTTATTAACAAGTTGTTCCATTTACCTAGTTCCCTTTCTGATTCATCTTTAATTTAATATTAGCCCTTACTGTAACACCATAATACATCAACTCATGTTAGCACACGAGAATCGTACATAAGACCACACGGTCTAAGACCCATAGGTCACTTAATACTCTCTCAATGTTTCCAAGAAGTACCACATTCTACGATACTTTATTTTGAAGAACTTCTTGCGATTTTGACTTCGTTATCATTACCTTCCAATACGAATTACATAGAATCCCATCATTCACATAATATAACACAAGTCTTGATCTTTTCTAACGAAACCACCGTCCTTAGCCACACGCACAATCTTAAGACACCTGACTGTTACAAGCAAAATCTTAAACACTGTAAAACAATTCCTGAGCGTCATTCACTCTTACTCAGTTGTAGTTCAACTGTCTTATTGAACAGAACCATTCGTGCCTTGCTTGAACTCTGACACTGTAGAACATGATTATATACAGATACAATTAGCTATCTTTCTTTTCTATATACCGAACATTCTTTACCGCGTAAGTTTCAAACATCCTAGTATTTCTTCACATCTACGAAGCACCATAACCTTTATCAAAATTTCCCAATATACCTAGAGACAGAACCAACACAGCACCCAACAGTGCAATCAGTTAATCAATAAGAACCTCCCCAACATAGCTCGGAGCCATACATCAAATCACTTTTAGCCACTCATAGCATTCTTACTCAAATAATGCCACAAAGTTCTAGTTAGATTAAACTCAAGTCATTTACAAGCTTCGGTGGAGATTCGAATCATCAGAAATATTAACTCTTTTGCAATTCTTGTATTCATTCACACACAATAGTTAAGCCCGGTCTTTAGGTGACAAAAATCTTTTCTAAGTCCCAAATTTTCCAAAAATTTTGACAGAATTTCCTTTATAACTTGGCGTATCCACCTGCCAGCGAATCACCAAAACCATCCTAGCGATACATTCACAACTCGACAAGACATCACAATGCATATCGACAACATTAGTCTAAATACTACACAAATCATATTACCATAATTGTTACATGAACATGTGCTGTACCTGCTCGAATCATAACACATATCAAAAACATTTCGATTACACATGAGGATAAACCCACCTATTTCGCCCCAATTAGCATTTCAGCACAATACCTTCCACCAGGATACACATAGCATAATCACTTTAGTCTTCCTGAGTTTGAACTCATTCCACTACACATAAGGCACTTTACCTTCCAATTAAGAGATATGATAAATATTCACCACGCCCATAGCTCGGAGCTACACAACAGATTAGATAAGAGTTGAACAATTAACAACTCATCCATTAGTAAGCCTCCCTAACACTCTACAGATCGGCACAAGGCCCCAAACATGGCTACTAGCCCAATTACATAGATATAAGCCAGTCTCGGTCATAATACACAATAAGACTATCAATTGGGAAGGACCAAGTCCAAATCCCCAGTCACAATACCACCACGCTGATCATATGACACGTGTGTAAACTCAGCATAGCACTGTATAGTGCAAATACAGGGTTTCAAACCCTCAGTACATTATCTATTGCCACCACTCACAAAATCAGCACCTCGATGCTCAAGTTATAGACAAGGTCCAGCCTCAAGTCATCCTGACTGGCCCAACATGAACTCACAGAGATTATATCTCGCCCCTCGTTCGGGGAAATCACAAGCCATAAGGCAATTTATATTACTGAGCGCTCGATACGTACACAGACGTGCGGAAAGGAATTTCAAAAGTATATCTCAAGCTGAATCAAGTACGCACGATAAGAATTCCAAGAAATGTGAAGTGTTTCCTAAAGGTTCGCGGCCTCCCGAGGATAAGTACAGGCGTCCCCGTACCGATCCACAAGACTCTACTAACCGGCTCAAGACTCATGAGGCCTAGTAAACCTAGGCTCTGATACCAACTTGTCACGACAACAAATCCGGTCGTGATGGCGCCCAGCACACTGCTAGGCTAGCCCGACCACTCAACAACAATAATGGAGCTAGGAGCTCGCTTTATCCCAATTAACATATCACAACATGAAACAATAGTGATATATATATATCGAAAACGGGGAACCAAGTTCCAACACATACCAACTCCCACAGACCGAAGGGTCAAGAGTCATGAGCCTCTACTGAACATAAGTGTATAATGGTTTACAAAATTCCAAGTACGAAAAGAAACATCAATACATAATAAAAAGACAATAAGAAGGAATATCGGGTCCTGCGGACTCTGTAGCTACCTCGAATATCCCATAGATGTCGCCTCGAACAGCTACCGGATCACTGCTGAGATGTACCTGGATCTGCACACAAGGTGCAGGGAGTAAAATGAGTACTGCCAGACTCAGTGGTAATAAACATGGGTAAGACAGCGCAGATAAGAAATCCGCAATAAAGCACTATGTAAAGCTGTAATCAAATACCCCGTCATAGAATCAATATCAATTGTAACTGTACCAACAAGTACCAGCAAAACAGTATAACAGCTAGCAGATGTAGCTAAATGCAATGCAATGCACGATATGACCGCTACGACGTGTAGCCCGATCCAATTTGGGTACCCGTGCTCACTGTGGGGGTTCAGACTCCGGAGGGGCTCCTACAGCCCAAGCACAATATTACTATGGCGTTCAGTCCGATCCAACATATATACCGCTGCGGTGTTCAACCCTGATACAACAATAAGCCTTCTACCACTGGTTCCTGAAAAAGGCAGTGAGTAGGAACAAAACCCTGAGGGACTGGTTCCTGGAATAGGCAGTCGCCAGAGGGGACAATATATTGTGGGTATTAATGGGGTCAGGTCCGCTGTGCAACCCTGATACAACAATAGGCCTTTTCCCCAGTGGTTCCTGTAACAGGCCTGGGGAGGAACAAAACCGTGTGGGCGTGGCCCAAAGAGGACAATATATACACAGTGTTGGGCCGGGTCGTTACAATTGGTATCACACCCGACTCTCTAAGTACGATGCATTGGGTACCCTCAACGAGGATGTTTAATCCTTGTTGGTGGGCGGAGTACAGTGGTTCCTGGAACATGCACTGTAGTTCTCCAAATATCCCACATCGGAATTGAGAGGGAGTCCTGTGCTAGTTAAGTAAAGGCCTTGGACAACATTGGTAGACGCGTTTTCCCCAGTCTTGGGCTGGAGGAGGACCAAATCCGTGCGGGCGTGGCCTAAAGCAAACAATATCTACGATGTTGGGCCGGGTCATTACAATAACAATAGGCCTTCTACCACTGGTTCCTGGAACAGGCTGTGAGTAGGAACAAAACCCTGAGGGACTGGGTCAGAGGGGACAATATATTGTGGGTATTGATGGGGCCAGGTCCGCTGTGCAACCCTGATACAACAATAAGCCTTTTCCCCAGTGGTTCCTGTAACAGGCCCGGGGAGGAACAAAATCGTACGGGCGTGGCCCAAAGCGGACAATATATACACAGTGTTGGGCCGGGTTGTTACAATTGGTATCAGAGCCGACTCTCTAAGTACGATGCGTTGGGTACCCTCAACGAGGACGTTGAATCCTTGTTAGTGGGCGGAGTACAGTGGTTCCTGGAACAGGCACTGTAGTTCTCCAAATATCCCACATCGGAATTGAGAGGGAGTCCTGGGCTAGTTAAGTAAAGGCCTTGGACAACATTGGTAGACGCGTTTTCCCCAGTCTTGGGCTAGAGGAGGATCAAATCCGTGCGGGCGTGGCCCAAAGCGGAAAATATCTACGATGTTGGGCCGGGTCGTTACAATGAGTATAGTGGTTCCTGGAACAGGCACTGTAGTTCTCCAAATATCCCACATCGGAATTGAGAGGGAGTCCCGGGCTAGTTAAGTAAAGATGCTGGACCAACATGTGTATAGGCCTTTTCCCCAGTGGTTCCTGTAACAGGCCCGGGGAGGAACAAAACCGTGCGGGCTAGGCCCAAAGCGGACAATATATACATAGTGTTGGGCCGGGTCGTTACAATTGGTATCAGAGCCGACTCTCTAAGTACGATGCGTTGTGTACCCTCAACGAGGACGTTGAATCCTTGTTGGTGGGCGGAGTACAGTGATTCCCGGAACAGGCACTGTAGTTCTCCAAATATCCCACATCGGAATTGAGAGGGAGTCCTTGGCTAGTTAAGTAAAGGCCTTGGACAACATTGGTAGACGCGTTTTCCCCAGTCTTGGGCTAGAGGAGGACCAAATCCGTGCGGGCGTGGCCCAAAACGGACAATATCTACGATGTTGGGCCGGGCCTCGGACAACATTGGTAGACGCGTTTTCCCTAGTCTTGGGCTAGAGGAGGACCAAATCCGTGCGGGCGTGGCCCAAAGCGGACAATATCTACGATGTTGGGCCGGATCGTTAAAATTGGTATCAGAGTCGACTCTCTAAGTACGATGCGTTGGGTACCCTCAACGAGGACGTTGAATCCTTGTTGGTGGGCGGAGTACAGTGGTTCCTGGAACAGGCACTGTAGTTCTCCAAATATCCCACATTGGAATTGAGAGGGAGTCCTAGGCTAGTTAAGTAAAGGCCTTGGACAACATTGGTAGACGCGTTTTCCCCGGTCTTGGGCTGGAGGAGGACCAAATCCATGCGGGCGTGGCCCAAAGCGGACAATATCTCCGATGTTGGGCCGGGTCGTTACAATTGGTATCAGAGTCGACTCTTTGAGTACGATGTGTTGGGTACCCTCAACGAGGACGTTGAATCCTTGTTGGTGGGTGGAGTACAGTGGTTCCTGGAACAGGCACTGTAGGTCTCCAAATATCCTACATCGGAATTGAGAGGGAGTCCTGGGCTAGTTAAGTAAAGATGCTAGACCAACATGTGTATAGGGCTTATCCCTAGTGGTTCCTGTAACAGGCATGGGGAGGAACAAAACCGTGCGGGCGTGGCCCAAAACGGACAATATATACACAGTATTGGGCCGGGTCGTTACAATTGGTATCAGAGCGGACTCTCTGAGTACGATGCGTTGGTTACCCTCAACGAGGACGTTGAATCCTTGTTGGTGGGCGGAGTACAGTGGTTCCTGGAACAGGCACTGTAGGTCTCCAAATATCCCACATCGGAATTGAGAGGGAGTCCTGGGCTAGTTAAGTAAAGATGCTGGACCAACATGTGTATAGGCCTTTTCCCCAGTGGTTCCTGTAACAGGCCTAGGGAGGAACAAAACCGTGCGGGCTAGGCCCAAAGCGGACAGTATATACACAGTGTTGGGCCGGGTCGTTACACGAGGCATCACAATAAATAGTATATGAACCTGAAGCTGATGGCAATACTAGCACTGGAGCTGTGGTCAAAGCTATCTTGAGCTTCTGAAAGCTCTCCTTGCACTCATCCGACCACACGAATGGTGCAATCTTCTGAGTCAATCTAGTCAATGAATAAGCAATGGATGAAAATCCCTGAACAAACCGGCGATAATACCCCGCCAAGCCAAGAAAACTCCTGATCTTTGTAGCTGAGGACAGTCTAGGCCAACTCTACACCGCCTCAATCTTCTTCGGATCAACCTGAATACCATCACGAGACACCACATGTCCCAGAAATGCTACGGATTCGAGCCAAAACTAGCACTTGGAGAATTTAGCATATAGCTTCTCCTCCCTCAATCTCTACAACACAATACTCAAATGTTGAGCATGCTCCTCCTAACTACGGGAGTAGACTAGAATATCATCAGTGAACACAATCACAAATGAATCCAAATAGGGCCTGAACATACTGTTCATCAGATGCATAAATGCTGCTGGGGCATTGGTCAGCCCAAAAGACATCACAAGAAACTCATAGTGACCATATCGGGTCCTGAATGCAGTCTTCATAATATCCAACTCCCTGATCTTCAGCTGATGATAGCCTGAACGAAGATCAATCTTAGAAAACACCCTCGCACCCTGTAACTGATCAAACAAATCATCTATGTGCGGTGGAGGGTACTTGTTCTTCACTGTCACTTTGTTCAATTGCCTATAATCAATACACATCCGCATGGAACTATCTTTCCTTTTAAGGAACAACACCGGCGCACCCCACGGGGACACACTAGGGCGGATGAAACCCTTATCCAGAAGCTCCTGAAGCTGCTCTTTCAGTTCTTTCAACTCAACTGGTGCCATCCGATAAGGAGGAATGGATATGGGCTGAGTGCCCGGAACCAAGTCAATGCCAAAATCAATATCCCTGTCCAGCGGCATGCCCGGTAGGTCTGAGAGGAATATATTCCTGGAAAATCCCTCACAACAGGTATAGAATCAAGGCTAGGAGACTCAGTTCCCACATCTCTCACAAAGGCTAAGTACGACAAACACCCTTTTTCAACCATTTTCTGAGCTTTTAAGAACGAAATGACACGGCTAGGGACAAAATCAGTCGAACCCTGCCACTCAATCTGAGAAATACCAGGAATGGCCAACGTAAATGTCTTAGCATGACATTCCAATATATCATGGTACGGAGACAACCAGTCCATACCCAATATAACATCAATAACAAATATGCTTGGGTCTCCAGACCCCCAACAGATATAACGCAGGATCTATAAACATGATCCACAACAATTGTATCACCCACGGGGAGGGGGGGGGATACATGAACAGGTAAATCAAGACTACCACGAGTCACACCCAAATGATGTGCAAAATAAGAGGACACGTAAGAATATGTGGAACCTGGATCAAATAGAACAGAGGCATCTCTGTGACAGACAGAAATGATACCTGTGATCACCGCATCGGAGGCAACTGCATCACGCCTGTCAGGAAGTGCATAGAACCGTGCCTGGCCTCCACCAGATCTCTCCTCGCCTTTGGGGCGACCACGAGAAGACTGACCTCCACCTCTACTAGCCTGAGATGGTGCTGAAGAGGAGGGTTGATCCCTCTACTTAGTCTTGTCCCTACGAAGTCGAGGGCACTATCTCCTCATGTGGCCAAACTCACCACACTCATAACATGCACCTGGTGCTGGAGAAGGGGACTGAACGGAACCTCTCACCGCAGAAGAACCCTGGGCTGAAGAAGTAGGTGCTCGCACTCTGGGCTGGAAGGGCACTAAGTGATGACTAACCCCGCTGAAACCCCTGTCGACCACGCCCATAAGAACCTCCGCTCTGCTCAGGGTGGCCTGAATGAGAAGGTCTAGATGAGCGACCTCTGCTCTACTGGAAATGCCCTCTAGATGGAGCACCACTGAAACAACCAGAACCATGAGGCCTCTTGGCTTCCCGCTCCTCCCTCTCTCGGTGACGATCCGCCTCAATGGAGCGTGCCATATCAACAACCTGCTCAAAAAATGATGACAGAACTCGCTCTCTGGTCATAAGAATGCGGATAGAGTAGTTGAGGCTATCAATGAACCTCCTGATCCACTCCCTATCAGTAGGGATCATCCATGTGGCGTGCCTAGCCAACTGTGTGAATCTAAGCTCATACTGGGTCACAGACATGTCGACCCCGAACCAACCACTCAAACGGGCGACGAAGCTCCTCGCGACGAGACTGAGGTACATACTTCTCTAGAAGGAGAGTAGAGAACTACTGCCAGGTTCTGCTCCTGCAGGCCTACGCCTCTCAAACTCCTCCCACCAATCAAATGCGGGACCAGTGAACGGAAAGGTAGTAAATGAAACTCCGCTGGACTAAAGAATACCAGCCATACGCAGCATCCTCTAACATTTATCCAAGAAACCCTTGGCATCCTCGCCCTCAACGCCACTGAAATGGGGTGGCTGAAATCTACCAAATATCTCAAGACGACGCTGGTCGTCGTCGGGCATAGCCTGAACCATATACTTTGGAGCTGGTGCAGCTGGAGGGATAACTGGTACAACCACTTGAGCGGGGACCGCATCTGGCGTCTGTAGTCCCTGAACAACCTGCTCAGGTGTGCGAGCTGCAGGGGTCTGCTGACCACCCCTATCTGAGATGACGCTGCAGTAGCGGTAGCTGAAACTACCAGAGCCAAACCGGAACACACCGATAATATCTGAGCAAGAGTCTCCTGAAGATCAGGAATAGCAATAGATACAGCCTGGCCCTGAACTGGGGCTGCTGGAGCATCAACCACTGGGGGCTGCTCCTGAACTGGTACAACGGGCGGGTCAGCTGGCACTGCCTCAGCTGCCCTACCTCTACCTCTAGCACGACCGCGCCCACGGCCTCTAGCAGGTGGCAATGGAGGTCGTCCACCTCGTCCGGATGCTCGCGTTCTCGCCATCTGCGAGAGAATAGAATATAGAAGTTCAGTTCTCAGAACAACAAGATCGCACGACCGAGTTCAAGAAAAGTGAAGTTTTCCTAAAGGTTCGCAGCCTCCCGAGGATAAGTACAGGCGTCCCCGTACCGATCCACAAGACTCTATTAACCAGCTCAAGACTCGTGAGGCCTAGTAAACCTAGGCTCTGATACCAACTTGTCACGACCCCAAATCCGGTCGTGATGGCGCCCAGCACACTGCTAGGCCAGCCTGACCAATCAATAACATTAGCGGAGCTAGGAGCTCGCTTTATCCCATTTAAACATATCAAATCATAAAACAACAGTGATATATATATTGAAAACGGGGAACCAAGACACATACCAACTCCCATAGACCGAAGGCTCAAGAGTCATGAGCCTCTAAAGAACATATGTGTAGTAAGGTTTATAACAAACTCAATGCAGAAAGGAAACACAACAAGATATGAAATGACAGCTAGAAGGGGAGTCAGGTCCTGCGGGCGCTGCAGGTACAAGTATAACAGCTAGCAGGTGTAGCTAAATGCAATGCAATGCATGAAATGGCCGCTACGGCACGTAGCCCGATCCAATTTGGGTACCCGTGCTCACTGTGGGGGTTCAGACTTCGGAGGGGCTCCTACAGCCCAAGCACAGTATTAATGTGGTGCGCAGTCCGATCCAACATATATATATCGCTGCGGCGCGCAGCCCGATCCACTACCAGTCAGCTAATATGCAAATGCAGCCTCGCATGCTCAAAAGAAGTTTTGAAAACTCTTTTATCATTTTTCAGTTGAAAATAGTAATATCAAGTTGCAGAGATTGGAAATAGCATGATAACAAAAATAGCTACGGACTTGTGACGACCCAAAGGGTCATCACTTATTTTATTAATCATTTCGAGCTTCTGAGGCCTTGAAAACCTCATTCCATGTTGCCTCGATTTAGGTGCACAATCCGAGCATGTTGCCGGAAAGATTTTTTGATAGAAAATATGAATTCTATGAGAAATTTGGATAAAAATGATATTAATATTGATATGGTTGACTTCGGTCAACATTTTTGGTAAACGGATCCGGACCCGAGATTGGATGGTCCCGAGAGGTCCGTAGGAAAATATGGGACTTGGACGTGCGTCCGGAGTCGAATTCCGAGGCCTAGAGCCCAAGTTATGAATTTTTATGTGAAATTGTTTTTGATGTAATTGTTAAAGGAAAATGAATTAATTGACCTTGGTATCGGGCTCGTATTTTGGTTCCGACGCCCGGTACAAGTCTTAAATATTATATATGTGATTTCTGTAAAGTTTGGTGACATTCGGATGTCGTTTGAGATGTTTTGGACCTTGAATTCCAAGTTAAGAAGTTTTGAAAATCAAAAGTATGAAAATCATAAGTTTGAGGCTTGATTTGATTAAAACAAAGTGATATTGGCGATGTGATCGCACGAACAAGTTCATAATGTATTTTTGAGGTTATGTACATGTTTGGTTTGGAGCCCGGGGGCTTGGGTAAAGATTTGATAGGCCGTTGGATGAAATTCTGAATTTTTGCACTGCTGGTTTTTCACCCAGTTGTTGGCTTCGCAATTGCGAAGTATTTCTCGCAATTGCGAAGGGGACAATGTAAGGCAAGGCTCGCAAATGCGAACCTTTATCGCAAATGCGAAGCCCCATTGACCCAGCCTTGTTCGCAAATGCGAACAATTGTTCGCATTTGCGAAAGTCCCCAGAACCTGCCTATGTTCGCAAATGCGAACATTCCCCAAACTGCGAACATTCCCCATACTGCCTTGGTTCGCAAATGCGAACACTGCCTTATACAGCCTGTGTTCGCAAATGCGAACATTAGTTCGCAAATGCGAACACCCCTTTGTCTGCTAGTGATCGCAAATGCGAACAAATGTTCGCAAATGCGAACTTTCCAGCCTTAGCTTATTTTTCAAACTCCAGAAATTGGTCGGGGTTCGCAATTGCGAACCCATGTTCGTAAATGCGAACACAGAGACCTGTAAAACACGAATTTCAGTCATTTCTTCACTTTTTACAAAACAAAAACACCCATTTGCGATTCTTCACGGATTTCTTCATCATCAAATAGATTGTAAGTCACTTTTTACTTAATTCTTTCAATTCCTAACATCATTAAACATGTTTTTCATAAGAAATCAAAGATTTTCATGGTAGAATTCTTATTTTTGTTACAAAATAGGGTTTTTCATAAATTGGGGAATTGGACCTCGAATTGAGGTCTGATTTTGAAACAAATTATATACATGAACTCGTGGGGGGATGGGTAACCGGATTTTGGTCCTAACCCCGAATTCCGACCATGTGGGCCCGGGGGTTGAAATTCACTATTTCGGGCAGAATGTTGTAAAAGTTGTATTTGGTCTTAAGAATTAGTTTGTTGAGTAGTATTGATGATATTAAATCAATTGTGTATAGATACGATTGGATTGGAGCCAAAGTTGAAAGAAAAAGACATTTCCACGGATTGAATTGTTCATAAACACTCGAGGTAAGTGTTTGTTCTATCCTAGCTTGAGAGAGTAGGATTATGTGTTATGTGTTATGTGATCGAGTGCGGTGTATGGGCTGTGGTGACGAGCATCCATACACTGGCGTCTAGTATGACCGTGAGTCGTTGGAAAATGATTATTTTGAGATATATTACAGATGAATTGTTATTGTTCTCCCTTGTTGGGACTTGTTGTGAAGATAATTATTGATTGCCCTTGATGGGACGGTTTATGAATTACTCTGTTTCTTTCTTTGCCCTTAATTGTGATTGTTATTTGGGTGAGGAAGAGTGATAATGCACGAAAGGTGATGCCGTGCCATGTTTATTTATTTATGCACGAAGGTTAATGCCGTGCCATGTTTATTTATTGATTATGCACGAAGGATCATGTCGTGCCCCGTTATTGAACCATGTACGAAGGATCATGCCGTACTATGGATGTGAGGATGAGAGTAAAAGCACGAAGGGTGATGCCGTGTACTTTATTTGTTTATTTGGTGAGGATGAGAGTAAAAGCACGAAGGGTGATGATGTGCAACTGCTTGCTATTTCTTGAATTGATATTACTTGTGTTTACATTATACTTTGCTTTTCCTTGTGAATTTATTAACTGTTGTTAATTGTTGAATTCTTTGAGATATTCCTTATTGTGTTATTACCTGGTTATTTCTTGTTATTTTGTGGTACACATATATATATATTGAATTGCACAGGTTTATGTGAGTGTCTGGTCCTAGGCTTGTCACTACTTCGCCGGGATAGGCCGGGCACTTACCAGAACATGGGGTCGGTTGTGCTGATGCTACACTTCTGTGTGTTTTTGCACAGGTCCAGGTTACGATCAGGAGCAGCAGCAGCAGTAAATCGATTGCGTGGGAGTTGATCATATTGAGATCGAGGTAGCTTGCAGACGTCCGCAGGCCCGGCGTCTCTCTCTTTATTTATGTCATTCGATGTAGTCTCTTTGTTCCGAGACAAACAGAATTATGTTATATTTCCTTCAGACTTTTATGTGTAGTATTCCATAGTAGTTCATGAGTTGGTGACTCCACATCTTGGGTAGAGGATTTCCGTATGATTTTCACTTTGTAATTAGTTATTTCTATTTGATAAAGTATTCCGCATTTATTTAATTAAAATTGTGTTAAAAACAGGATAGTATAAATACAGTGGCTTGCCTAGCTACCACGAGTAGGCGCCATCACGATCCCGATGTTGGGGAAAAATCCGGGTCGTGACAAGTTGGTATCAGAGCTCTAGGTTACATAGGTCTCACCACTCACGAACAAGCTTAGTAGAGTTTGAGAGGTAGGTACGGAGACGTCCGTACTTGTCCTCCAGAGTCTATTGAGTTAGGAAAGAGTCTCTCATTTGTTCTTTCTTGTCGTGCGACTTGTTCCTCAATTACTGATTGAATTTCTATTCTGTCCTTTCGCAGATGGTGAGGACACGCGCTTCTTCGTCCACTGACCAGCAGCCCGAGCCCCAGGCAGCTCCCGTGAGGGGCAGGGGCCAAGGCCGTATCAAAGGCCGTGGTAGGGGTAGAGCCCAGCCCCAGGCAGCTACTCCAGAGGTGGAGCCTTATATTGAGATTGACGAGGAGGCTCCAGTCCCAGCAGCTCCAGTGGGCCCAGCTCAGGTCCCAGGAGAGGCTTTATTTACCCCGGATCTCCGGGATGCTTTGGTCGGAATAGCGGGATTTATGGACAGCATTGCCAGAGCGGGTTTATTATCAGTTGCACCAGCCGCTTCTCAGGCTGGAGGAGGGGCCCAGACTCCTATTGCTCGTACTCCGGAGCCAGTAGTTCCTCAGCCTCAGGCACCAGTGGTTCAGCCAGCTGTGGCCACTCAGTCGAGTACCACGGCTCATGCCGGAGATGGAGCGGCCATGACTTCTGATTCCTTATGGAGACTTGATCGGTTCTCCAAGCTGTTTACCACTACTTTCAGCGGTGCCACATCAGAGGATCCTCAGGATTTCTTATTCAGTTGCCATGAGATTCTCAAGACTATGGGGATCGTGGAGACAAATGGAGTTGACTTCTGTACATTCAGACTTGCAGGATCCGCCAAGACTTGGTGGAGAGATTATTGCGTGACTCGACCAGTAGGGTCCCCAGCTTTATCATGGGACCAGTTTGCGGAACTATTTATGGAGAAGTTTCTGCCTGCTACTCAGAGGGATGTACTTCGGAGGCAGTTTGAGCGCCTCCATCAGGGTACTATGACAGTTACACAGTATGAGACGAGATTTATCGATTTGGCTCGTCATGCAGTGGTGATACTTCCCACGGAGCGGGAGAGGGTCCGCAGGTTTATAGATGGGCTTAATCAGCCGATTAGACTCCAGATGGCTATGGGCGTGGGGAGTGACATATCATTTCAGAAGGCAGCCAATGCAGCACGCAGAGTTGAGATGGCTCTCGCTAGAGGAGGCGGTTATTCTTCGGATAAGAGGCCTCGTCATTCGGGTAGGTTTGGTGCTTCTTCCTCTGGTAGCAGAGAATCCTTTGATAGAGGCCAGTCCTCCAGGCCTTTTCATTCCGCCCTTCAGGCTTCACAGGGTGGACCGGGTGATCGCGGTTCTCGTGGGCATCATTCAGACCAGCTTCCTATTAATGCTCAGCCTCTTCGGAGTGTTCGTGGAGGCCATTCAGGTCGTCAGGGCCAGCAGCCCTATCAGCCTAGGAGTTGCTACGGTTGTGGCGACCCAGGTCATTTTATTAGGAATTGCCCTATAGCAGCGGGCAACTCTCAGCAGCGAGGTCCTCGTCCTATGATTCAGGCCCCAGCTGACCCTCAACCTACCCAGCCAGCCAGAGGTGGGGGTAGAGATTATAGAGGTGGAGGTCGAGGCCGTAGAGATGGAGACCGTCCAACGAGAGGTAGAGGTCAGCCAGTTGATGGTCGTCCTAGAGACGCAGCTCAGAAGGGAGGTGCGGATCCCCGATTCTATGCTTTACTAGCCAGGCCAGAGGCAGAGGCATCAGATGCTGTGATTACAGGTACTATTCTTGTGTGTGGCAGAGGTGCTTCGGTATTATTTGACCCTGGATCTACATATTCCTATGTGTCTTCCTACTTCGCACCGTATTTGGCTGTGCCCAGCTATGCTCTGGATATTCCAGTTTATGTGGCTACACCAATGGGTGACTCCATTGTAGTCGATCGGGTGCATCGTTCGTGCGTAGTTATATTTGGGGGTCTTGAGACCCGTGTTGATCTGTTGCTCTTGGATATGGTAGATTTTGATGTCATATTGGGGATGGATTGGTTGTCCCCATACCATGCTATTCTTGATTGCCATGCTAAGACGGTGACCTTAGCCTTGCCCGAATCACCCCGACTAGAGTGGAAAGGTACCTCAAGCCACTACGTTCGCACTGTTATTTCCTATGTTAAGGCTCGACGCATGGTCGAGAAGGGGTGTCTAGCTTATCTAGCTTATGTTCGTGATTCCGGCGCAGAGGTTCCTTCCATTGAGTCAGTCCATATTGTACGGCAGTTCCCTGAGGTTTTTCCTTCAGACCTGCCGGGCATGCCACCCGACAGGGATATTGATTTCTGTATTGATCTGGCACCGGGCACTCGGCCCATCTCTATTCCACCCTATCGTATGGCCCCGCCGGAGCTAAAAGAGTTGAAAGATCAGTTGCAGGACCTTCTTGAGAAGGGCTTTATCAGGCCCACTGTTTCCCCCTGGGGGGCACCTGTATTATTTGTAAAGAAGAAGGATGGCTCGATGCGGATGTGTATTGATTACCGGCAGTTAAACAAGGTGACTATCAAAAATAAATATCCACTGCCGAGGATTGATGATTTGTTTGACCGGCTCCAGGGAGCGAGGGTATTCTCTAAGATAGACTTGAGGTCAGGCTACCATCAGCTGAAGATCAGAGCGGCTGACATTCCTAAGACAGCCTTTCGCTCTAGATATGGGCATTATGAGTTCTTGGTCATGTCCTCCGGGTTGGCCAATGCCCCAGCAGCATTCATGGAGTTGATGAATCGGGTATTCAGGCCTTACTTAGATCTGTTCGTGATAGTCTTTATAGATGACATCCTGGTGTACTCCCGCAGCTAGGAAGAGCACGAGCAGCACCTCAGAGTGGTTCTTCAGACTCTGAAAGATAACCAACTATATGCCAAATTTTCTAAATGTGAGTTCTGGCTGAGTTCGGTAGCATTTCTGGGTCACATTGTATCGGTGGAAGGTATTCAGGTAGACCCAAAGAAGATTGAGGCAGTCCAGAATTGGCCTCGACCAGCTTCAGTGATCGAGATCCGGAGTTTCTTGGGATTAGCAGGTTACTACCGTCGTTTTGTAGAGGGGTTTTCTTCTATTGCAGCCCCGATGACCAGGTTGACCCAGAAGGGTGTTCAGTTTCGGTGGTCGGAGGAGTGTGAGGCGAGCTTTCAGAAGCTCAAGACAGCCTTGACCACCGCACCAGTGTTGATACTACCTACAGGTACAGGGCCTTATACAGTTTATTGTGACGCATCTCGTACAGGGCTTGGAGCGGTATTGATGCGGGATGGTAAGGTTATCACTTATGCTTCGAGGCAGTTAAAGATACATGAGAAGAATTTTCCAGTTCATGATCTTGAGTTAGCAGCAGTGGTTCATGCCTTAAAGATCTGGAGGCATTATCTATGTGGTGTGACATGTGAGGTGTACACTGATCACAAAAGCCTACAGTACTTGTTCAAGCAAAAGGAGTTGAATCTACGACAGCGGAGATGGTTAGAGTTGCTAAAAGACTATGATGTTACTATCTTATATCACCCGGGTAAGGCCAATGTGGTGGCCGATGCTTTGAGTAGAAAGTATGCCGGCATGGGTAGTCTTGCATACATTCCGGTCAGTCAGAGACCATTAGCTCTAGATGTCCGGGCCTTAGCCAACCGGTTCGTGAGATTAGACATTTCTGAGCCTAGCAGAGTGTTAGCCCGCACGGTCGCTCGTTCTTCTTTATTAGAGCGTATCCGTGAGAGGCAATTTGATGATCCTCGTTTGCGTGAGTTGAGAGATACAGTAGAGCGGGGAGGTGCCACACAGGTAAACCTAGATGATGATGGGGTATTGAAATTGCGGGGTCGTGTTTGTGTACCCAATGTCGAAGGGATTCGAGAGTTGATCTTAGCGAGGGCCCACAGTTTGCGGTATTCTATTCACCCGTGCGCTGCGAAGATGTACCGGGACTTACGGTAGCACTATTGGTGGCGCGAGGATGAAGAAAGATATCGTTGCGTATGTCGCTCGGTGTCTAAATTGTCGGCAGAGGTGAAATATGAGCACCGGAGACCTGGTGGTGTATTCCGGAGGATTGAAATTCCCGAGTGGAAATGGGAGCGGATCACTATGGACTTCGTTACTTACTGGACTTCCTTTGACTCGGAGGAAATTTGATGCTATTTGGGTCATTGTTGATAGGTTGACCAAATCAGCACACTTTATTCCAGTATCTGTCTCCTACTCGTCGGAGAGGTTAGCGGAGGTTTACATTAGGGAGATTGTTCGTCTCCATGGGGTGCCAGTATCTATTATCTCTGATCGGGGTACGCAGTTTACCTCGCGGTTCTGGAGAGCGGTCCAGCAGGAGTTAGGTACCCAGGTTCAGTTGAGTACGGCATTTCATCCTCGGACGGATGGCCGGTCCGAGAGGACTATTCGGATTCTCGAGGACATGCTTCGAGCTCGTGTTATTGATTTCGGAGGCTCGTGGGACAAATTTCTACCATTAGCAGAGTTCGCCTACAATAACAGTTACCAATCTAGCATCCAGATGGCTCCGTATGAGGCGTTGTATGGTAGGCGATGTCGATCACCAGTCGGATGGTTTGAACCGGGAGAGACTCGGTTGTTGGGTACAGACTTGGTTCAGGAGGCCTTGGATAAGGTCAAGACTATTCAGGAGAGATTGCGTTCAGCTCAGTCCAGGCAAAAGGCTTATGCGGATCGTAAGGTTCGAGATGTGGATTTCATGGTTGGTGAACGAGTATTGCTCCGAGTGTCGCCTATGAAGGGCGTGATGAGGTTCGGGAAGAAGGGCAAGCTCGGCCCTAGGTATATTGGTCCATTTGAGATTCTAGACAGAGTGGGAGGGGTGGCTTACAGATTAGCTTTGCCGCCTAGCTTATCAGCCGTGCATCCAGTTTTTCACGTATCTATGCTTCGGAGGTATCACGGTGATCCTACGTATGTGTTAGACTTTAGTATTGTCCAATTGGACAAGGATTTATCTTACAAGGACGAGACGGTAGCTATTCTAGACCGGTAGGTTCGACGGTTGAGGTCAAAAAGCTTTCCTTCAGTGCGTGTTCAGTGGAGAGGTCAGCCTCCTGAGGTATCAACCTGGGAGTCTGACTCTGATATGCGGAGCCGTTACCCACACTTGTTTCCTGACTCGGTACTTCTTTCTTTTGTCCGTTCGAGGACGAACGGTTGTTTTAGAGGTGGAGATTGTGACGACCCAAAGGGTCATCACTTATTTTATTAATAATTTCGAGCTTCTGAGGCCTTGAAAACCTCATTCCATGTTGCCTCGATTTACGTGCACAATCCGAGCATGTAGCCGGAAAGATATTTTGATAGAAAATATGAATTCTATGAGAAATTTGGATAAAAATGATATTAATATTGATATAGTTGACTTCGGTCAACATTTTTGGTAAACGGATCCGGACTCGAGATTGGATAGTCCCGAGAGGTCCGTAGTAAAATATGGGACTTGGACGTGCGTCCGGAGTCGAATTCTGAGGCCTAGAGCCCAAGTTATGAATTTTTATGTGAAATTGTTTTTGATGTAATTGTTAAAGGAAAATGAATTAATTGACCTTGGTATCGGGCTCGTATTTTGGTTCCGACGCCCGGTACAAGTCTTAAATATTATATATGTGATTTCTGTAAAGTTTGGTGACATTCGGATGTCGTTTGAGATGTTTTGGACCTTGAATTCCAAGTTAAGAAGTTTTGAAAATCAAAAGTATGAAAATCATAAGTTTGAGGCTTGATTTGATTAAAACGAAGTGATATTGGCAATGTGATCGCACGAACAAGTTCATAATGTGTTTTTGAGGTTATGTACATGTTTGGTTTGGAGCCCGGGGGCTCGGGTAAAGATTTGATAGGCCGTTGGATGAAATTCTGAATTTTTGCACTGCTGGTTTTTCACCCAGTTGTTGGCTTCGCAATTGCGAAGTATTTCTCGCAATTGCGAAGGGGACAATGTAAGGCAAGGCTCGCAAATGCGAACCTTTATCGCAAATGCGAAGCCCCATTGACCCAGCCTTGTTCGCAAATGCGAACAATTGTTCGCATTTGCGAAAGTCCCCAGAACCCGCCTATGTTCGCAAATACGAACAAATGTTCGCAAATGCGAACATTCCCCATACTGCCTTGGTTCGCAAATGCGAACCATTGTTCGCAAATGCGAACATTGCCTTATACAGCCCGTGTTCGCAAATGCGAACATTAGTTCGCAAATGCGAACACCCCTTTGTCTGCCAGTGATCGCAAATGCGAACAAATGTTCGCAAATGCGAACTTCCCAGCCTTAGCTTATTTTTCAAACTCCAGAAATTGGTCGGGGTTCGCAATTACGAACCCATGTTCGCAAATGCGAACACAGAGACCTGTAAAACACGAATTTCAGTCATTTCTTCACTTTTTACAAAATAAAAACACCCATTTGCGATTCTTCACGGATTTCTTCTTCATCAAAATGATTGTAAGTCACTTTTTACTTAATGCTTTCAATTCCTAACATCATTAAACATGTTTTTCATAAGAAATCAAAGATTTTCATGGTAGAATTCTTGTTTTTGTTAGAAAATAGGGTTTTTCATAAATTGGGGAATTGGACCTCGAATTGATGTCCGATTTTGAAACAAATTATATACATGAACTCGTGGGGGGATGGATAACCGGATTTTGGTCCTAACCCCGAATTCCGACCATGTGGGCCTGGGGTTGAAATTCACTATTTCGGGCAGAATGTTGTAAAAGTTGTATTTGGTCTTAAGAATTAGTTTGTTGAGTAGTATTGATGATATTAAATCAATTGTGTATAGATACGATTGGATTGGAGCCAAAGTTGAAAGAAAAAGACATTTCCACGGATTGAATTGTTCATAAACACTCGAGGTAAGTGTTTGCTCTATCCTAGCTTGAGGGAGTAGGATTATGTGTTATGTGTTATGTGATCGAGTGCGGTGTATGGGCTGTGGTGACGAGCATCCATACACTGGCATCTAGTATGACCGTGAGTCGTTGAAAAATGATTATTTTGAGATATATTACGGATGAATTGTTATTGTTCTCCCTTGTTGGGACTTGTTGTGAAGATAATTATTGATTGCCCTTGATGGGACGGTTTATGAATTACTGTTTCTTTCTTTGCCCTTAACTGTGATTGTTATTTGGGTGAGGAAGAGTGATAATGCACGAAGGGTGATGCCGTGCCATGTTTATTTATTTATGCACGAAGGTTAATGCCGTGCCATGTTTATTTATCGATTATGCACGAAGGATCATGCCGTGCCCTGTTATTGAACCATGTACGAAGGATCATGCCGTAGTATGGATGTGAGGATGAGAGTAAAAGCACGAAGGGTGATGCCGTGTACTTTATTTGTTTATTTGGTGAGGATGAGAGTAAAAGCACGAAGGGTGATGCCGTGCAACTCTGCTTGCTATTTCTTGAATTGATATTACTTGTGTTTACATTATACTTTGCTTTTCCTTGTGAATTTATTAACTATTGTTAATTGTTGAATTCTTTGAGATATTCCTTATTGTGTTATTACCTGGTTATTTCTTGTTATTATGTGGTATACATAGATATTGAATTGCACAGGTTTATGTGGGTGTCTGGTCCTAGACTTGTCACTACTTCGCCGGGATAGGCCAGGCACTTACCAGCACATGGGGTCGGTTGTGCTGATATTACACTTCTATGCGTTTTTGCACAGGTCCAGGTTACGATCAGGAGCAGCAGTAGCAGTAAATCGATTGCGTGGGAGTTATTCATATTGAGATCGAGGTAGCTTGGAGACGTCCGCAGGCCCGGCGTCTCTCTCTTTATTTATGTCATTCGCTGTAGTCTCTTTGTTCCGAGACAAACAGAATTATGTTATATTTCCTTCAGACTTTTATGTGTAGTATTCCATAGTAGTTCGTGAGTTGGTGACTCCAAGTCTTGGGTAGAGGATTTCAGTATGATTGTCACTTTGTAATTAGTTATTTCTATTTGATAAAGTATTCCGCATTTATTTAATTAAAATTGTATTAAAAACAGGATAGTATGAATACAGTGGCTTGCCTAGCTACCACGAGTAGGCGCCATCACGATCCCGATGTTGGGAAAAATACGGGTCGTGACAGGACTGGTAGTAAACTAGCATGTCAATATCACAAGACAATGATAATGATCCTCGCGGGATCCAATACTGGCTCACAGCCCACGAGTATACTCAACCGTCCAAGAAGGAGGTTCAACGGCTCAAGAGTAGCCAATACCACAATGTAGTATGCAACCATCCGAGAAGGAGGTTCGACGGCTCAAGAATAGCTAATATCATAAAGCAGTGCCAACAAGTCGGACTAAGCCATAGTCCCCAATGACAGTCGACCCCGCACTCACAAGAGAGTACGTGTCTCGCCGCTATACATCGTCACAAGGTGGTATACCGGGGTTTGGAACCCGCTGGTCATCACCCACTTCTATTACTCACCTCAATACAGTGCGACGACTACTCCATGATGCCTTTGCCACGAGAATCAAGCTCTGTACGCGTAGAATCTGATCAAATATAGTAAATACACATCAAAGTAGACCAATGGAACGATACCCAGTCAAAACAACTCAATTTACATCAAAATTCCCAAAGTTGCCCAAACCCGACTTTCGGTACGCTTCTCGAAAAATTACAAATGTCACATATTCGGAATCCTCATCTCAATGCGAGTCTAGGCATATAAAATTTACCAAAATTGGACTCCATTTGCCCACTCAAATCAGTGTTTTTCTTCAATTTTAGGCCTAGGGCTCAAACCCACCTTTAATCTTCTATTTACAGAGAATTAACCAAGGATTTCATGTTAAAATGATGTAATTAAGCCACAAAATTTACCTCCGATGAAACCCCGATGATTTCGCAGCAATATCCCGTCAATACCTTCTCTTAGAACTCAAAAATGATGTTTTGGGGGTGTGAAACCCGCAATTGGTTATGTTCTGGTTTTAATTTCACTGCCAATCCAATTCCTTCATCGCGTTCGCGATGCCTCTCACGCGTCTGCGATGCTCTGACCAAAATACCCTTCGCGAACACGACATGCCTCGTGCGTTCGCAATGCAGAACTCCGCAGCCAGTCGGGATTCCTTCTACGCGAACGCGTCCCCAATCCACGCGAACGCGATGCTTCGCCTTTTCCACTTACGCGTCCGCAACTTAGACCATCGCGAACGCGATACTTCCCTTCTTTCTCTTACGCGAACGCGGTGCCTCACCTCGCGAACGCGATGACCAATATGTCCCAGCCTATGCGAACGCGGGCCCCGCCCTCGCGAACGCGAAGGCTTAAATTATGGCCAGCAATCTGCAATTTACAGCAGACTTTTCATTGATTCAAAATGCCGGATGATGGTGCGGATTCACCCCGAGGCCCCCAAGACCTCAACGAAAACCACCAACATACTCCAAAACACGATACGAACTTGTTCCAAGCATAAAAACACCATCCTAAACATCAAAATCACCAATTACACACGAATGCAAGCCTAAGTTTTTTCAAAACTTCTGAAACTAACATTCAATCAAAAATCCGACCAAACGGCGTCCGAATGACCTGAAACTTTGCGGACCTATCAAAAATCACATAACAAAGCTACAGGAATTGTCGGAATTCCATTCCGACCACCCAGATCAAAATCTCGCCTACCGTTCGGATTTCACCAAAATTCAACCTTAGCCAATTCAAGCCTATTTCTACACCGGACCTCCAAATTCAATTCCGATCGCTCCCCTAACTCATAAATCACCTCCCGGAACTACCCGAATCATCAGAATCTGATTCCAAGCCCTCTAACTAAATAGTCAACTCCAGGTTGACTTTCCATATTCAAGTTTCCTTCAAAAAGGCTATATGCCTCATTTTCAATCCAATTCACTCCTAACTCACCCGATAGACTCTAACACTGATATAAAAGCATAAAATATGTAATTACAACATAACGGGGTGGTAATTCCCATGACGACGGGCCGGGTCGTCACAGTAGGCCCAGCTAGGCTTACATTTTAGACACTAATTTAGGACAATAGTTTATGAATACTAGGTATTCATAAACTATCCCTACAATAACGTCTAAATTTAAACATAATTTTTTCAGTTTATATATTAAATCAACTAAACGTATCAGATAAATAGAGCGGACAACTCGGATCGAGGAGGGGCTACGTACCGGGGACCCGGGGGATAGTCTAGCTTTGTAACTTATCCGGCCTCTATTTTTTATTTTGGTTATTGACTTAACAGAAAGGAGAGTCTAAACCAGTAAGCACATCCCCGGAGGTAAGAAGAGAAGGATTTTCGGCACAATTTAATATACAATTCACGTAATATCAAAGCGGTAAACATATAGCACATTGATCAAAACATATAGGGAAATCAAATATATCATTCATTACTACCACTCACATCGATGTGCTAGTTATCAGAACCACAGCGAATTGAGTCAAATGGACTTATGTGGTTGTCGTAGGCTGTTATGTTTTCAAAGTATCCATCAAAGAAATAGATCATAAAGCTTACGACATGGCGATCTCATTTATTCATGTTATTGTGTCTCGGATTGGGAGTTTTTTAGTCTGGTCAATAGTACATCCAACCTCATTGAAATTTCGGTCATCAAAAAGAGTTATAAACATACGATATGAAATACTATATCACATAGTAATATTTTAACTTTGCACACATATCCAAATCGAGATTTATGATACATTATTTGACTAACACGATTGTAATAATTGTAGCTTTTGGAGATGGGTTTAAAAAGACAGAAACTTCACACTTTCAGATTAAAGGCGTATTAAATATACAAGTGCACATTAATGTCAATTAATCGAAAATCCATTTCATAGAAATGCCTATTTAGTCATAGGATTACATTAATAATTACAGCTTGTGATCCTTACTTCTGTATACAAGATTGACTAGTGTTATAAGCTTAGTATCCGTTAACATACGTATTTGGCTTTTGGATTAATTCGACCTCAATATAAGTGTTTCAAAATGCATGTAAAACTCAAATTTAGTAATGTAATTAAGGATAGTCTATGTACGATATACCTATGAAAATTGAATTACAAAATCGTATACAAGTAAGATTGAACTAACACAATTTAGTATTTCTATGCGATTGAGTATTATACCGAACTACGTCTGCAACTTCACATATATGGTGTGTTATTTCTCTATTCCTTTACTAAATACGATTATCATTTATGATTGTGTTCAACAGTCCGTTGTTATACAAAACAATTCATTACTTAACATGCTTAGATCCTATGTTAGGGTAAGCGCATATGACCAAATATGATTAAATGTATACGTCATTAGTAAGGTTATAGTGATTTATAAAGGAAGGAGGTTAAAGGAGAAATTAATGAAACTCATGGTTTAACTCGCTCCGAGCGATGCGTCTTTCTAACCCAAATTTTTTTAGATTGGCCCTTGTATTCACAACAGATTGGGAGTTCTAGGATATCTAATAGTAATGGGTTGATATTTAGTAATTATAGGTTATAAGTCCTATTTAGTTAAAACTTCATGGGTAACTGTATACAATGACATAACCCCTGAGTAAGGTTTTCATTAACAAGTGCCGATCTATTATGGATCTACACTATTAATTGATAGGTGCCGACTACGGAAGAGAATTATGATTTTGAAGAGAATATATGTACAATTCTAATGTCATACGTTCATACAAAAATTTAAGTACAGTAGTGGGTCAAAAGTATTGGGTAGCCAATACTTTTACACTCCCATTAAAAGGCGTACAAAAATAATTAAATATACATTACGCTAATATCTCAATTAGACTTTAGACCTCATAATGTGGACTATAATTCTTTTTCAACCACGTATCAGACCTTTATAATTGTGTATAAAGGGGTATGTGCGTTTAATATTTGATTAAGGTATATAGCACTTATCGTATTTTGGTAAACCTTAATTTGTACATATATAATCAAATATAAATGGTTGGCTATAAGTCTATCATAAAATGTGTAAACACACTAATATATGTTTGCATACTTGAATAGATTCTACTACATGTTATGTAATTGGCCTATTATAATAAAACTAGTAAATTTGTCCACGCGTTGCGCGGTAAAATTAATTGCTTTTATAAATAATGGAATTAATACAATGTTATTGAAATGGTTATTTTATTATAAAATAAATTATTTTTATCTAATAAACAATTAAGTCAAAAATTATTTTATAGAAATTATTCTTGGTCTACTTCTTTGTCTCGAACTACGCATTTCTAGTTAAAAAAGAACACTTATAGGCACTTAAATATAACCATCTCGTCTCATTTTGTTATTAAGATTTCTAGTAAATATTTAGAAAAGATTACATTTTCACGCTTTGATATATTTTATAAAGGACAAGCAAAAACAAAAATTTTCATTTGATCATGTTCTCATTACCTCTTTGATACTTTTTAAATTTCCTTATTCCCTTTTTCTGTTAATTTTCCTCTTTATCGGCCCTTCCTTTCCTTAGATTTTTTTGTATCCTTTCCATCTTGCTAATTTTCTATCATGTAATACTATCACTTCCTTATGCATATTCATTCAACTACTATTTATACTCTCACCTTTTCTTGCTCTCTTTTTCTTTTCTTTACCTTCTTTATTATATACATGTTTTTCTATTCTTCTGTAAATTAGAAACTACCATTATCCTTCCCTAAATTAAACAACTCTTTCCGTCTTGATCAACTTTTCCTCATATTCATGATTTATGTGATACACTAAGAGATTCAATAGTCACTTCTTCGTTAATACCGTTATCCTTTCTTGAATAATCAAATTAATTACTCTTTTCTCCTACTAATCTTATAAATCAATAATCAAATATCTTTTGATTAATCAGATGGCATTACAACACACCTATCTTCCAAATTAATAGAGAGGAAGTCAAGAAAACTACGGTTTAAGAGAACTGTATTGGAAAAAACTTTTTATGACGTGGCAAGACACGTGGAATATCAAACAAAAAAAATTACTATTTTGATGAGGAGATACGAAGAAGAAAATTAGGCACGGGGTGAAATTCGATTAAGAAGTCCCGTACCTATTTAGAACAGGTGAGAACGTAACTACGGAGATGAAGGACATCAACAGCAAATAGACACGAGCTTCGTATCTATTCAAGACATCAACGGTAACGAGCCAAAAAAGCATTTAAAGCATGGATCTGAAGGCAGAAAGAAGACCAGATTCAGTCATTAAAACGCCCAATACGTTGAAGAATTGGAATTTAATGAAAATGATTGTGTAACGACTTACTTAATGCTATTTATTGCCCATTAAAACTTACATTTTATCCCTCCATCTAGAGTAGGCTATAAAAGGAGGAAGTTATACCATTGTAAAAAACAACAATTACTTGAAATAGAATCTTTTTTACTGTTTATTCTAATTATTGAAAGCCTATTATATTTTTTCGGTCTCTTGATTATCAGTAACCCGATTTTTCTATTATTTTCTAGTTTTAATCGAAGTTCAATATTTTGGTTAAACAAATTGGTTCCGTTACCGGGAATCTGATAATCGATTCTTTTTAGAACTTATACGTTTCATTTGTCGTAAACATCATGTCACACGATACATTGAACGTTATCAGCGATGGAGAGGATATCTATGGAATAACGTATACAGCTTCACAGAAAGTTTCTAAAGTGGTTATTACGCATGGGAAGCGAGTACGCCAAGCCTCGGAGGATAAAAGCATGATTTTTGATGATGCAGACACCGAAGGAATGATCACCCCTCACAACGACGCATTGGTTATTTCTTTACTCGTGCACGATATTGATGTGAGGCGAGTCTTAATCGATCCGGGAAGCTCTATCAATATCATCTTACTAAAAGTACTACAAGAAATACATGCTGAAAATATGATGATACCTAAGGCGCATATAATATCAGGCTTTGATTATACGAATGTGATAACGATGGAAGAAGTGGTCTTAACAACTTACGCTGCGGGAGTTGTTAAAGAAACCAAATTTCAGGTAGTAAATATAGAAATGGCTTATAACCTAATCTTGGGGAGGCCATGGATTCATGATATGGATGATGTTCCTTCAAGTATACATCAAGTCATCAAATTTTCGACGCCTTGGGCAGTACGAAAAATCCGAGGGGATCAACGAATAGCCAGGAGTATCAACGTCGTAGCAGATACGAACTCCGACGAGGTAGTTGAGGGCGATAAAAGTCAAATTTCACTTAAAATAGATTTAGACTCGAGGCCCGATGTTATTCAGGAACCCGAGGAAAATGAAAATATCAAAACAACAATTGAAGAGCTCGAAGCAGTAGTCTTATATGAACAATGGCCCGAGAGAAAAGTTTATGTAGGGGTCAACCTAAGGTCTGATATGCGAGGTACGTTAATTGAATTTTTGAAAACTAACGGGGACTGTTTTGCTTGGTCCCATGCTGATATGACAGGTATACCACCGGAAGTAATGACTCATAAACTCAACGTGGATCCAACCTACATCCAATCAAACAGAAGAAAAGAAAGCAAAAAGCCTTCAAGAATCAAGTAATTCAAGATGAAGTCCAAAAATTATTACAAACTGGGTCAATTCGAGAGGTAAAGTATCCTGATTGGTTAGCCAATACGGTGGTCGTACCTAAGAAAAATGGTAAGTGGCGAGTTTGTGTAGATTGTACTGATCTCAATAAGGCTTGTCCAAAGGATTCTTTTCCCTTACCTCATATAGATCAGATGATAGATGCCACGGCAGGTCACGAACTTCTAAGTTTTTTAGATGCATATTCGGGGTACAATCAAATTAAAATTCACCCCGACGATGATGAAAAGACTTCCTTCGTCACTGACCAGGGGACTTACTACTATGAAGTAATGCCATTTGGTCTTAAAAATGTTGGTGCAACCGATCAAAGGTTAGTCGCCAAAATGTTTCAAGAACATTTAGGGAAAACCATGGAAGTATATATAGACGATATTCTTGTTAAAACTCAACACTCCGATGATCACAACTCTCATTTATCTATCGCGTTTGAAATTTTTCGTAAGTACAATATGAAACTTAACCCAGAGAAATGTGCATTTGGAGTAGCCTCAGATAAGATTTTGGGTTTTCTTGTTTCTAACCGTGGCATTGAAGTGAACCCTTGATAACAACTAGGTCGGAAATCCAAACTAGAGTAAGAATTTGAGAAGTAAATGCGGAAGCACTAACAACAGGAATTGAACAACTAGAATTAAAGAGATGAAAATAAAGGATATGGGAAATATTCAAGGAAAGAACTCCGAGAACTTTCAAGAACACAAGTTCTATAGCCTTGACAAGATCAAAGTAACAACGTCTTGATTTATGAAAGCAATCAAACGCCTTTACTTAAAAAGCAAATCAAAACAATAGATTCGGATCTTGACCACTTTACGAGTAACTTGAGACAATAATTAATACTAGTATTAATTGCCTTCTAAGAATACCACAAACGAACCAAAGATATCACAAAAGAGAAGTAATCTTACTACCTTGAACTATGAACTAGTAAAGGTTGAAAGATAAATCTCAAAGCACAAGTAACAAAGGTTCAGAAGAACTCTCAAAGTATGATATACTCAATCAATATTAATGTGTCCTATGAAGGAGAAGAACGCCCTATTTATAGGAGTACAAAGGCATAAAAATAACATTAAAAACTAGATGGGGTAGTTGTAGTGGAAAACACAATTATTACAATGAGGTAGGTGGTTGTTAAAGTCTAAGAAAAGTCTTTGGTAGGTGAGGGGCGGCCAAGACCCTTTGGGGCATATTTGGGCCTTAAAACAACTAGTTTTGGGCCATTTGTTTTGACTCCAATTGGGCTGTTCTTGTAAGCACCTCTTTCTAGACTCTTTTAAGCTCATTTTGAGCCCATTTGGTGACTCCATGGGCAGATTTGGGTAACCAAATCTTCCTCCTCTTGGACTTCAATTTGAGCAACCAAATAGTTGTAAAGCTTCGACAACTCTTCTCCTTTGGGCATGAGCTCTTCCTCCATAGTTAGAAGCTTCTTTATTTTCCATTGAAGTCCAGCAACCTTAGTTTGCAATTCCTTAGCTTGAGATCTTGTAAATGGCCTTCTTGGAGCTTCCAAAACTCTATCCTTATCAGTGATGCTATCATTCCCCTCTTCTTGAAAAGAATTTGTCCCCGAATTCGATCCTACGTCAAACAAAGATAAGTCAGCAACATTGAATGTAGCACTTACTTGAAACTCACCAGGAAGGTCCAACTTGTAAGCATTGTTTCGAATCCTTTCAAGGACTTGAAAGGGGCCATCTCCTCTAGGATGCAACTTTGACTTCCTTTTGGAAGGAAATCTCTCCTTTCTAAAGTTAACCCAAACTAAATCTCCAGGTTTAAAAATAACTTGTTTTCGACCCTTATTCTTTCTCAAGGCGGTTTGCTCATTTTTCTTCTCAATTGCAAGCCTTGTTTGCTCATGAATCTTTTTCATCATCTCAGCCTTCGTCCTACCATCAAGACTAGCAATATCATTAGTAGGTAATGATAATAAATCAAGTGGAGTAAAGGGATTAAAGCCACAAACAACTTCAAAAGGAGACATACCTGTAGAAGAATGGATTGTTCTATTGTAAGCAAATTCAATCATAGGTAAGTGATCTTCCCATAAAGATAATTTACCGTTCAAAACAGCCCTCAACATGTTTCCTAAGGTTCTATTAACTACTTCAGTTTGTCCATCAGTTTGTGGGTGACAAGAAGTGGAAAACAACAATTTAGTGCCTAACTTCCCCCAAAATACACGCCGAAGTGACTCAAAAACTTTGCATCCCTATCACTAACAATAGTTCTAGGTATACCATGCAATTTCACAATCTCTTTTACAAAAAGATTAGCAACATGTGAGGCATAATTAGTCTTTAAACAAGGAATAAAACGAGCCATCTTGGAGAACCTATCTACCACAACAAACATACTATCCTTACCATACCTTGTTCTAGGAAAACCTAACACAAAATCCATAGATATATCAATCCAAGGTGAAGTAGGAACAGGTAATGGCGTGTAAAGACCATGTGGTAACACTTTAGATTTAGCTTGTTTACATTCCAAACACTGTGTGCACATTCTTTCAACATCTTTTCTCATTCTAGGCCAAAAGAAATTTTCAGCAAGTATGTCTAATGTCTTTGGGACCCCAAAAAGTGTCCCATAAGCCCTCCACAATGTGCTTCACTTACAAATACTTCACGTAAAGAGCAATTAGGGATACACAACTTATTTTCCTTAAAGAGAAACCCATCTTGTAGGTTAAACCTATCAAGAGGACCCAACTTACAATCTGCAAAAGTTTTGCCAAAATCAACATCATTAGCATAAAGTTCCTTGATTTGATCAAAACCCATCAATTTAGAAGTGAGGGTAGAAACTAAGACATACCTCCTTGAAAGTGCATCAGCAACAACATTCTCTTTTCCTTGTTTGTAAGAAATTACATAAGGAAAAGTTTCAATAAATTCAACCCACTTAGCATGTCTTCTACTAAGCTTACCTTGGCTTTTCAAGTATTTCAAGGATTCATGGTCAGTTTTAATGACAAACTTCCTTGGCCACAAGTAATGTTGCCATGTGGCTAAAGCCCTTACCAAAGCATAAAGCTCTTTGTCATAAGTTGAATAGTTCAATGTGGATCCACTCAACTTCTCACTAAAGTAGGCAATAGGTTTAGAATCTTGCATCAAAACAGCACATATTCCCTTGCCATAAGCATCACATTCAATTTCAAAAGATTTAGAAAAATCAGGCAATTGTAATAACGGAGCAGAACATAACTTTTCTTTCAACAAGTTAAAAGCATCATCTTGTTCTTTTCCCCATTTAAAAATCCTATCCTTTTTGATAACTTCAGTTAAAGGAGAAGCAATGGAGCTAAATTCTCTCAAAAACCTCCTATAAAAACTAGCAAGTCCATGAAAACTCCTAACTTCAGTTACACTCTTAGGTTTAGGCCATTCTTTAATTGCTTTGATTTTCTCTTCATCAACCTCAACACCCTTAGAGCTAACCACAAAACCCAAGAAAATCACACGATCCACATAAAAAGTACACTTTTTAAGATTAGCAAATAACAAGTGATTTCTAAGAACTTCAAAAACTTGTCTTAGGTGTTCTACATGCTCTTCTAAAGTATTAGAAAAGACCAAGATATCATCGAAGTACACCACAACAAATTTTCCATGAAAATCCTTAAAACATGATTCATTAATCTCATGAAAGTGCTAGGTGCATTAGTCAGGCCGAAAGGCATAACTAACCACTCATAAAGCCCATATTTGGTCTTAAAAGCAGTTTTCCATTCATCTCCTGGATTCATTAGAATCTGATGGTAACCACTTTTTAGATCAATTTTAGAAAAGATTTTGGATCCATGAAATTGATCCAACATGTCATTAAGACGAGGAATAGGGTGGCGATACTTTACCGTAATCTTGTTGATTGCTCTACAATCCATGCACATCCTCCAAGTTCCATCCTTTTTGGGTACCATAAGGACCGGAACAGAGCAAGGTCTCATGCTCTCTCTCACAAAGCCTTTCTCAAGCAACTCCTCAACTTGCCTTTGAAGTTCCTTTGTCTCTTCTGGATTACTCCTATAGGCTGGCCTATTTGGGATTTTTGATCCAGGTACAAAATCAATTTGATGCTCAATGCCACGTAAAGGTGGCAATCCACTAGGAATATCTTCTGGAAAGACATATTCAAAATCCCGCAAAAGAGAAGAAATACTACTTGGCAAAGAAGAAGTTAGCAACTCAGAGTTAATCAAATACTCTTTGTAAGTAAGTAGTATTATGGGCAGCCCCTCTTTTCTTGCATTTAAACACTTTTTGGCTTTTATATAAAAACTCTCTCTTTTTCTTTTCTTAGCCTCTTTTCTCTCACCAAGACTGTCTATTTTTTTATTCGAACCCTCTTTTATCTCTTCTCTCAAATTTCTGCCCTCTCTCTCTTTCTTTTCTTTTTCCTCAAGCTCACTTTTTATCCATCCCCTTGACTTTTCCATTGTTTCATTTAATCTATTATGATCTTCAGACACTTGAGAAGGAGATAAAGGTGCAAGAGTAAATTTCCTGCCATTTAGTTCAAGCGAATATCTATTCTTTCTCCCATCATGAAAAACATTCCTGTCATACTGCCAAGGACGGCCCAGTAATATATGACAAGCTTGCATAGGCACTATGTCACAAAGAACATCATCCTCATATCTACCAACGTTAAATGAAATCATACACTGTTTATTTACCTTTAGTTCACCACTATCATTTAACCATTGGAGTCTATAGGGTGTAAGGTGTTTCATGCATGCAAGTCCCAGTTTTTCCACAAAGTATGAACTAACCACATTAGCACAACTACCACTATCAATGATCATAGAGCAAGTTTTTCCTTTAATCCCACACCTAGTATGGAATATATTCTCTCTTTGTGCTTCACTATTGCTTCCTAAATTGATAGTCATAATCCTCCTAACTACCCCAACCATTCCATCATTAGGTAGTTCTAAATCACCTTCATCACTCATATCTCCCTCTTCATCTCCCTCACTCTTTTCACTCTCATATCCTCCATCTTCTTTTAGAATGATGTTTCTTCTACTTGGATATTCATGCATCATATGTCCCCTTCCTTTACATTTATGACACTGAATAGAACTAGAAGGTGTAAAAGGTTTAGGGTTGAAGGTTTTACCTCCCTCTTTGTTCTCCAGTTTACCTTTTCCCTTGTCTTCTTGAGGCCGAGAAAAATTCTTCATCTCATGATTTGGCCATGGTTTCTTAGGCATGGTGCTTGTTCGACATCTCCATGAGCCAGTTTGCTTTCTTTTATTTTGATTTTCTACCTTTATACACAAATCAACTAACTCATTTATTGTTACATATTGTTGTAATTCAACTACATAAGTTATTTCCTTATTTAAACCATTTAAAAACCTAGCCATTGTAGCTTCTTCTTCCTCCATACAATTCGCTTGGATCATAGCTATATCCATAGCCTTAAAGTAATCATCTACTGACATGGACCCTTGCTTCAATGTTTGAAGACGTAGTTGTAGCTCTCTTTGAAAGTGTGATGGTACGAATCTCTTCCTCATCACCCTTTTAGCCTCAGTCCAAGTAGCAATTGGTGCTTGTCCTTCTTGTAGTCGATCCCTATTAAGCTTTTTCCACCAAATAGAAGCATAATCAGAAAACTCAACAACAGCAAGTTTAACCTTCTTACCTTCAGAGTAGTTGTGACAGTCAAAGATTGCTTCAACCTTTCTCTCCCAATCAAGATACAAGTCTTGGATCCCTTGTTCCCTTGAAAGATGGCATCTCCATCTTTATATTACTTATATTATCATCCTCTATCCTACCTATTTGTCCCCTCCTATCTCCTCTCACCCTATCAAAATCAATATCATTAAAATCACCAATAAAGTTTGCTTGATTTACAATAGGACCATGGGGTACATTTCTTCTAGCAGGTGGCCTAACATTATTATCCCTCCTAAGTTCAGCTATTGTATCATTTTGATCCGCAATGGTATCCCTCATTTCTTCGAGTTGGAGATTCAGCCTTTCAAACTGTTGATGCATGGCTTGCAAGGTAAAATCATTCCTTGCTTTGATTTCAGCTTCTAGGAGAAGCATTCGTTCATTATCACTACCTGTATGTGACATCTTTAAAAATTGTATCACAGAAATTAGCTTCTTTTTATTTCTCTCGGAATAACCTTTGAACAAGTACTTTATAGATTTATAGTTAAACCTAACTTGTATGTAGTTCTTAGTAGTAAAACTCAGATTTTTCTTTTGTTTTTTTGGGAACAATTAAAAGAAGAAAGAACCAAATCCTAGAACTTTTAGGCTCGGTTGAAATAAGACACGAACGAAAATGAAAGAATATAAATGTGTAGAATACAGAGAGTAACAAAATCAAGGATCCCCTCTTCTTGTTTCCTTTGTTAATTTTTGGAAACACTTAGATACAAAAGATATATCCTGGAGAGCAAGCAATTGTATTTCTTCTTGTTTTAAATTGGATTTCGTTTTTTTTTTGTTTTTTTGTTTTTTTTTTTGTTTTCTTTATCCCAAGAATTATCAAGAACGAAATCTTGATAGAACCGCTCCGATACCACTTGATAACAACTAGGTCGGGAATCCAAACTAGAGTAAGAATTTGAGAAGTAAATGCGGAAGCAATAACAACAGGAATTGAACAACTAGAATAAAAGAGACGAAAATAAAGGATATGGGAAAGATTCAAGGAAAGAATTCCGAGAACTTTCAAGAACACAAGTTCTATAGCCTTGACAAGATCAAAGTAACAACGTCTTGATTTATGAAAGAAATCAAACGCCTTTACTTAAAAATAAAATCAAAACAATATATTCGGATCTTGACCACTTTACGAGTAACTTGAGACAACAATTAATACTAGTATTAATTGCCTTCTAAGAATACCACAAAGGAATCAAAGATATCACAAAAGAGAAGTAATCTTACTACCTTGAACTATGAACTAGTAAAGGTTGAAAGATAAATCTCAAAGCACAAGTAACAAAGGTTCAAAAGAACTCTCAAAGTATGATATACTCAATCAATATTAATGTGTCTTATGAAGGAGAAGAACACCCTATTTATAGGAGTACAAAGGCATAAAAATAACATTAAAAACTAGATGGGGTGGTTGTAGTGGAAAACACAATTATTACAATGAGGTAGGTGGTTGTTAAAGTCTAAGGAAAGTCTTTGGTAGGTGAGGGGCGGCCAATACCCTTTGGGGCATATTTGGGCCTTAAAACAACTAGTTTTGGGCCATTTGTTTGGACTCCAATTGGGTTGTTCTTGTAACACCTCTTTCTGGACACTTTTAAGCTCATTTTGAGCCCATTTGGTGACTCCATGGGCAGATTTGGGTAACCAAATCTTCCTCCTCTTGGACTTCAATTTGAGCAACCAAATAGTTGTAAAACTTCGACAACTCTTCTCCTTTGGGCACGAGCTCTTCCTCCATAGTTAGAAATTTTTTTATTTGCCATTGAAGTCCAACAACCTTAGTTTGCAATTCCTTAGCTTGAGATCTTGTAAATGGCCTTCTTGGAGCTTCCAAAACTCTATCCTTATCAATGATGCTATCAACCCTTCACAGATTAAAGCAATCGAAGAAATACCCGATATCCTTACAAATAAAAAGGAAGTTCAAAGGTTGACTGGAAGAATCGTAGCTCTAGGGAGATTTATTTCTAAATCCTCTGAAAACTGCTTTAAATTCTTCTCTGCACTAAAGAAACAAGATCATTTCGAGTGGAACGAAGATTGTCAACAAGCTCTTAAGGATTTGGAAACCTACCTGTCAAATCCGCCCCTATTGGAAAAACCAAAAGAAGGTGAGAAGTTGCTTATTTATCTGGCAGTCTCAGAAGTAGCGGTAAGTGTTGTTGTAGCTCGTGAAGACCAAGGTAAGCAATCTCCTGTTTATTACATAAGTAAAACTTTATTAGATGCGGAAACCAGGTATCCACAGTTGGAAAAGCTAGCATTAGCACTAACTGTGGCATCTAGGAAGCTAAGACCTTATTTCCAATGTCACCCTATCGTTGTAGTTACGCCTTTTCCCCTAAGAAACATTTTGCATAAACATGAATTGTCAGGTAGATTAGCAAAATGGGCTATAGAATTAAGTGAATATGAAATAATTTACCAACCTAGAACCGCTATCAAATCCCAAGTACTCGCAGATTTCGTAGCTGATTTTAGTCAGGGGATGCACCTAGAGGTAGAAAAAGAATTACAGGTTTTTAATGGTGTAAAGCCAGGGATTTGGACTTTATTTGTTGATGGCTCATCTAATGTAAAAGGGGAAGGTTTAGGAATTGTTTTAATCCCACCAACAGGAGAAACAATTAGACAAACTATAAAATGTCCTTCTATCACTAACAATGAAGCAAAGTATGAATCTGTGATTACAGGTTTGGAGTTGGCACTCGAACTCGGCATCAAGCAAATCATAATCAAAAGTGATTCGCAGCTAGTAGTAAATCAAATGTTGGGGACTTTTGTAGCCATAGAAACCAGAATGCAGGAATATCTTGAGAAGGTGCGAGAATTAGTGAGACAATTCGAGACTTGGAAGATAACACAGATTCCAAGGGATGAGAATGCGGAAGCTGACGCTTTATCCAATCTTGCATCTGTGGCAGATATAGCAAACGACGCAAACACTTCAATTATACATTTATCTCATTCCATTCTCGAGCCTGATAAGAACGAGGTAAATTTTAATCATCTGACATGGGATTTGAGAAATGAAATCATTGCTTTATTGCAGTATGGAACCGTACCTAATGATAAAACAAAGGCTCATGCATTACGAAAAAAAGCTGCCCGTTACTGTTTACACCAAGGAAATCTTTATCGAAAGATGTTCGGAGGTTCTCTAGCAAGGTGCCTCGGTCCCTCGCAAACGGAGTATGTAATGAGGGAAATACATGAAGGACACTGTGGAAATCATGCGGGAGGCCGATCGTTGGTAAAAACATTGATACGGGCCGGGTACTATTGGCCCAAAATGGAAGAAGAAGCAAACGACTTCATATCTAAATGTGATAAATGCCAAAGGTACGGGAACAACATGCATAGGCCAGCTGAGCTGTTACATCCAGTCATAGCCCCATGGCCCTTCATGAAGTGGGGGATAGATATTTTGGGTCCACTACCACAAGCAAAGGGTCAGGTAAAATTTCTACTCGTGCTTACTGACTATTTCACCAAATGGGTAGAAGCAGGAGCATTCAAACGGGTACGAGAGAAAGAAGTCAAAGACTTTATCGGGAGAAATATAATATGCCGCTTTGGGGTTCCAAAGGAAATCATGTGCGACAACGGTCCGCAATTCATAGGAGCACAAATTACAGAGTTCTTTCAAAGCGGGCAAATCAAGAGAATAACATCGACTCCATATCATCCAGTCGGTAATGGGCAAGTAGAATCCACGAACAAGATAATCATCAATAATTTGAAAAAGAGGTTGCAAGATTCAAAAGGTAATTGGCCTGAAGTGCTTCCAGCTGTATTGTGGGCTTATCGGACAACTACAAAAACAAGTACGGGCGAAACCCCATTCTCCATGGTTTATGGCGCAGAAGCCTTGATTCTCGTTGAAATAGGGGAACCAAGTATAAAGTATGATCAAGCAAGGGAAGATGCAAACAATGAGGAGTTACGAGTTAACTTGGATCTGGTAGAAGGAAGAAGGGAGGCAGCATTGATAAGGATGGCAGCCCAAAAACAAATCATTGAACGGTACTATAATTGGAGAGCACGTCTCATGTTCTTTAAAACTGGGGACTTCGTGCTCAAAAAGGTGTTTCAATCCACGAAGGCTGCTAATTCGGGGAAGTTAAGTCCAACATGGGAAGGACCGTACAAAATTCGTAGCATGGCAGGCAAATGAGCGTATGAGTTTAGAAACCATGGACGATGAAATTCTTCCTTCACATTGGAATGATGTACACCTGAAAAAATACTACTTTTAAGAAATTAAATACATTCAGGTACCTTCATATAGAATTAATTTTTCTCTTTTATGATTTTACTAACGGTTTTAGATGCTAGACACAAATCTTAACCCATACCAAATGATGAGATACAACCTGCATGGCAAAAATAGAATACTCACAAATTCTGAGCCTAAGGTTACACAGATCTGATAGAAATAAATACGGGTAGGTAGTTTACATCTAAAAATCGTGTCTTCGAGTACCGTGTGCTTTTTGTTTCAGGAAAAGGGTCAGCTTACGAGTAACAACCAAATGCTCAAGACCTCATTCCTACCGTACTTGAACACTTGGGGACTATATGGTACGTGTAGCTTCGGGCAAGGTAGCAGACGCGGGACTGTAAAAAAGATACGGGAATTCAAAGTAGGCAGGATTTGCAGGATTACAACTCTAAAGGCAAAACTAGGAAACAACAATGGCTCGAAACTACCAAGCAAATTAATGGCAGCAGCAGAAATCCCTATATTTCTTACCAGCTGAAATAAGACCATGAAATCCTTTGTGCTTATGCACTGGGTTAGAAATCCAGTTAATCCTTGGATCATTACGGATGGAAGCATGGGTTTGGTCAAACCTTAAAATACTTGTACGTGGGTAACACCTTGGATGGTGGGATTACCGCACACAATACATTTGGGAACAGGCTTCTCCAGCTAACTAAGATTCAGTTACACTATTTTGCAAAATCGCAATATTGTAAATACTCTCCAAGTCCTTTTTATACATAAAGATATGACTATGGTTACATGCTAAAACAGGTTGTAACGGAAAACCTTGTGTATTTTTTATAAAAAATTTGTTGCACAAAAAACAGTTGCGAGGAAGTCATAGATGTACTATAACACATGTATCATTCGAAATCATTACCCAAAGTTCATAAATAAAAAGCTTGGCAAAGTTATTTCATACAGAGAAAAAGAAAAACATCTGTTTCCTATCTCTTCCAACGTATAGCACCATTTTATGAAGTTGAGACGTCTTCTTCATTAAGTGCCAATATATAAAAGGACCCTCTTTTATAATCCTCGTGTTAACAAATCCAAGAGTAGAATCATAAAGCATTTTCTAAAAGGATAAAAATGCAAAAAATTATTCTATAAAGTCCTAAATACGCAGATAGGCACGAACAAAAGGAGGTACTAAGTAAACCCCTAAAATGACACAGCAAATTTGATCATTCAAATTGCAATTATATTTAAATAAGTTCACCCCATTTTAGGAACTGGGGACTTCATTACAAAAAATCCTTTTACAAGGATTAAACCACCAAAGGAAAACATAAAAAAAAAAAAAAACTTAAAAAAAAAAAAAATTGTTCATTAGTTGATCACTGGAAAGGAAGAAGTGTAAGAGGATGTAGCAGGAGCAAGGATAGCTTCATTTTTAAGAACTCTGGTATCTTCAGTAATAGCTTCGCCATCCACCGGAGTCACTGCCTCAGAAGTCTCACATACGGGAGAAGGAATACTGATAGGCTGCTCGGGAGTGCCTTCAGGTTGGTTACTTTTCTCAATTACATCTACAATCTTGGCTATTTCAGATCGTATATTAAAACCCTCTTGAGTAACCTCCAATAATACATCCCGGCGTGATGTAAGAAAAGCCCAGTTGACTTTATAGTTGAAATTCTCTACAAGAGAGTTATATTCCTTCTCCAGAGTCTCGTAATCCTTCTCTGGCGTAGCAGGAGAATTTCTCATTGCTTCTTGCTCAGTTAGTTGGGAGTCAAGAGATGTCTTGACAGTAATGTTGGAATATTCTAAGGCGTGGATTTTGTCCGAGGAAGTCTTCAAATCGACCCGGGCTTGCCTCAAGGTTTGCTCTAACTCCTTGGCATAATCTTCCTTCCTCTTCATGAGTTCTTCGAGCCCTTTGATCTTTTCATTCGCCTTTAAAAACGAGTCATTCAAGATATCCTTGCCATTTTAACTTGACTCAAGGCGGCATGGGACACTCCTAGGTCGGTTGATAAACCACGATTCTCTCACTCCAAACGGGCTTTCTCGTCTCGAAGTTCCTCCACACCCATCAAAGCACTTCCATATTGCTCCTTCCAATTCTGAGCTTCAAATTGAATCTCTTCAGAAACTTTAGAAGATTCACGAGCTTTTCTCTCCAAGGAAGAGATCCTTCCGATAAGCTCCGTGCTGATTAGTTAGCCTGCAAATATAAAGGTACAAAAATAAATACCTACGAGGAAGGGGAAATTAATATTCAAAATGAAATTGCCTTCAAAGTTGAATGAACTACGTCGTTCATCAGAGATAAGCAGATGTGGTCTTCCATCTTTCTTCTCTCCAAATCCCCTATCAAAGGCTCCAGCCACACATCAGCACCACCAGTCTTCCTTAATAGGCTGTGAGTAGCAGGTACTTCAAGAGTGACCTTTCTCATAATCATACTGCTGCTACTCGGGCCGATTTCCGAGTGTAATAAAGAGGAAGATGGGGAAATGGAAGAAGGAGTGGAAGAAGAAGGAAGAATGGTAGAAGGTACGGGAGCTTGAATAGGAATAGGCTCGGGAGTTTGAATAGATACGGGAGCAGAAATACCCGCCAAAAGTGATAAGGAGGAACCGAATGTAAGGTCAAAAACACTTACGGGTAAAGAAGAGGAAAACGAATTGGGAGAAACGGGAAGTGAGGAAGATAAAGGAACTTCATTTAAAGTGCGGCCGAACTCGCTACCTTCAATAAGAAGATGGGGTGTAGGCTCACTAAAGTCTACTGGAGCGGCTTCTTCCTTAACCAACGCAGTCTCAGCTGAAGAGGTATGTGCGGGAGCACCCTCAATCTCATTTCCACGTCTTCTTATTTTTGGCCTCTCCTCTACCCCCGTACTAGCATCAGCTACCAACAACTTTCTCTTTGCTGCTATCAAAGCTTTGGTCTTGTCCAGATCAAGAGCAGCATTGGCAGCAACTCGCATAGCCATAGCTACGCCGGGTTGCATTCCTTTGTTCCCGAACCCTAAAACAAAAAGATATGTAAAAAAAAATGAAGTCCATGTTGTAGAAAATTGAATCTACTACACGCATGTGATCATAAAAACATACGCACCGTATGTTTTCACTTTCCAGTAGTTAAAGGAAGAAATAAACTTCCAAGATCTTTCTTCTCTGGGAGCCACTTTCAGAATCGAATCTACCCAACCACGGAAGTTGGGAACAGGTTCCACGTCCCCCATTGTTGCTGCAAAAACCACAAAAGGAATGGGATCAAAAAGTAAATCAAAATCTCTAAAGACAAAAATAAACGATAACTAGAAAACTTACGTGCAAAGTTCCACTTCTCCGGGAAGGGAATGTTTGTTTCACCTAGCAAATCCACCGTGCGAACAAGCAATATAACAAAGATACCATCCACGGTAATTAACGTCGTCCAGGTTTTGTCACGACCCTAGTTCACCAATCGTGAACCTGTCATGACCGCACCCAGTCCCCACGACTAGGTAAGCCTAGCACGTTGCGGAATATACAAATTTATGAACATTAAATAGGAAATAGCGGAAAAATAGTATAAAAGGAATGTAATCTATGCCGCTTGGCACATACACCCGTCAAACACAGTGTATAAAAACACCACCAAGACCCGGAATCCCACGGGTAACACAGACTAAAAGGGAATATACAAATGTTGTTCTATGTGTAAAGAGTATCTAACAACTAAATGAAGGAAAAACATCTACTAATACTATCAGAATAGAAGGAAGGCCTCCGGATCCGCGGACGTAGCGGATCATACCTCGAGGTCTCCCAAAGTGCTGCTGAATCACTTAGTATGAGCCTGTCCTGATGTACCTGGATCTGCACAACAAAAAGTGTGCAGAAGAGTAGCATGAATACACCACGGTGGTACTCAGTAAGTGCCAAGCCTAACCTCGATGGAGTAGTGACGAGGAAGGTCAGGGCCCTACTGAGAGAAAATAATAACAAAATGATAATGACAATTATAAGCAGTTTGAATGAGAATAATTGTGAAATAACGGAAAATAAGTGATTACTACACCCGTCTACGACTAAACTAACAACAAGAAACAAAACTCAATCATCAAGTCCAGGACCTGTGGGAATTGAACCCACGGTTTCATTAACAGTACCCCTGGGTCTCCGGGAATCAAACCCGCAGCCCATGTCTCAGTAAATCTCAGGATCTCCAGGAATCGAACCCGCAGTCCACATCTCAATAATATATCAATAACTCAGGATCTCCGGGAATCGAACCCGCAGTCCGTATCTCAATAACTCAGGATCTCCGGGAATCGAACCCGCAGTTCATATCTCAATAACTCGGGATCTCCGGGAATCGAACCCGCAGTCCATATCTCAATAACTCGGGATCTCCGGGAATCGAACCCGCAGTCCATATCTCGATAACTCAGGATCTCCGGGAATCGAACCCGCAGTCCACAAACACGATAAATAAAGAAATACACAGAGAGAATATAACATGCTTAACTACAAATTCACCGAAACTAGTGCCAACAATTATCAAGAAGTTCAAGTAAGACAATTAGGCAACTAGATAGTTAAATCCTATCTAATCATGCTTTTCTAACTAATACCGGGTAAGAGTGTCGCTTTAATCAGCTAAAAGCAGGAATATCACTAATCGGACAATTCAAGTAAGGTGTGTGTTACAACAACTAGCGCATGTATACGCCCGTCACCTCGCGTACAAGGCTATTAAATTATCACATAATATCCTAGGGGTTAAAATTCCACCACATGAGGTTAGACAAGCCACTTACCTCAACTGCGATACAAAACCGCTAAGAAACAACTCTCTTGCCGCGAATGTCGGCCTCCACAGGTGTAGTATCTGATAAAAATCAATAGAATCACATCAAAATAGGCCAATTGAGCATTACCCAATCAAAACGATTCAAAATACACCAAAACCCGCAAGTTGCCAAAAACCGACCTTCGGTACGCTTATCGAAAAATCACGAAAGTTACATATTCGGAACCCTCGTCTCAATACGAGTCTAACCATATATAGTTTACTAAATTCGGACTCCATTTGCTCATTCAAACCTTTGATTTTCTAAAGTTTAAGCCTAGGGTGAAAACCCCCATTAATTACCCCAAATTCCTCCATTTTCATGAAAAACTTGCATAATATTATCAACAACAATCATAATGGGAGTCCATAATTGACTACCTGAATAAACCCCTCGAATTCTCTTTCAAAATCGCCAAATTCGCCCCTTAAGCCGAGCCCTCAATGTTTGGAATGTTTCTGAAATTTCTAACTTCTGATATAATTAAACCCTCTGCGATTTTCGTTTCTGCGGACTATTTTCCGCTTCTGCGACAATTTGTCGCTTCTGTGAATCCCCAAGCCTAGCTGGCCCAATCCGCCTCTGCGAGCCCAGGGCCGCTTCCGCGAGGCCGCTCCTGCGGACAAACGTACGCTCCTGCGGAACTTTCCGCTCCTACGAATAGGAGTCCACTTCTGCGGACTCGCCTAAGCGAAGACTTATCCGCTTCTGCCAAATTCCCCAATCCATCTCCTGACCGCTTCTGCGGTCTCATCCTCGCACCCGCGATGCCGCTTATGCGGATAAAGGACCGCCCCTGCGCTCATGTCCGCTTCCGCGCTCCATATTCCGCTTCAGCAGATTCGCCACTGCGGTTCCATTTCCGAAGGGGCAGAAACAACAGAACCAGCACCAAAATCTGCAATTTCCATGTTTCCTCCCGTTTAACCATCCGAAATCACACCGAGGCCCCCGGGACCTCATCCAAACACACCAACAAATCCTAATACCTTATTAAAACTTGTTCCAAATCCTCAAAACACGTCTAAAAACATCAAAACCCATAATTCACAACGAATTCAAGCCTAAATTTCTTAAAACTTTCCGAATTACACATTCGACCTAAACCCGACAAAATGACGTCCGAATGACCTGAAAATTTGTGGACATATCCAAAATCACATAACAAAGCTACAGGAATTATTGGAATTTCATTCCGACCCCCGGATCAAAATCTCACCTAATTGAGCTACAGACCTCCAAAATACATTCCGAACGTGCTCCCAACCCCGAAATCACCTAACGGATTTAATGGAACCATCGAATTTCAGTTCCGAGGTCGTCTTAACACTGTTCTGACTACGGGCCATTTTCTAACTATAAAGCTTCTATTTAGGGACTAAGTGTCCCCAAAACACTCTGAATTCCAGAACCGACCCTCCCGACAAACCACAATAGCAGAAATGAACTTAGGGGAGCAGTTAAATTGGGGATCAGGGCATAATTTCCTAAAACGACAGGCCGGGTTGTTACATCTTCCCACAATTAAAAGATTCGTTCGTCGAGCATAGAAAACATACCTGGAGTGGTGAAGAGATGAGGGTACTGGCTGCGCATATCCTGCTCGGTCTCCCAAGACGCCTCCTCGACCGGCTGACCCTGCCACTGAACCTTTACTGAAGCGATGTTCTTTGACCTTAGCTTCCTGACTTGCCTGTCTAGAATGGCTACTGGCTCCTCAACATAAGACAGATCCTTGTCTAGCTGAACAGAAGTGAAATGCAACACGTGCGACGGGTCACCATGGTATCTCCGAAGCATAGAGACATGGAATATGGGGTGGACTCCGGCTAAGCTGGGAGGTTGGGCCAACTCATAAGCAACCTCCCCAACACGCCTCAAAATCTCAAAAGGGCCAATAAATCTAGGATTCAGCTTCCCTTTCTTCCCAAACCTCATAACGCCCTTCATGGGCGAGACTCAAAGCAAAACCCGCTCGCCAACCATAAATGCCACATCGCGGACCTTCTTGTCCGCATAACTCTTCGGTCTAGACTAGGCTGCGCGAAGTCTGTCCTGAATCACCTTGACCTTGTCCATTGCATCCTGAACCATATCAGTACCTAGCAGCCTGGCCTCGCCCGGCTCGAACCAACCCACGGGAGTCCTACACCTCCTACCATATAGGGCCTCATACGGTGCCATCTGAATACTGGACTAGTAGATGTTGTTATAAGCAAACTCCGCCAGTGGAAAAAAGTGATCCCATGAACCTCCAAACTGAATCGCGCACGCACGGCGCATATCCGCCAAAATCTGAATAGTGTGCACGGACTGACCGTCAGTCTGGGGGTAAAACGCTATGCTCAGCTCCACTCGAGTACCTAACTCCTGCTGTACGGCTCTCCGGAACTGTGAAGTGAATTGAGTGCCTCTATCTGAAATGATGGAAACTGGAATACCGTGCAGCCGAACTATCTCCCTGATGTAGATATCCGCGAGTCGCTCCGATGAATAAGCAGTGCTCACCGGTATGAAATGGGCGGACTTGGTCAGCCGATCCACAATAACCCAAATGGAATCAAACTTCCTAACAGTCCGTGGAAGCCCAGATACAAAGTCCATGGTGATGCGCTCCCATTTCCACTCGGGAATCTCAATCTGCTGCATCAATCCACCCGGACGCTGATGCTCATACTTCACCTGCTGGCAGTTGAGGCATCTAGAAACATAATCAACTATATCCCTCTTCATCCGCCTCCACCAGTAATGTTGTCTCAGGTCCTAAAACATCTTTGCGGCATCCGGATGGATGGAATACCGCGAGCTATGGGCCTCTGCCAGAATCAGCTCTCGAAGATCATCCACATTAGGCACACAAATACGCCCTTGCATCCTCATAACTCCATCATCCCTAATGGTAACATCTCGAGCATCTCCACGCCGAACTTTATCGTGAAGGACAAGCAAATGAGGCTCGTCGAACTGATGCTCCCTGATGCGGTCAAATAGAGAAGACCGAGAAACCATACAAGCCAAAACCCGGCTGGGCTCCGAAAGATCCAGTCTAACAAACTACCTGGCTAAATCCTGAACATCCATCGCCATAGGCCTCTCCGAAGCTGGTAGATATGCCAAACTCCCCAAACTCTCCGCCCGACGACTCAAGGCATCGGCAACCACATTAGCCTTGCCCGAATGATAGAGAATAGTAATATCATAGTCCTTCAGTAGCTCCAACCATCTCCTCTGACGCATATTCAGGTCCTTCTGCTTAAGCAAGTGCTGCAAGCTCCGGTGATCGGTGTAGATCTCACAAGGAACCTCATACAAGTAATGACGCCAAATCTTTAAGGCGTGAACAATAGCAGCTAGCTCCAAATCATAAACAAGATAGTTCTTCTCATGTACCTTCGGCTGTCTGGACGTGTAGGCAATCACCCTACCGTCCTGCATCAATACTGTACCGAGTCCAACTCGTGAGGCATCACAATATACCGTACAGGACCCTGAACCTGTAGGCAACATCAATATAGGGGCCGAAGTCAAAGCTCTGTCTTGAGCTTCTGAAAGCTTGCCTCACACTCATCTGTCCACAGAAAAGGGACACCCTTTTGGGTCAACCTCGTCATAGGTGCTGCAATCGATGAGAACCCCTCTACGAAAGGACGATAATAGCCCACCAAACCAAGGAATCTGCGAATCTCAGTAGCGGAAGAGGGTCTGGGCCAACTCTGTACAGCCTCCACCTTCCTCGGATCCACTCGAATACCATCGCTCGACACCACGTGGCCTAAATATGCCACTGAACTCAACCAGAATTTACATTTAGAGAACTTGGCATATAACTGCTTCTCCCTCAGAATCTGAAGCACTATCCTCAAATGCTGCTCGTGCTCTTCCCAACTTCGGGAATATACTAGAATATCATCAATGAAAACAATCACGAACGAGTCCAGATATGGCCTGAACACACTGTGCATCAAATGCATAAAGGCTGCTGGGGCATTTGTCAGCCCAAAAGACATCACGAGGAACTCATAGTGGACATACCGAGTCCTGAAAGCAGCCTTCGAGATATCTGGCTCCCGAATCTTCAGCTGATGATACCCAGAGCGTAAATCAATCTTAGAAAACACATGTGCGCCCTGTAGCTGGTCAAACAAATCATCAATGCGAGGCAAAGGATACCGGTTCTTCACTATAACCTTGTTCAGCTGACGATAGTCAATACACATACGCATAGAACCGTCCTTTTTCTTCACAAACAACACAGGAGTACCCCAAGGTGAAACACTGGGTCGAATGAAACCCTTACACAATGACTCCTATAACTGATCCTTCAACTCCTTCAACTCTGGAGGAGCCATACGGTACGGTGGAATAGAAATGGGCTGAGTGCCCGGCAACAAATCAATAGCAAAGTCAATATCTCTGTCGGGCGGCATGCCCGGGAGATCAGCTGGAAATACATCAGCAAAGTCACGTACCACAAGAATAGAATCAATAGAGGGAGTGTCAATACTGACGTCCCGCACATAAGCTAAATAAGCAACACACCCCTTCTCAACCATACGCTGAGCTCTGAGAAAAGAAATAACACGGCTAGGGGTGTGATCTAGAGTACCACTCCACTCAATACGTGGAATGCCCGGCATAGCCAGCGTCACGGTCTTGGCGTGACAATCAAGAATAGCATAATGGGGCGACAACCAGTCCATGCCCAGAATAATATCAAAATCGACCATCCTGAGTAACAATAGATCCGCTCTGGTCTCCAAACCACAAATGGTAACCAAACACGACCGATACACACGGTCCACAACCAAAGAATCACCCACCAGAGTGGAAACATAAATGGGGGCACTCAAAGAATCACGAGGCACACCTAGATGAGAAGCAAAGTAAGAAGACACATATGAAAAAGTGGAACCAGGGTCAAATAGAATCGATGCCTCCCTGTGACTAACCAGAATAATACCTGTGATAACAGAATCAGATGCAACAGCTGCAGCGCGATCAGGAATAGCATAGAATCTGGCCTGTCCCCCCTCTCGAGGGCGGCCTCTGGCACCCTGACCCCCGCCCCTGGTTGGCTGGGCAGGTGGAGTGGCAGCTGGAGCTGGAATGATAGCCTGCTGGCCCTGAGAACCACGCTGATGCTGTGACGACTGAGGAGGGGCTTCTCTCCTATGCCTGGGGAACTCCCTAACCAGATGGCGAGTATCTCAGCACTCAAAACAAGCTCTAGGAGGACGCGGTGGTTGTGACTGACCGGCCTCACCCCCACCAGTCTGGCCCCTGGAAGGACCCCGCGCAGGAGGTGCACTGGAAACTAGGGGAGCATAATAAGGCTCCTGAGGTGATGAAAGAGCTAGAGTGCTAGCGGCTGCTGGCAAAGCTGAGTGAACTGGTCGACCGGAATAAACCCTGCCAAAACGACCGGCTACTTAAGTGCGGGCACGAGAGAAATGGCCCGACTCACGAGACCTCTTGGCCTCTTTCTCTCCCTGCTCTCTAGGGAACATACTCTCGATCCTCCTGGCAATGATCACGGCCTGCTGATAAGATATATCTGTCTCCAACTCTCTTGCTATGCTGGATCGGATCGGCAGAATCAGGCCCTTAATAAATCTTCACACTCTCTCCCGAACCGTGGCTACCAAAGCCGGTGCATGCCTGGCTAGACGGGTGAAACTGATAGCATACTCCGATACTGACATGGATCCCCGTCGCAACCGCTCAAACTCCGAGCGCCAAGAATCCCTAAGGCTCTGTGGAACAAACACCCTAAAAAACAAATCTGAAAACTGCGTCCAAGTCAATGAAGCAGACTCCTCTGGACTATCCAACTCATACGTGCGCCACCAATCATAAGCGGCCCCACGAAACTGAAAAGCAGTGAAGGAAACCCCGCTGGTCTCCACAATCCCCATAGTACAAAGAATACGATGACACTCCTCCAGAAAACCCAATGCATCATCTGAAGCTAAACCACTAAACACTGGAGGGTCATATTTCTTTAACCTCTCCAATTTACGCTGCTCGTCCTCAGAGGCAGCTGGTCCACCTCCGGGCTGTGCTGGGGCGGCAGGAGGCATAACCAAAACATCTGGAACATGTCCCACTGGCACACGCTGCTCCGGTGTAACGGCTGCGGGAGTCTGGGCCCCTCCCCCGGCCTGAGATGTAGCTGCGACGAGAGGAAGCAGGCCTGCCTAAGCTAAAGTGGTATACATACTCATGAATTGGGCCAGGGTCTCCTGTAGTGCTGGAGTAGTAGCAGCTGTAGTCGGTGTACCAGGTGCCTGCGCTCCAACCTGGTCTACCTGTGGCACCTCAGCGGCAACGCGCGCAGGTGTTGTGGCTGCACCTCGGGCTCGTCCTCATCCTCTACCTCGGCCCCGCCCTCTAACGGCGGCAACAAGGGGCGCGGGTACCTGATCGTTGTGAGTAGCACATGTCCTCACCATCTGTGAGAGAATAGAAAGCAATAGTTTAGATTTGGTGCCAAAAATGTCGCACGAGAAGGAATCCAAAAGAAATGAAGAGTTTCCTAAACAGTTACATAGCCTCTCATAGATAAATACAGACGTCTCCGTATCGATCAGCGAGACTCTAAGTAACCGGTCCGTGTCCCGTGACTCCTATGAACCTAGAGCTCTGATACCAACTTGTCACGACCCTAGTTCACCAATCGTGAACATGTCGTGATGGCACCCAGTCCCCACGACTAGGTAAGCCTAACACGTTGCGGAATATACAAATTTATGAACATTAAATAGGAAATAGCGGAAAAATAGTATAAAAGGAATGTAATCCGTGCCGCTTGGCACATACACCCGTCAAACACACTGTATAAAAACACCACCAAGACCCGGAATCCCATGGTTAACACAGACTAAAAGAGAATATACAACTGTGTCTCTATGTGTAAAGAGTATCTAACAACGAAATGAAGGAAAAACATCTACTAATACTATCAGAATAGAAGGAAAGCCTCCGGATCCGCGGACGTAGCAGATCATACCTCGAAGTCTCCTAAAATAACTCCTCAATCACCAGTAGCGTGCTTGATCATATGGACCTAGATCTGCACAATAAAAAGTGTGCGGAAGAGTAGCATGAGTACACCACAGCAGTACTTAGTAAGCGCCAAGCCTAACCTCCGGGAATCGAACCCGCAGCCCATGTCTCAGTAAATCTCAGGATCTCCGAGAATCGAACCCGCAGTCCATATCTCAACAATATATCAATAACTCAGTATATCCAGGAATCGAACCCGCAGTCCATATCTCAATAACTCAGGATCTTCGGGAATCGAAACCGCAGTCCATATCTCAATATACTGTATCAATCCACCCGGACGCTGATGCTCAAACTTCACTTGCTGGCAGTTGAGGCATCTAGAAACATAATCAACTATATCCCTCTTCATCCGCCTCCACCAGTAATGCTGTCTCAGGTCTTGATACATCTTCGCGGCATCCGGATGGATGGAATACCGCGAGCTATGGGCCTCTTCCAGAATCAGCTCTCGAAGATCATCCACATTGGGCACACAAATACGCCATTGCATCCTCATAACTCCATCATCCCTAATAGTAACATCTCGAGCATCTCCACGCCGAACTTTATCGTGAAGGACAAGCAAATGAGGCTCGTCGAACTGACGCTCCCTGATGCGGTCAAATAGAGAAGACCGAGAAATCATACAAGCCAAAACCCGGCTGGGCTCCGAAAGATCCAGTCTAACAAACTACCTGGCTAAATCCTGAACATCCATCGCCATAGGCCTCTCTAATGCTGGTAGATAGGCCAAACTCCCCAAACTCTCTGCCCGACGACTCAAGGCATCGGCAACCACATTAGCCTTGCCCGAATGATAGAGGCTAGTAATATCACAGTCCTTCAGTAGCTCCAACCATCTCCTCTGACGCATATTCAGGTCCTTTTCCTTAAGCAAGTGCTGCAGGCTTTAGTGATCAGTGTAGATCTCACAAGGAACCTCATACAAGTAATGACGCCAAATCTTTAAGGCGTGAACAATAGCAGCTAGCTCCAAATCATAAACAAGATAGTTCTTCTCATGTACCTTCAGCTGTCTCGACGTGCAGGCAATCACCCTACCGTCCTGCATCAATACTGCACCGAGTCCAACTCGTGAGGCATCACAATATACTATATAGGACCCTGAACCTGTAGGCAACATCAATATAGGGGCCGAAGTAAAAGTTGTCTTGAGCTTCTGAAAGCTTGCCTCACACTCATCTGTCCACGGAAAAGGGGCACCCTTTTGGGTCAACCTCATCATAGGTGCTGCAATCGATGAGAACCCCTCTACGAAACGACGGCAATAGCCCACCAAAGCAAGGAATCTGCGAATCTCAGTAGCGGAAGAGGGTCTGGGCCAACTCTGTACAACCTCCACCTTCCTCGGATCCACTCGAATTCCATCGCTCGACACCACGTGGCCTAAATATGCCACTGAACTCAACCAGAATTTACATTTAGAGAACTTGGCATATAACTACTTCTCCCTCAGAATCTGAAGCACTATCCTCTAATGCTGCTCATGCTCTTCCCAACTTCGGGAATATACTAGAATATCATCAATGAAAACAATCACGAACGAGTCCAGATATGGCCTGAACACACTGTGCATCAAATGCATAAAGGCTGTTGGGACATTAGTCAGCCCAAAAGACATCACGAGGAACTCATAGTGGCCATACCGAGTCCTGAAGGCAGCCTTCGAGATATCTGGCTCCCGAATCTTCAGCTGATGATACCCAGAGCGTAAATCAATCTTAGAAAACACCTGTGCGCCCTGTAGCTGGTCAAACAAATCATCAATGCGAGGCAAAGGATACCGGTTCTTCACTGTAACCTTGTTCAGCTGACGATAGTCAATACACATACGCATAGATACACCAAGGTGAAACACTGGGTCGAATGAAACCCTTGCACAATAACTCCTATAACTGATCCTTCAACTCCTTCAACTCTGGAGGAGCCATACGGTACAATGGAATAGAAATGGGCTGAGTGCCCGACAACAAATCAATAGCAAAATCAATATCTCTGTCGGGTGGTATGCCCGGGAGATCAGCTGGAAATACATCGGCAAAGTCACATACCACAGGAATAGAATCAATAGAGGGAGTGTCAATACTGACGTCCCGCACATAAGCTAAATAAGCAGCACACCCCTTCTCAACCATACGCTGAGCTCTGAGAAAAGAAATAACACGGCTAGGGGTGTGATCTAGAGTACCACTCCACTCAATACGTGGAATGCCTGGCATAGCCGGCGTCACGGTCTTGGCGTGACAATCAAGAATAGCATAATGGGGCGACAACCAGTCCATGCCCAGAATAATATCAAAATCGACCATCCCGAGTAACAATAGATCCGCTCTGGTCTCAAAACCACAAATGGTAACCAAACACGACCGATACACACGGTCCACAACCAAAGAATCACCCACCAGAGTGGAAACATAAATGGGGGCACTCAAAGAATCACGAGGCACACCTAGGTGAGAAGCAAAGTAAGAAGACACATATGAAAAAGTGGAACCAGGGTCAAATAGAATCGATGCCTCCCTGTGACTAACCAGAATAATACCTGTGATAACAGAATCAGATGCAACAGCTGCAGCACGATCAGGAATAGTATAGAATCTTGCCTGTCCCCCCACTCGAGGGCGGCCTCTGGCATCCTGACCCCCGCCCCTGGTTGGCTGGGCAGGTGGAGTGGCAGCTGGAGCTGGAATGATAGCCTGCTGGCCCTGAGAACCACGCTGATACTGTGACGACTGAGGAGGGGCTCCTCTCCTATGCCTAGGGAAATCCCTAACCAGATGGCGAGTATCCCCGCACTCAAAACAAGCTCTAGGAGGACGCGGTGGTTGTGACTGACCGGCCTCACCCCCACTAGTCTGGCCCCTGGAAGGACCCCGCGCAGGAGGTGCTCTGGAAACTGGGGGGGGGGTTAATAAGGCTCCTGAGGTGCTGAAAGAGCTAGAGTACTACCGGCTGCTGGCAATGCTGAGTGAACTGGTCGACCGGAATAAACCCTACCAAAACGACCGGCTGCTGAAGTGCGGGCACCAGAGAAATGGCCCGACTCACGAGACCTCTTGGCCTCTCTCTCTCCCTGCTCTCTAGAGAACATACTCTCGATCCTCCTGGCAATGCTCACGGCCTGCTGATAAGATATATCTGTCTCCAACTCTCTGGCTATGCTAGATCAGATCGGCGGAATCAGGCCCTCAATAAATCTTCGCACCCTCTCTCGGACCGTGGCTACCAAGGTCGGTGCATGCCTGGCGAGACGCGTGAAACTGATAGCATACTCTGATACTGACATGGATCCCTGTCGCAACCGCTCAAACTCCGAGCACCAAGAATCCCTAAGGCTCTGAGGAACAAACTCTCTCAAAAACAGATTTGAAAACTGCGTCCAGGTCAATGAAGCAGACTCCTCTGGACTATCCAACTCATACATGCGCCACCAGTTGTAAGCAGCACCACGAAACTGAAAAGCAGTGAAGGAAACCCCGCTGGTCTCCACAATCCCCATAGTACAAAGAATACGATGACACTCCTCCAGAAAACCCAATGCATAATCTGAAGCCAAACCACCGAACACTGGAGGGTCATATTTCTAGAACCTCTCCAATCTATGTTGCTCGTCCTCAGAGGCAGCTGGCCCACCTCCAGGCTGTGCTGGGGCGGCAAGAGGCATAACCATAATCTCTAGATCCTGTCCCACTGGCACTCGCTGCTCAGGTGTAACGGCTGTGGGAGTTTGGGCCCCTCCCCCGGCCTGGATGTAGCTGCAGCGATAGGAAGCAGTCCTGCCTGAGCTAAAGTGGTATACATACTCATGAACTGGGCCAGGATCTCCTGGAGTGCCGGAGTAGTAGTAGCTGAAGTCGGAGTACCAGGTGTCTGCACTCCAACCTGGTCCACCTGTGGCACCTCAGCGGCAACGCGCGCAGGTGTTGTGGCTGCACCTCGGGCTCGTCCTCATCCTCTACCTCGGCCCCGGCATCTAACGGCGGCAACAGGGGGCACGGGTACCTGATCGTTGTGAGTAGCACATGTCCTCACCATCTGTGAGAGAATAGAAAGCAAAAGTTTAGATTTGGTGCCAAAAATGTCGCACGACAAGGAATCCAAAAGAAATGAAGAGTTTCCTAAACGGTTACATAGCCTCTCGTAGATAAATACAGACGTCTCCTTATCGATCAGCGAGACTCTAAGTAACCGTTCTGTGTCCCTTGACTTCTATGAACCTAGGGCTCTGATACCAACTTGTCACGACCCTAGTTCACCAATCGTGAACCTGTCATGACGGCACCCAGTCCCCACGACTAGGTAAGCCTAACACGTTGCGGAATATACAAATTTATGAACATTAAATAGGAAATAGCGGAAAAATAGTATAAAAGGAATGTAATCCGTGCCGCTTGGCACATACACCCGTCAAACTGTCACGCCCCAAATCGAGGGACATGACCGGCGCCTGACCGGGTTGCCCCAGTCAAGCGGACCTGGGTGCCTTTCATTCCCACGCGTTACCCCTGTGTTGATTGTTTCCCATTAACCAACTATCTTACTAACCATGAATGATTTCACATTAAACAAATAAAACCATACAAGTGATTCATTAACAAGTTTGCAGTTTTTACAACGCCCGACATAACATAATCTATACATAAAACTGGGGTCCCACAGTTTACATGTCTACAGAGCCTCTAGGATACAAAAAGGGAAATACAATACTTGCCGGTAACAAGGCTCCGGCTATACCTTACAAAACCAAAATGAAAATCTTAACCGAGTGGCATGAACCACACAAGGCCCCGAGGAAGAAAGGGGCTCACCAAAAACGGGCAGTGGAGGATGAAGGATACTACTGCCGATGTGCTTAAGTGCCTGCTACTGATCCACCTACAATCATGACACGAATATAGCGCCCCCGGCAAAAGGGACGTCAGTACACTTGAATTGTACTGGTATGTATGGACAAACCTTGTCCCAAGTAAACTCAAGCCATTAAATTACATCAAAACTAAACAAGCCAACAAACCATATTTTTCCACCTTTTACTCATTTCATATAAGTCTCAACAAATAGAACAACAACCAATCAACAACATAAATTGCAAGTAGTCAAACATAGGGGCAATCAGTGCCCCCAGGTTGCAAACTCTCCTGCTGTCTCCTTTCACAATTTCACATCATTGATTTTTGTATCAATTTTCAATAGCGATTTCGATCGCTTTCCATCCTTATTGCCCCTGACCACCCTTATTACCTCGGCCACCCTTATCACCCCAACCCACACCTTATTTCCCCACGTTGCGGCGCGCAACACGACCCCGCCTTACAGTTGAAAACACAACAATTTCAAACAACAGATAAGGTACTACACACAATTTCAACAAGTTCAAATAAGCAACTTACACATTGGTTCATGTTCTCAATTTCTTCTCAAGCCAATATCAAAACCAAGTTATAAGTATTCCAAAATCGAAAATGCCCACATAATTATGTTCAACAATTTACCACAATTAAGGTGTTTCAAATTCCTTCCACAATAAGCCAAATATGCCATCACAATGGTTGTTCCCAATTCTTTACCAATCTCGATTACCTTTTTATCTTTCAATTCATATTTCATACCACACCACACGTAGTTCAACATCAATCAAATGCTCAACAAGGAAATCAAAGAATTACGTAAAATTTCTCAATTTGACACATGCCAAAACAATTCGCACACATTTGGGCGATTTTACAAGAATCAAAATTAGCCATACATACCTGGTGATGAGTTTTCTTCCTACTTTATGCTTACCCAAGATATCCTACTCTTGCCAACCTTGTTCTTGAAGACTCTTACTTCTACTCACTTCTTTTTACTAGAAATCAAGTTCAATAATCATGCATGAGTGTAAAAATTCTATTTTCAAAAGCTATTATATGCAAACCTCTCTTTACCCAATTAAAACTGAAAATCAAAGAAAATAGTTAGGGTTTTTACCTTGAAAAGATTGGGGAAGTTGAATCATTGCCCTAGGACCCCTTGGAATTAAGTGGTTGGAACAATCTTTGAAGATGAAGAACTTCTCTCTCTAAAAACCCTCTCTTCTCTCTCTAATTTTGGTAAGATGATATGATAAAATGAAGAAGAAAAGTGTTATATTAAAGAAGAGATCGGGTCAAAATGTTACAAAAATCTGGGCCGGGGTCAATTATGCGGTGCACTATGCGACCGGAGAATCAACATGCGGTCCGCATAGTGACCGCAGAATTGCCCCAAATTTTACACAGGTTCTGTTAAGGAATGCGGCCAGAATGCGGTCCGCATGCTTGATCTGCGGTCGCAAAGTGCACCGCAGATTTGACATGCGATCGCATATCGACCGCACTTTTGACACGATTTTTGGGAAACTCTCCGGAACGTTTTGCGGCAAGAATGCGGTCCGCATGTCAGGTTTGCGGTCGCATTCTTGACCGCATATTTGACATTTTTCGGAAAAATTAATTTTCTACATTTTTGAAACTTAAATCACTACCAAGGGGGCGAGCAAGCTCGCCGCGAAGAATTCTACGCATTCCTAACACATTTATTCGGACCATGACACCATAGCTACTAGGTTTTATGCACAAATATTTTATGGGGCCTTACACAAACACACTGTATAAAAACACCACCAAGACCCGGAATCCCATGGTTAACACAGACTAAAAGAGAATATACAGCTGTGTCTCTATGTCTAAAGAGTATCTAACAACGAAATGAAGGAAAAACATCTACTAATACTATCAGAATAGAAGGAAGGCCTCCGGATCCGCGGACGTAGCATATCATACCTCGACGTCTCCCAAAGTGCTGCTGAATCACCTAGTGTGAGCCTGTCCTGATGTACCTGGATATGCACAATAAAAAGTGTGCAGAAGAGTAGCATGAGTACACCACGGCGGTACACAGTTCCATTAACAGTACCCCTGGGTCTCTGGGAATCGAACCCGCAGCCCATGTCTCAGTAAATCTTAGGATCTCCGAGAATCGAACCCGCAGTCCACATCTCAATAATATATCAATAACTCAGGATATCCGGGAATCGAACCCGCAGTCCATATCTCAATAACTCAGGATCTCCGGGAATCGAACCCGCAGTCCATATATCAATAACTCAGGATCTCCGGGAATCGAACCCGCAGTCCATATCTCAATAACTCAGGATCTTCGAGAATCGAACCCGTAGTCCATATCTCGATAACTCAGGATCTTCGGGAATCGAACCCGCAGTCCACAAACACAACAAATAAAGAAATACACAGAAAGAATATAACATGCTTAACCACAACTTCACCGAAACTAGTGCCAATAATTATCAAGAAGTTCTAGTAAGACAATTTGGCAACTAGACAGTTAAATCATATCTAATCATGCTTTTCTAACTAATATCGGGTAAGAGTGTCGATTTAATCAGCTAAAAGAAGGAATATCACTAATCGGACAATTCAAGTAAGGTGTGTGTTACAACAACCAGCGCATGTTCACACCTGTCACCTCGCGTACAAGGCTTTTAAACTATCACATAATATCCTAGGGGTGAAAATTCCCCCACACGAGGTTAGACAAGCCACGTACCTCAACTCCTATACAAAACCGCTAAGAAACAACTCTCTTGCCGTGAATGTCAGCCTCCACATGTGTACTATCTGATAAAAATCAATAGAATCACATCAAAATAGGCCAATTGGGCATTACCCAATCAAAACAATTCAAAATACACCAAAACCCGCAAGTTGCCAAAACCCGACCTTCGGTACGCTTATCAAAAAATCACGAAAATTACATATTCGAGACCCTCATCTCAATACAAGTCTAAGCATATAAAGTTTACAAAATTCTGACTCCATTTGCCCATTCAAACCTTTGATTTTCTAAAGTTTAAGCCTAGGGTGAAAACCCCCATTAATTACCCCAAATTCCTCCATTTTCATGAAAAACTTGCATAATATTATCAACAACAATCATAATTGGAGTCCATAATTGATTACCTGAAGAAACCCCTCGAATTCTCCTTCAATATCGCCCAATTCGCCCCTTAAGCCGAGCCCTCAATGTTTGGAATGTTTATGAAATTTCTAACTTCTGATATAATTAAACCCTCTGCGATTTTCGCTTCTGCGGACTATTTTCCGCTTCTGCAGAACCGCTTCCGCGACAATTTGTCGCTTCTGCGAATCCCTAGGCCTAGCTGGCCCAATCCGCTTCTGCGAGCCCAGGGCCGCTTCCGCGAGGCCGCTCCTGCGGACAAACGTCCGCTCCTACAGAACTTTCCGCTCCTACAAATAGGAGTCCGCTTCTGCGGACTCGCCTAAGCGAAAACTTATCCACTTCTGCGGAATTCCCCAATCCATCACCTAACCGCTTCTGCGGTCTCATCCTCGCACCCGCGATTCCGCTTATGCAGACAAAGGACCGCCCCTGCGCTCATGTCCGCTTCCGCGCTCCAAATTCCGCTTCAGCTGACTCGCCTCTGCGGTTCCATTTCCGCAGGGGCGAAAACAACAGAACCAACACCAAAACCTACAATTTCCATGTTTCCTCCCGTTTAACCATCCGAAATCACCCCGAGGCCCCCGGGACCTCATCCAAACACACCAACAAATCCTAATACCTTATTCGAACTTGTTCCAAATCCTCAAAACACGTCTAACAACATCAAAACCCATAATTCACAACGAATTCAATCCTAAATTTCTTAAAACTTTCCGAATTACACATTCGATCTAAAACCCGACCAAACGACGTCCGAATGACCTGAAAATTTGCGGACATATCCAAAATCACATAACGAAGCTACAGGAATTGTCGGAATTCTATTTCGACCCCCGGATCAAAATCTCACCTATCGTTCGGATTCGCCAAAATTTCAAACTTTGGCATTTCAAGCCTAATTGAGCTACAGACCTCCAAAATACATTCTGAAAGTGCTCCCAACCCCGAAATCACCTAACGAAGTTAATGGAACCATTGGATTCCTGTTCCGAGGTTGTCTTAACACTGTTACGACTACGGGCCATTTTCCAACTATAAAGCTTCTATTTAGGGACTAAGTGTCCCCAAAACACTCCAAATTCCAGAACCGACCCTCCCGGCAAACCACAATAGCAGAAATGAACTTAGAGGAGCAGTTAAATTGGGGATCGGGGCGTAATTTCCTAAAATGACCGGCCCGGTCGTTACAGGTTTACCAAAACCTTTTTACTCCTTGCAGTTAAGGTAAAGAAACTGTGACGCATCAGGTTCGGATGGTACAAGTGAATGATGGGAGCAAAGGTGAAATCAACCTTGGCCTTTGTAGACAAAAACATCAAACAAGCCACCGCCCTCCATACTAATGGGCCGACTTGACCTAGGCAAACATTGAAAAAACGGCAAAAATCGAGGATGACCGGATCTACAGCAGGTTTCAATCCCCAAGTGAAAGGATAGGTGTAAACAAATGAATATCCATTCCTAGAAGAAGAGATCCTTTGCTGAATCGTAGGAATGGACACTTGAAGATTTTCTCTCCAAAAACACTCATTCCTAATGGTTGGGATTGAGAGTTCGGTTACAAGAGTAACATAAGCATCAAGTATATCCAACTTTTCTACTTGCTTCAAGAGTGACGTTTTATCACTCGAGAAGGATAAGTCACTATGAACAATGTCCTCAATTGAAGGTTCTAAAGAAGGGTCAAAAAGCTCTTTACCTTTAGAGGGAGATACTTTAGAAGAAGAACTTGTGACATTCGGGTTTGGGGAAGAAGGGGTATTACTAGATGACCCCTCGCGCGATGACCTTAAAGAGCGAAATCTTACCTCTTTGTCTTTGCTGAGCCTAAGCGAAGGAGGGGCATTAGGAAACTGAGCAAGATTCGGGACCTTTCTGGGTTAGGTTTCGAAGATGCCATTGCCGGTTAAAATTGGTTCTTGGACAAAAGGAAAAAGGGATTACTGGATGTAGAAGAAAGTTAAAGATTCAAAGTGTGGTAAAGAGGCAACTAGTAAAACTAAAGAGGTATAAATGGAAAACTATATTAAGGAGAACTGTCACTTCTCGAAAAGAAAGGTTAAAGAAGCCTAGAAAAAAGGGTGTATAGCTGCAGGGTTGAATCAGAAGGCAACATATGTGAAGAGCATTAAGTGGAGGAGACAATTGAAGCGCTAACACTGACACAGGATTTATGATGACAAAAATTCCCTTTTGTAAGAATCCACTTCCCATATATTTAAACGATAAATAAATAAAAAGTGGGGGGACAATCTGTATTGGAAAAAAAAAATTATGACGTGGAAAGACACGTTGAATATCAAACAAAAAAATTATTATTTTGAGGAGGAGATACGAAGAAGAAAATTAGGCACGGGGTGAAATTCGATTAAGAAGTCCCGTACCTATTTAGAACAGGTGAGAACGTAACTACGGAGATGAAGGACATCAACAGCAAATAGACACGAGCTTCGTATCTGTTCAAGACATCCAACGGTAATGAGCCAAAAAAGCATTTAAAGCATGGATCCTGAAGGCAGAAAGAAGACCAGATTCAGTCATTAAAACACCCAATACGTTGAAGAATTGGCATTTAATGAAAATGATTGTGTAACGACTTACTTAATGCTATTTATTGCCCATTAAAACTTACGTTTTATCCATCCATCTAGAGTAGGCTATAAAAGGAGGAAGTTATACCCATTGTAAAAGACAACAATCACTGAAATACAATCTTTTCTACTGTCTATTCTAATTATTGAAAGCCTATTATATTTTTTTTGGTCTCTTGATTATCAGTAACCCGATTTCTCTATTATTTTCTAGCTTTAATCGAAGTTCAATATTTTGGTTAAACAAGAACATAGTTATAAACCACACAAAGAAGCGTAATAGATTTTAAAAACTTAGCTAGATAATCTCTTTTCAAACAACCAAATGAAAAGGAAAAATAAAGCATAACAACCAAAAAAAAAAGAAAAAAAGAAAGACTATGAATATTGGCCAAACAAAGGTGACACTAAACATATGACCGAATTCAATCCATTATTGTTGCATCTCATGTATGAACCATACAACTGAAATTGGTTAAAAAAGAATGAATTGAATAAATTAAATTACAATCATTCAGAGCAATATCACAAAAACAAACTCTATAGATGCTCTGAAATGAAAGTTAAACATCTTACCCACAGTTTTAAACAAAGAGTATTACTTTTCATAGTTTTCCCAAGAACAATTAGGAAGCGCATATGAAAACAACCACACCTAAATCTACATTCAATGCAATGGAAATGCAATTACCATATATTCATTTTCTGAAAATCTTCAACAAAGCAAGCACAAAAAATGAGAGTATGGCTTTATGTTTCACAATAAAGAGGATATTTATAATATGAAACTAAATTGGTCTTCACCTATCAATGACATTAATTTAGTCTGTTGTTATTAGTTAATTCAATAGAAAAACGGAATATTGGGGAGGAGGACAGGTTTATAACTAATGAAATAGAAATCATATGTTTAAGAGTATTTAAGATGTGTCTTTTGGATTATCTAATATATAGCACATAAAAGGAAAAAATAGAGAGAAATGCCAAAAAATTGATAGAAAGTTGGCTGCTAATTTTTTATTTTGTAACTGAAATAAATATAATGGGATATAATAAACAGGATAGAGAATGATCAATTTTCAATTAGTAAACAATCTAAATGAAAAGAATAAAAGGGAAAATGCAAAAAAAAAAGAGAAAAAAAATAAATATAATCCTTGGCCAAAGAGAGATGCCAAGTCACCTTTTTCATTCCCTCCTTTATATATATAGAGATATGTAAATACACTAATATATGTTCACAAGGATCCCCAAATAATACATTAAATACATTAAATAATCTTATTATCTCACATAGTAACACGTGATACGCTCGGACTATGTAGTGCCGATATATTAGGTTTTATATTTGAGGTGTCAAAAGAATCCAATTTATATGTAATTACTAATATGATTATTACTAAGTCTTAGATAAACAAAATCATCGGATCAAGACGGATTCAAGCCTAAGTTTCAAACTATAACTTCCGAAACCAACATGTGTCATAATTTAGCTAGACCAGTTTTCGTCCTAATACGTGGTTCATATAATTTTAGGGCTTCATATATGTTCTATAACTTAAATAGTAATGTATAACTGAATATTACTATGTGGTTAAAAGTTATAAATTTTACTAGCGAACACGATTCATTACGATTATATGTCCTAAAATAATATCTTCAAGAATCATATGTTATGGCATACATTATTTAATATTATACCTTATGAATGATCGCTACGTATTAGTCAATAATAAATGATTATTTAAAACTACAAAGATATATAGCTTAAATGTTAAAACAGCCTCAATGTGCAGTATAGGTACATTTCAACAAGAATCAAGCTAGGTGATCACGTATTTACTGATATCCCTATTTTTTTGGTATACTCCACGTAGGCCGATGTGTAAATAAAATTTATGCAATAGTGATACACACTCAATAAAGTATTTTTATATATCATGGTTAACATATATCGTGTTAACCACATGATTGTTCTCTCACTACAATCGTATTAGTCCAATGGACTTATATGATCAAATGTTGCAATCCTATGTGTACTGAACATAAATTCAAGCGGAATAATTGAACGAGCTATGAAAAAACGATCATTTTTCGTGATTGGAGTATGTTCAGACCGTTTCTTATTGATGCGCGTATTATGCAAGTTGTGTCTTAGGCATTTATTGAGTATACATAGGAGATTTACAACATAGAAATACTTTGTGGTTAGACCACTCTCCAATGTGTAAAACTAGACATATTAAATAAGGTCCATTTGGAGGAAAGTGTTGTCTATATTACACCTATTTTAATACCTAAGGTCCTTACATTTATGTTTTATAGCCGGAACCCTTTCATATTACAATCTATATTTACTATAGTAGATTTTACATCTACAAATTGTAGTAGACATAGATTATTTTGTATGTATACATTAGATAGTCTGTTTATGTTAATACGACTGTTCTCCAAAATGTATGATGACTAATATGATATATGTATATTAATATTAATATATATCAAAGTTACATGATATAGTCTAACATTGCAAAATGTATCTCATACATTTTCATAAGTCCATTTGACCAATCTGTTATGATTACAATCGGTTATTATTAAATATGTTAAGGATTGTTTAGTCAGCGATTTAACTATGTTTGTATAACCTAAATTTATATCGATTTATAATACAACTTAGATCGTCATATACACTAATACGAACTTATTAGTGTATATGACCTTCCGTTTAGTCAAATGTAGTAATTAACGTACTATATTATTTCACTTAGATTCTCACATAATACGATTGTAGTCATAGGAACTTCCGTGTATATATCGTGGTTGTTATTTAGTAATTGGCCATGAATGAATATGATTTCATTCATATACTAGGACGCATCGGCCTACGACAACCACATAAGTCCATTTGACTAATACGATTGTAGTCATACGTTCATACTAGGACGCATCGACCTACGACAATCTCATAAGTCCATTTGACTTATACGATTGTAGTCATAACAGATTGGGAGTAATGTAATACGATTGTAGTAGGATGCATCGACCTACGACAACCACATAAGTCCATTTGACTAATACAATTGTAGTAATAGGACCTTCCGTTTATATATCATGGTTTTTATTAGTAATTGACCGTGAATGAATATGATTTCAATCATATACTAGGACGCATCGGTGTCACGACCCCAAATACGGTCGTGATGGCGCCCAACACATTGCTAAGCCAGCCTGACCAATCCATATCAACCATGGAGCTAGAAGCTCTCTTTAACCCATTTAAGCAAATTAATTCAAGAAATAACAGGGATATATGTAACGAAAACGGGGAACCAAGTTCCATAATACATCAACTCCCATAGACCAAGGGTCAAGAGTCATGAGCCTCTACCGAACATGAGTGTATAAAGGTTTACAAGATACCAAGTGCGGAAAGAAATGTCAATACAAAATCAAAAGACAGTAGGAAGGAATATCGGGTCCTGCGGACTCTGCAGCTACCTCGTATATCCCACGGATGTCGCCTCGCACAGCTACTGGATCACTGCTGAGAGGTACCTGGATCTGCACACAAGGTGCAGGGAGTAAAATGAGTACTGCCAGACTCAGTGGTAATAAACAAGGGTAAGACAGCGCAGATAAGAAATCCGCAATAAAGCACTTATGTAAAGCTATAATCAGCTACCCTGTCATAGAATCAATCTTCACTGTACATGTACCAACAAATACCAATAAATAGCATAACAACTAGCAGATGTAGCTAAATGCAATGCAATGCATGATATGACCGCTACGGCGCGTAGCCCGACTCCAATTTTGGGTACCCGTGCTCACTGTGGGGGTTCGGACTCCGGAGGGGCTCCTACAGCCCAAGCACATCTCATAGAGATATTCCTGCGGCGTGCAGTCCGATCCAACATATATCTCGCTGCGGCGCGCAGCCCGATCCACTACTAGTCAGCTAATATGCAGATACAGCCTCGGCAGGCTCAAAAATAGTTTTTGAAAACTCTTTTATCATTTTTCAGTTGGAAAACAGTAATGTCAAGTTCCAGAGATTGGAATTGGCATAATAACAAAAATAGCTGCGGACTAGTAGTAAACTAGCATGTCTATATGATAAGACAATGATAACGATCCTCGCGGGATCCAATAACTGGCTCACGGCCCACATGTATACTCAACCGCCCAAGAAGGGGTTCCTCGGCTCAAGAGTGGCCATTATCACAATATATATATATATATGCAACCATCCGAGAAGGAGGTTCGACGGCTCTAGAATAGCCAATAATACAGTATCAACAGGTCGGACTAATATATAGTCTCCAGTTCATGATCGACCCCGCACTCTCAAGAGTGTGCGTGTCTCGCCGCTATACAGCGTCACAAAGTGGTATACCAGGGTTTCGAACCCGCTGGTCATCACCCACATCTATTACTCACCTCAATACGGCGCGACGACTACTCCGCAATGCCCTTGCCACGAGAATCAAGCTCCGCACGCGTAGAATCTGATCAAATACAGTAAAAAATACAACAAATTAGGCCAATGGGACGACACCCAATCAATACAACTCAATTTACATCAAAATTCCCAAAGTTGTCAAAACCCGACTTTCGGTACGCTTGTCGAAAAATCACGAAAGTCACATATTCGGAACCCTCATCTCAATACGAGTCTAAGCATATCAATTTTACCAAATTCGGACTCCATTTGCCCATTCAAAACCTTGATTTTCTAAAGTTCAAGCCTAGGGCTAAATCCTCCATAAATTACCCCAAATTCCTCCATTTTCATGATATAATTGCATAATATTACCAATACTAATCATAGTTTAAGTCCATAGTTGATTACCCGATGATTTCCCTTGAATTTCTCTTCAAAATCGCCCAAATCGCCTCTAAAGCCGAGACCCAAAATGTGTGAAATGTTCTGAAATTTTTCTAACTTCTGATACACTTACTTACAGCGATTTTCGCTTCTGCGGAATATTTTCCGCTCCTACGAGCCCGTATCCGCGACCAAAGGGTCGCTTCGGCGGTTCCAGGCCTGGCCGGCCATTTCCGCTTCTGCGAACAAAGGGCCGCTTAAGCGGGCCCGCTTCTGCGAAGGAACTTCCGCTTCTGCGGAAACATCCGCCTCTGCGCACCATTGACCGCTTCTGCAGACCATGCCCATTTTCTCCCCGTCCGCTTCTGCGATCACTGGCTCGCACCAGCGACCTCGCTTCAGCGGAATGGCTTCCGCTTCTGCGTAACGAGCCGCTCCTGCGCATTTCGTCCGCTTCTGCGGACACGCTCCTGCGTCCAAAATTCCGCAGGAGCGGAAACAGCAGAAGTAGGATCCCAACCTGCAATTCTTCCACAATTTCTCCCGTTTAACCATCCGAAATCACCCCGAGGCCCCCCGGACCTCATCCAAACATACCAACACATCTTAATACCTTATTCGAACTTGCTCCAATCCTCAAAACACGTCTAATAACACCAAAACCCATAATTCACATCAAATTCAAGCCTAAATTCCTTAAAACATTCCGAATTACACATTCGATCAAAAACCCGACCAAACGACGTCCGAATGACCTGAAATTTTGCAGGCACATCCAAAATCACCTAACGAAGCTACTACAACTGTCGGAATTCCATTCCGAACCCCCGGATCAAAATCTCACCTACCGTTCGGATTTCGCCAAAATTCAACCTTAGCCAATTCAAGCCTATTTCTACACCGGGCCTCCAAATTCAATTCCGATCGCTCCCCTAAGTCACAAATCACCTTCCGGAACTAACCGAATCATCAGAATCCGATTCCGAGCCCTCTAACCAAATAGTCAACTCCGGGTTGACTTTCCTTATTCAAGTTTCCTTCACAAAGGCTATATGCCTCATTTTCAAATCCCATTTCACTCCTAGCTCACCCGATAGACTCTAACACTGATATAAAATCATCAAACATGCATTTACAACATAACGGGGTGGTAATTCTCGTGACGACGGGCCGGGTCGTCACATTCTCCCCCTCTTAAGCAAACGCTCGTCCTCGAGCGGGTCAAGAAACATACCCGAAGTCTCAAACAAGTGAGGATATCTGCTCCGCATCTCCCGCTCGATCTCCCAAGTGGCCTCCTCCACGGGTCGACCTCTCCACTGAACCTTAACCGATGCAATCTCCTTGGACCTCAATTTTCTCACCTGACGTCCCAAAATGGCAATAGGCTCCACATCATAGGATAGATCACCATCAAGCTGAATGGTGCTGAAATCTAATACATGAGACGGATCTCCAACGTACTTCCGGAGCATAGACACATGGAATACCGGATGAACGCCGGATAAGCTGGGCGGCAAGGCCAACTCATATGCCACCTCTCCAACTCTCCTAAGTATCTCAAAAGGACCAATGTACCTGGGACTCAACTTTCCTTTCTTCCCAAACCTCATAACACCCTTCATAGGTGAAATCTTCAACAATACTCTGTCACCAACCATGAAAGACAACTCTCGAACTCTACGGTCCGCATAACTCTTCTGACGAGACTGTGCTGTACGAAGCCTCTCCTGGATCAACTTTGCTCTATCCAGAGCATCCTGGACTAACTCAGTCCCTATCAATCTAACCTCACCAGGCTCAAACCATCCCACGGGGGATCTACACCGCCTGCCATACAATGCCTCATACGGGGCCATCTGAATACTCGACTGATAACTGTTGTTGTAGGCAAACTCGGCAAGTGGTAGGAACTCATCCCACGAACCACCAAAATCAATCACACAAGCTCGCAACATATCCTCCAAGATCTGAATAGTGCGCTCAGACTGTCCATCTGTCTGGGGATGAAATGCTGTACTCAACTCAACCCGCGTACCCATCTCTCGCTGAAATGCTCTCCAAAACTGAGAAGTGAACTGAGTACCCCTATCGGATATGATAGACACCGGGACTCCATGCAACCGAACAATCTCTCGAATAAAGATCGCTGCCAACCGCTCCGATGAGTAGGTAGTACTAACTGGAATGAAGTGAGCTGACTTGGTCAGTCTATCCACAATCACCCATACGGAATCAAACTTCCTCGCCGTCCGAGGGAGTCCAGTAACAAAGTCCATAGTGATCCTCTCCCATTTCCACTCAGGAATAGCAATGCGCTGAAATACACCACCGGGCCTCTGGTGCTCGTACTTAACCTGCTGACAGTTGAGGCACCGTGCTACATGTCTGACAATGTCCATTTTCATCTTTCTCCACCAATAGTGCTGTTTCAAATCTTGATACATCTTCGCGGCTCCTGGATGGATAGAATACCGCGAGCTATGGGCCTCCTCCGGAATCAACTCACGAAGGCCATCAACATTGGGCACACATATCCGGCCCTGCATCCTCAATACACCGTCACTATCAATGGTGACATCTCTAGCATCATCATGCCGAACTCTGTCCCTAAGGACAGCCAAATGTGGATCATCATACTGGCGCTCACGAATACGATCATATAGAGATGACCGAGATACAACACAAGCCAATACCCTGCCGGGCTCCGAAATATCTAACCTCACTAGCCGATTGGCTAGCACTTGAACATCATAAGCAAATGGCCTCTCCTCAGCTGGAATATATGCCAAGCTCCCCATACTGACCGCCTTCCGGCTCAAAGCATCGGCCACCACATTGGCCTTCCCCGGATGATATAATATAGTAATGTCATAATCTTTAAGCAACTCAAGCCATCTCCTCTGTCTCAAATTAAGGTCTTTCTGTTTGAACAAGTGCTGGAGACTACGATGGTCGGTATACATCTCACAAGACACCCCATACAAATAGTGCCTCCAAATCTTCAAGGCATGAACAATGGCGGCTAGCTCCAAATCATGAACAGGATAGTTCTTCTCATGCGGCTTCAACTGCCGAGAAGCATAAGCAATTACCTTTCCTTCCTGCATCAACACACAACCTATCCCCACTCTCGAGGCATCACAATAAACGGTATACGAACCTGAAGCTGATGGCAATACTAACACTGGAGCTGTGGTCAAAGCTGTCTTGAGCTTCTGAAAGCTCTCCTCGCACTCATCCGACCACACGAATGGTGCACCCTTCCGGGTCAATTTAGTCAATGAAGAAGCAATGGATGAAAATCCCTGAACAAACCGGCGATAATATCCCGCCAAACCAAGAAAACTCCTGATCTCTGTAGCTGAGGTCGGTCTAGGCCAACTCTGCACCGCCTCTATCTTTTTCTGATCAACCCGAATACCATCAAGAGACACCACATGTCCCATAAATGCTACGGACTCGAGCCAAAACTCGCACTTGGAGAATTTAGCATATAGCTTCTCCTCTCTCAATCTCTGCAACACAATACTCAAATGCTGAGCATGCTCCTCCTGACTACGGGAGTAGACTAGAATTTCATCAATGAACACAATCACAAATGAATCCAAATAGGGCCTGAACACACTGTTCATCAGATGCATAAATGCTGCTGGGGCGTTGGTCAGCCCAAACGACATCACAAGAAACTCATAATGACCATATCGGGTCCTGAATGCAGTCTTCATAATATCCGAGTCCCTGATCTTCAGCTGATGATAGCCCGAACGAAGATCGATCTTAGAAAACACCCTCGCACCCTGTAACTGATCAAACAAATCATCTATGCGCGGTAGAGGGTACTTGTTCTTCACCGTTACTTTGTTCAATTGCCTATAATCAATACACATTCGCATGGAACCATCTTTCTTTTTAACAAATAATACCGGCGCACCCCACGGTGACACACTAGGACGGATGAAACCCTTATCCAGAAGTTCTTGAAGCTGCTCTTTTAGTTCTTTCAACTCGGCCGGTGCCATTCGATAAGGAGGAATGGATATGGGCTGAGTGCCCGGCACCAAGTCAATGCCAAAATCAATATCCCTGTCCGGCGGCATGCCCGGCAGGTCCGAGGGGAATACATCCGGGAAGTCCCTCAGAACAGGTACAGAATCAATGCTAGGAGACTCAGCTCCCACATCTCTCACAAAATCTAAGTACGATAAACACCCTTTTTCAACCATCCTCTGAGCTTTTAAGAACGAAATAACACGGCTAGGGACGAAATCGGTCGAACCCCGCCACTCAATCTGAGAAATACCAGGAATGGCCAACGTAATCGTCTTAGCATGACAGTCCAATATAGCATGATACGGAGACAACCAGTCCATACCCAATATAACATCAAAGTCCACCATCCCCAATAGTAACAAATTTGCCTGGGTGTCCAGACCCCCAATAGATATAACACAGGATCTATAGACATGATCCACAACAATCGCATCACCCACGGGGGTGGAGACATGAACAGGTAAATCAAGACTACCACGAGTCGCACCCAAGTGATGTGCAAAATAAGAGGACACGTAAGAATATGTGGACCCCGGATCAAATAGAACAGAGGCATCTCTGTGACAGACAGAAATGATACCTGTAATCACAGCATCGGAGGCAACTGCATCACGCCTGTCAGGAAGTGCATAGAACCGTGCCTGGCCTCCACCGGATCTCTCCTCGCCCCTGGGGCGTCCACGAGAAGACTGACCTCCACCTCTACTAGACTGAGATGGTGCTGAAGAGGAGGGCTGATCCCTCTGCTGAGTCCCGCCCCTACGTAGTCGAGGGCAATGTCTCCTCATGTGGCCAAACTCACCACACTCATAACATGCACCTGGTGTTGGAGAAGTAGGTGCTGCACTCTGGGCTGGGAGGGCAATAAGTGATGACTGACCCTGCTGAAACCCCTGTCGACCACGACCATAAGAACCTCCGCTCTGCTCAGGGCGGCCTGAATGAGAAGGTCTAGATGAGCGACCTCTGCTCTGCTGGGAATGCCCTCTAGATGGAGCACCACTGAAACTACCAGAACCACGAGGCCTCTTGGCCTCCCGCTCCTCTCTCTCTCGGCGACGATCCGCCTTAATGGAGCGTGCCATATCAGCTACCTGCTCAAACGATGATGACAGAACTCGCTCGCCGGTCATAAGAATACGGATAGAGTAGTTGAGGCCATCAATGAACCTCCTGATCCTCTCCCTATCAGTGGGGATCATCCATGTGGCATGCCTAGCCAACCGAGTGAATCTAAGCTCATACTGGGTCACAGACATGTCGCCCTGAATCAACCACTCGAACCGGCGACGTAGCTCCTCGCGACGAGACCGAGGTACATATTTCTCTAGAAAGAGAGTAGAGAAACTGCTGCCATGTGAGAGGTGCTGCTCTTGCAGGCCTACGTCTCTCAAACTCCTCCCACCAATCAAATGCGGGACCGGTGAACTGAAATGTAGTAAATGAAACTCCGCTTGACTCAAGAATACCAGCCGTACGCAGCATCTTCTGACACTTATCCAAGAAACCCCGGGCATCCTCGCCCTCAACGCCACTGAAATGGGGTGGCCGAAGTCTACCAAATCTCTCAAGACGACGCTGCTCGTCATCGGGCATAACCTGAACCATATGCTCTGGAGCTGGAGCCGGTGCAGCTGGAGGAATAACCGGTGCAACCACCCGAGCGGTGACCGCCTCTTGGCGTCCGAAGTCCCCGAACAACCGGGTCGGTGTGCGAGCCGCAGGGGTCCGCTGCCACCCCCTAACCGAGATGTCGCTACAGTAGCGGTAGCTGAAACTACCCGAGCCAAACCGGAACACACCGATAATATCCGAGCAAGAGTCTCCCGAAGACCGAGGAATAGCAATAGATATAGTCCGGCCCCGAACTGGGACCGCCGGAGCATCAACCACCGGGGGCCGCTCCTGAACCGGTACAACGGGCGGGTCAACCGGCACCGCCTCAGCTACCCTACCTCTAACTCTAGCACGACCGCGCCCACGGCCTCTAACAGGTGGCAATGGAGGTCGTCCACCTCGTCCCGATGCTCGCGTTCTCGCCATCTGCGAGAGAATAGAATATAGAAGTTCAGCTCTCAGGACAACAAGATCGCACGACGGAGTTCAAGAAAAGTGAAGTTTTCCTAAAGGTTCGCAGCCTCCCGAGGATAAGTACAGGCGTCCCCGTACCGATCCACAAGACTCTACTAACCGGCTCAAGACTCATGAGGCCTAGTAAACCTAGGCTCTGATACCAACTTGTCACGACCCCAAATCCGGTCGTGATGGCGCCCAGCACATTGCTAAGCCAGCCGACCAATCCATATCAACCACGGAGCTAGAAGCTCTCTTTAACCCATTTAAGCAAATTAATTCAAGAAATAACAGGGATATATGTAACGAAAACGGGGAACCAAGTTCCATAATACATCAACTCCCATAGACCAAGGGTCAAGAGTCATGAGCCTCTACTGAACATGAGTGTATAAAGGTTTACAAGATACCAAGTGCGGAAAGAAATGTCAATACAAAATCAAAAGACAATAGGAAGGAATATCGGGTCCTGCGGACTCTGCAGCTACCTCGTATATCCCACGGATGTCGCCTCGCACAACTACTGGATCACTGCTGAGAGGTACCTAGATCTGCACACAAGGTGCAGGGAGTAAAATGAGTACTGCCAGACTCAGTGGTAATAAACAAGGGTAAGACAGCGCAGATAAGAAATCCGCAATAAAGCACTTATGTAAAGCTATAATCAGCTACCCTGTCATAGAATCAATCTTCACTGTACATGTACCAACAAATACCAATAAATAGCATAACAGCTAGCAGATGTAGCTAAATGCAATGCAATGCATGATATGACCGCTACGGCGCGTAGCCCGACTCCAATTTTGGGTACCCGTGCTCACCGTGGGGGTTCAGACTCCGGAGGGGCTCCTACAGCCCAAGCACATCTCATAGAGATATTCCTGCGGCGTGCAGTCCGATCCAACATATATCTCGCTGCGGCGCGCAGCCCGATCCACTACTAGTCAGCTAATATGCAGATACAGCCTCGCAGGCTCAAAAATAGTTTTTGAAAACTCTTTTATCATTTTTCAGTTGGAAAACAGTAATATCAAGTTCCAGAGATTGGAATTAGCATAATAACAAAAATAGCTGCGGACTAGTAGTAAACTAGCATGTCTATATGATAAGACAATGATAACGATCCTTGCGGGATCCAATAACTGGCTCACGGCCCACATGTATACTCAACCGCCCAAGAAGGGGGTTCCTCGGCTCAAGAGTGGCCATTCCCACAAGCATACTCAACCGTCCAAGAAGGAGGTTCAACGGCTCGAGAATAGCCAATAATACAGTATCAACAGGTCGGACTAATATATAGTCTCCAGTTCATGATCGACCCCGCACTCTCGAGAGTGTGCGTGTCTCGCCGCTATACAGCGTCACAAAGTGGTATACCGGGGTTTCGAACCCGCTGGTCATCACCCACATCTATTACTCACCTCAATACGGCGCGACGACTACTCCGAAATGCCCTTGCCACGAGAATCAAGCTCCGCACGCGTAGAATCTGATCAAATACAGTAAAAATACAACAAATTAGGCCAATGGGACGACACCCAATCAATACAACTCAATTTACATCAAAATTCCCAAAGTTGTCAAAACCCGACTTTCGGTACGCTTGTCGAAAAATCACGAAAGTCACATATTCGGAACCCTCATCTCAATACGAGTCTAAGCATATCAATTTTACCAAATTCGGACTCCATTTGCCCATTCAAAACCTTGATTTTCTAAAGTTCAAGCCTAGGGCTAAATCCTCCATAAATTACCCCAAATTCCTCCATTTTCATGATATAATTGCATAATATTACCAATACTAATCATAGTTTAAGTCCATAGTTGATTACCCGATGATTTCCCTTGAATTTTTCTTCAAAATCGCCCAAATCGCCTCTAAAGCCGAGACCCAAAATGTGTGAAATGTTATGAAATTTTTCTTACTTCTGATACACTTACTTACAGCGATTTTCGCTTCTGCGGAATATTTTCCGCTCCTACGAGCCTGTATCCGCGACCAAAGGGTCGCTTCAGCGGTTCCAGGCCTGGCCGGCCATTTCCGCTTCTGCGAGCAAAGGGCCGCTTAAGCGGGCCCGCTTCTGCGAAGGAACATCCGCATTCGCGGAAACATCCGCCTCTGCGCACTGTTTACCGCTTCTGCGGTCTCGCCCAAGCGGTCGAGTGTCCGCTTCTGCGGACCATGCCCATTTTCTCCGACCCCACTTCAGCGGAATGGCTTCCGCTTCTGCGTAACCAGCCGCTCCTGCGCATCTCGTCCGCTTCTGCGGACACGCTCCTGCGTCCAAAATTCCGCAGGAGCGGAAACAACAGAAGCAGGATCCCAACCTGCAATTCTTCCACAATTTCTCCCGTTTAACCATCCGAAATCACCCCGAGGCCCCCGGGACCTCATCCAAACATACCAACACATCTTAATACCTTATTCGAACTTGCTCCAATCCTCAAAACACGTCTAATAACACCAAAACCCATAATTCACATCAAATTCAAGCCTAAATTCCTTAAAACATTCCGAATTACACATTCGATCAAAAACCCGACCAAACGACGTCCGAATGACCTGAAATTTTGCAGGCACATCCAAAATCACCTAACGAAGCTATTGCAACTGTCGGAATTCCATTCCGACCCTCGGATCAAAATCTCACCTACCGTTCGGATTTCGCCAAAATTCAACCTTAGCCAATTCAAGCCTATTTCTACACCGGGCCTCCAAATTCAATTCCGATCGCTCCCCTAAGTCACAAATCACCTTCCGGAACTAACCGAATCATCAGAATCCGATTCCGAGCCCTCTAACCAAATAGTCAACTCCGGGTTGACTTTCCTTATTCAAGTTTCCTTCACAAAGGCTATATGCCTCATTTTCAAATCCCATTTCACTCCTAGATCACCCGATAGACTCTAACACTGATATAAAATCATCAAACATGCATTTACAACATAACGGGGTGGTAATTCTCGTGACGACAGGCCGGGTCATCACAATCGGCCTACGACAACCACATAAGTCCATTGGACTAATACGATTGTAGTCATAGGAACTTCCGTTTATATATCGTGGTTATGGTCTATGATGTTTTATTACTTTCGATGCTCATTATGGTAAAGGATCTCTATGAAATCTGTAGTAGTCCCAGTAGTATAACCCGATCTGTTATACTACTGGGACTATTATGTTTAAATGAAATAGATGCCCATAACTTTTGTTACTATCAAGTAATTACATCGTATTATTAGGAGTTGGAATCAATTACAATCGTAACTACACAACCACATATATAATCGTGGTGGTAAATGCATATGTACCCACATAAGTCCATTGGAGATGTCATATGATTTAGAGTATCAGAGGGCCAAATTACTAATACAACTCAGCTAAGAGATACATATTAATCAAAGTTGTTTTTCAGTCTATATCCTTCAGGCCATATTATACATGTGGTGTTATTGACTTTCATTCATATACTAGGATGCATCGGCCTACGACAACCACATACTAGGACGCATTGACGTACGACAACCACATAAGTCCATTGGACTAATACGATTGTAGTAATAGGACCTTCCGTTTATATATCGTCGTTGTTATTCCATTTGACAAATACGATTGTAGTCATAACAGATTTGGAGTAATGTAATACGATTGTAGTAGGATGCATCGCCTTACAACAACCTACTCCCAATCTGTTATGACTATAATCGTATTAGTCAAATGGACTTATGTGATTGTCGTAGGCCGATGCGTCCTAGTGTATGAATGAAATCATATTTATTCACGGTCAATTACTAAATAACAACCACGATATATAAACGGAAGGTCCTATTACTACAATTGTATTAGTCAAATATGTGGTTGTCGTAGGCCGATGCATCCTACTACAATCATATTACATTACTCCCAATCTGTTATGACTACAATCGTATTAGTCAAATGGACTTATGTGATTGTCGTAGGCCGATGCGTCCTAGTATGAGCGTATGACTACAATCGTATTAGTCAAATGGACTTATGTGGTTATCGTAGGCCGATGCGTCCTAGTATATAAATGAAATCATATTCATTCACGGTCAATAACTAAATAACAACCACGATATATAAACGGAAGTTCCTATGACTACAATCGTGTTATGTGGGAATCTAAGTGAACACAAAATTGATCAGCTTCAGGGTGCCAAGGTAGTTCCAAAGATTGACTTTAGATCTGGCTACAATCAGTTGAGGATCATGGCATCTGATGTCCCTAAGACAGCTTTCTACACTCGGTATGGGCATTATGAGTTCTTGGTGATGTTATTTTGGTTGAAAATTTTCCCAACAGTTTTTATGGATTTGATAAATCGAGTGTTCGGGCCTTATTTGTATTCATTCATGATAGTCTTCATTGATGCTATTTTGATTTACTCTCGCAACCGGGAAGAGCACGAGCAACATCTCAGAGTGGTTCTTTAGACTTTGAGGGATTGTCAATTGTATGCCACGTTTTCAAAGTGTGAGTTATGGTTGAGTTCAGTTTCATTCTTAGGTCATGTTGTATCAGTAGAGGGTATTCAGAATGACCCGAAGAGTCTTAACATCGTCCTAGTATATGCTCTTCGGTCTTCTTCAAGAATTCCTCAGCTTTATGAAAAATGTCCTGGGGTTTTCATTTCTATTTCATAACTTCCGTTTATATATCGTGGTTGTTATTTAGTAATTGACCGTGAATGAATATGATTTCATTCATATACTAGGACGCATCGGCCTACGACAACCACATAAGTCCATTTGACTAATACGATTGTAGTCATACGTTCATACTAGGACGCATCGTCCTATGACAATCATATAAGTTCATTTGACTAATACGATTGAAGTCATAACAGATTGGGAGTAATGTAATACGATTGTAGTAGGATGCATCGGCCTACGACAACCACATACGTCCATTTGACTAATATGATTGTAGTAATAGGACCTTCCGTTTATATATCGTGGTTATTATTTAGTAATTGACCGTGAATGAATATGATTTCATTCATATACTATGACGCACCGGCCTACGACAATCACATAAGTCCATTTGGCTAATACGATTGTAGTCATAACAGATTGGGAGTAATGTAATACGATTGTAGGATGCATCGGCCTACGACAACCACATAAGTCCATTTGACTAATACGATCGTAGTAATAGGACCTTCCGTTTATATATCGTGGTTGTTATTTAGTAATTGACTAAAAATAATAGTCAATTAAATGGACCTATGTTATTAAGAACTATTCACCTACGATTAGGACCTTATGTAGTTTTCATATACGATTATGTGGTTGTCGTAGTCATTGTTGCTTCTAGTGATAGGCTAGTTAACATTTCAACAAACAAATGGACTATTATTAGCGAATACCATAATTGTACAACAGTAGACTGTGTTTCAATAGATAATGTAAATCGTCCAAACTAAATTACAATGGAACTTTTGGGCATTATTTGGTATATAGATAAATCTTAAATTTTGGATTTAAGGTAAGTATTTTTCCGTATTTAATTGACGCATATTTCATTCAACCATTATCAATTTGTCTCTCTGAGTTCTGATTAATTTTAAAATTAGTTGTAATTGGGGCTATGTGTATAAGATTACATAAAACTGGCTATATTTGCAATACGATTTATATGTTTGATTCTTCTGAACTTCTGAGTACTTCGTCACATTTAGGATATATGTGCAAATGACTATTGTGGCTATTATTGCACACAGTATAATTTTTGACTTGTAAAGTCATTTATGGCTATTTTTGTTTAATAATTGCATTAATTGTTATGTGGAGTATAATAGCACAACATAGTTATTGTGGAATTGACTATTACGTATTATGCAACAACATAGTTCAATCAACCAGTCTGTCCATTTAATATTACAACGTGCGTTAAATAAACAACATTTATATGCAACAACATAGTTCAATTACAGTCATAGTATTGAAATCATACCCAATGTTGTTGAATGACTATGTGTCGCATAAGTGGTTAACGAGGGGTTTCAAATCCATTGTAATAATTACTTCTATTAGATTTATATAAGATTGGGATAAGGTTGGGAGTAATGTAATACGATTGTAGTCATAGGAACACATTGAGTCTAACCACGTGAAAGTAATGGTTATGTCGTATAAGTTGTTACGTTGATGTAATTAGGCCGTAGTAGACTTTAAGGTATCTTACTAGGGATATCTTACTAGGGATCCTAGTATTTAAAATATTGGTAACCACAATATTACCACCACAAGTTTGTACAAAGGTTCAATCCGTTCAGTTCTCAATTTAGGATATCTAATTTGGATTTGTTTTATCGTGGTTGTACTCTTGAAAACCATTTTAAAGGACTTTAGATGCTCCTAGTACTTCGAGCACATTGTTTTTTCGTCCAGTATGTAGATATAGCCTACTACATATTTAAACCATTTATTTACACTAGTACTACTTTACATATAATAATCGTATTAAATCCTTTAGTTAAAATTAATTTGTAATTTTTTTGACTTGGTAGGTTACTATATATTATAGACCTATAGTTCACTATAATAACCTCCAAATTATAGTGATTGTATAATTTATATAAAATCAATTACACGCATTGGCCTAAAATAACAAGTATATATATGCATACGATTGTAGTAAACATAGCTATATTACCTATTTATTTGAATGGTTATACTATACACAAAAAAGGTTATAACAGAATCACATAGTATCCTACGACAAAATTTATACAGATAACCTAATAATGGTTACATTACTTGTAGTATAACAACATAAATGGACCATCCAGATTAAAATACTGTATAAATTTCACCTAGTAATTAAGGCCTATAGTAATTCAGTCATAACTCCGTAAGTAGAATTTGTATAGTCCAAGACTAATGCTAGGTTATCTTTAGTGTATAATAGAATCACGTAAGTCCATTTGACTAAAGGGTTTAATAAAAACTTATGTTTTTATTAAAAGTTTGATCCATTCAGGTTAATATTCTGATAAGGTTAAAATCACTAGTGGTATAAGCTTAAAGCAAGAATATCGTAACAAGTAATACTGTGATGACGCGGCACGTCGTCACGGGAATTTCCACCCCGTTATTTTGTAATTATATGTTTTATGCTTTTATATCAGTGTTAGAGTGTATCGGATGAGTTATGAGTGAATTGGATTGAAAATGAGGCATATAGCTTTTTTGAAGGAAACTTGAATATGGAAAGTCAACCTGGAGTGACTATTTAGTTAGAGTCCTCGGAATCAGATTCTGATTATTCGGGTAGTTCCGGGAGGTGATTTATGACTTAGGGGAGCGATCAGAATCGAATTTGGATGTCCGGTGTGGAAATAGGCTTGAATTGGCTAAGGTTGAATTTTGGCGAAATCCGAACAGTAGGTGAGATTATGATCCGGGGGTCGGAATGGAATTCCGACAATTTCTGTAGCTTCTTCATGTGATTTTGGATATGTCCGCAAATTTTCGGGTCATTCGGACGTCGTTTGGTCGGGTTTTTGATCGAATGTTAGTTTCGGAAGTTTTGAAGAAACTTAGGCTTGAATCCGTGTGTAATTGGTGATATTGATGTTTAGGATGGTGTTTTTATGATTGGAACAAGTTCGTATCGTATTTTGGAGCATGTTGGTGGTTTTCGTTGGGGTCCCGGGGGCCTCGGGGTGAATTCGGACCATCATCCGACATTTTGAAGCAATGAAAATCTGAAGAAAATTGCAGATCACTGGGCAGAAATTAAGCAATCGCGTTCGCGAGGGCAAGGCCCGCGTTCGCGTAGGCCGGGTTCTGTAGTGCATCGCGTTCGCGAGGATAGGCTTGCGTTCGCGTAACGGGAAGAGATGCATTTGCGTGGATTGGGGACGCGTTAGCGTAGAAGGAATCTCGGACGGCTGCAGAGTTGTTCATCACGAACGCGTGAGGCATGTCGCATTGGCGAAGGGTATTTTGGTCAGAGCATCGCGAACCGTGGCAGGCAACGCGAACGCGATGAGGAAATTGCCTGGCAGTGAAATTAAAAACCAGAACTGGCAAGTCGCGGGTTTGCACTCCATACACACAAATTTTGAGTTCTAGAGAGAGAAACTCATGGGATATTGCTGGGAAATCATCGGGTGTTCGTCGGAGGTAAGTTTTGTGGCTTAATTACATCATTTTATCATGAAATCCTTGGTCAATTCTCTATAAATGGAAGATTAAAGGTGGGTTTTAGCCCTAGGCCTAAAATTGAAGAAAACCACTGATTTGAGTGGGCAAATGGAGTTTGGTAAATTTTATATGCCTAGACTCGTATTGAGATGAGGGTTCCGAATATGTGACTTTCGTAATTTTTCGAGAAGCGTACCGAAAGTCGGGTTTTGGCAACTTTGGGAATTTTTAGGTAAATTGAGTTGTTTTGACTTGGTGTCGTCCCATTGGCCTAATTTGTTGTGTTTCTACTATATTTGATCAGATTCTACACGTGTGGAGCTTGATTCTCGTGGCAAGGGCATCGCGGAGTAGTCGTCGCGCCGTATTGAGGTGAGTAATAGATGTGGGTGATGACCAGCGGGTTCGAAACCCCGGTATACCACTTTCTAACACTGTATAGCGGCGAGGCACGTACTCTCTTGTGAGTGTGGGGTCGATCGTGATTTGGGGACTATGGCTTAGTGCGACCTGTTGATACTGTATTATGATATTGGCTATATTCTTGAGCCGTCGAACCTCCTCCTCGGATGGTTGCATATTATATAGTGATATTAGCTACTCTTGAGCCGTTGAACCTCCTTCTTGGACGGTTGAGTACACATATGGGCTGTGAGCCAGTTATTGGATCTTGCGAGGATCGTTATCATTGTTCTTTGATATTGTGTAACGACCCGGCCGGTCGTTTTAGAAAATTACGCCCCGATCCCCAATTTAACTGTTCCCCTAAGTTCATTTCTGCTATTATGGTTTGCCGGGAGGGTCGGTTCTGGAATTCGGAGTGTTTTGGGACATTTAGTCCCTAAGTAGAAGCTTTATAATTGGAAAATGGCCCGTAGCCGGAATAGTGTTAAGACGACCTTGGAACGGAAATCCGATGGTTCCATTAGCTCCGTTAGGTGATTTCGGGGTTGGGAGCACGTTCGGAATATATTTTGGAGGTCCGTAGCTCAATTAGGCTTGAAAGAAGTTTGAAATTTTGGAGAATCCGAACGATAGGTGAGATTTTGATCCGGATACCGATAATTTCTGTAGCTTCGTTATGTGATTTTGGATATGTCCGCAATTTTTCAGGTCATTTGGACGTCGTCTGATCGGGTTTTGGATCGAATGTTAGTTTCGGAAGTTTTGAAGAAACTTAGGCTTGAATCCATTTAAAATGGGTGATTTGTATGTTTACAATGGTGTTTTCATGTTACGAGCAAGTTTGAATGAGGTAATGTGATGTATTGGTGGCTTTGGTTGAGGTCCCGGGGGTCTCGGGATCATTTCAGATGCCAAACGGGCAAGTTTTGATCACAAAATTGCAGCAGAAAAATTGCAGACAGTGATTGCTCTATGCGATCGCATAGAGTCATTCGATCACATAGAAGAGCCTGGAGGGTTGAGGAAAAATGTGCTATGCGATCGCATAGCTAGGGGTGCGATCACATAGGCTTATTACACTGCACAGTGCGATCGCATAGCAAGTGTCGCGTACGCGGAGAAGAAAAATGATGAGGCCTGGGAGTTGTACTATGCAATCGCATAGGTGTATTGCGATCGCATAGGAGGGAAATAGGCTTTGATACCAACTTGTCACGACCCCAAATCCGGTCGTGATGGCGCCCAGCACATTGCTAAGCCAGCCTGACCAATCAATATCAACAACGGAGCTAGAAGCTCTCTTTAACCCATTTAAGCATTTCAAAATATGAAATAATAGTAATACTTATACCAACAGCGGGGAGACCAAGTCCCAAAATATACTAACTCCCATAGACCGAAGGGTCAAGAGTCATGAGCCTCTACCGAACATGAGTGTATAAAGGTTTACAAGATACCAAGTGCGGAAAGAAATGTCAATACAAAATCAAAAGACAGTAGGAAGGAATATCGGGTCCTGCGGACTCTGCAGCTACCTCGTATATCCCACAGATGTCGCCTCGCACAGCTACTGGATCACTGCTGAGAGGTACCTGGATCTGCACACAAGGTGCAGGGAGTAAAATGAGTACCGCCAGACTCAGTGGTAATAAACAAGGGTAAGACAGCGCAGATAAGAAATCCGCAATAAAGCACTATGTAAAACTATAATCACCTACCCTGTCATAGAATCAATATTCACTGTACCTGTACCAACAAATACCAATAAATAGCATAACAGCTAGCAGATGTAGCTAAATGCAATGCAATGCATGATATGACCGCTACGGCGCGTAGCCCGATCCAATTTGGGTACCCGTGCTCACCGTGGGGGTTCAGACTCCGGAGGGGCTCCTACAGCCCAAGCACATCTCATAGAGATTTACCGCGGCGTGCAGCCCGATCCAACATATATATCTCGCTGCGGCGCGCAGCCCGATCCACTACTAGTCAGCTAATATGCAGATACAGCCTCGCAGGCTCAAAAGTAGTTTTTGAAAACTCTTTTATCATTTTTCAGTTGGAAAACAGTAATATCAAGTTCCAGAGATTGGAATTAGCATAATAACGAAATAGCTGCGGACTAGTAGTAAACTAGCATGTCTATATGATAAGACAATGATAACGATCCTCGCGGGATCCAATAACTGGCTCACGGCCCACATGTATACTCAACCGCCCAAGAAGGGGGTTCAACGGCTCGAGAATAGCCAATAATACAGTATCAACAGGTCGGACTAATATATAGTCTCCAGTTCATGATCGACCCCGCACTCTCAAGAGTGTGCGTGTCTCGCCGCTATACAGCGTCACAAAGTGGTATACCAGGGTTTCGAACCCGCTGGTCATCACCCACATCTATTACTCACCTCAATACAGCGCGACGACTATTCCGCAATGCCCTTGCCATGAGAATTGAGCTCCGCATGCGTAGAATCTGATCAAATACAGTAGAAATACAACAAATTAGGCCAATGGGACGACACCCAATCAATATAACTCAATTTACATCAAAATTCCCAAAGTTGTCAAAACCCGACTTTCAGTACGCTTGTCGAAAAATTACAAAAGTCACATATTCGGAACCCTCATCTCGATACGAGTCTAAGCATATAAATTTTACCAAATTCGGACTCCATTTGGCCATTCAAAACCACCTTGATTTTCTAAAGTTCAAGCCTAGGGCTAAATCCTCCATAAATTACCCCAAATTCCTCCATTTTCATGATATAATTGCATAATATTACCAATACTAATCATAGTTTAAGTCCATAGTTGATTACCCGATGATTTCCCTTGAGTTTCTCTTCAAAATCGCCCAAATCGCCTCTAAAGCCGAGACCCAAATGTGTGAAATGTTCTGAAATTTTTCTAACTTCTTATACACTTAACTCACAGCAATTTCCGCTTCTGCGGATAAAATTCCGCCCCTACGGAAACCGCTTCCGCGACTAGTTGGTCGCTTCTGCGAACACAGGCCTATTTGGCCATTTCCGCTCCTGCAATACACGGACCGCTCCTGCGGGTCCGCTTTTGCGGAAATACTTCCGCTCCTGCGGAATGTTCCGCTTTCGCGACCAAGAGTCCGCTCCTGCGGACTCTCCTATGCGATCAATCACCCGCTTCTGCGGACTTCCCCAGCACGCCTCAAGACCGCTTCTGCGATCGACCTCTCGCACCAATGAAGCCGCCCCTGCGGGCCAGGCTCCGCTTCAGCGGTTGACTCCGTTTCTGTGCCTCATTGTCCGCTCCTGCGGAGTTGCTCCTGCGCCCCCATTTCCGCAGGAGCGAAAACAACAGAACCAGTGCACAAAGTCTGCAATTTTCCACATTTTTCTCCCGTTTAACCATCCGGAATCACCCCGAGGCCCCCGGGACCCCAACGAAAACCACCAACATACCCCAAAACACGATACGAACTTGTTCAAATCATAAAAATACCATCCTAAACATTAAAATCACCAATTACACACGGATTCAAGCCTAAATTCCTTCAAACATTCCGAATTACACAATCAATCAAAAACCCGACTAAACAACGTCCGAATGACCTGAAATTTTGCAGGCACATCCAAAATCACCTAATGGAGCTACTCTGCAACTGTCGGAATTCCATTCCGACTCCCGGATCAAAATCTCACCTACCGTTCGGATTTCGCCAAAATTCAACCTTAGCTAATTCAAGCCTATTTCTACACCGGGCCTCCAAATTCAATTCCGATCGCTCCCCTAAGTCACAAATCACCTTCCGGAACTAACCGAATCATCAGAATCCGATTCCGAGCCTTCTAACCAAATAGTCAACTCCGGGTAGACTTTCCTTATTCAAGTTTCCTTCAAAAAGGCTATATGCCTCATTTTCAATCCAATTCACTCCTAACTCACCCCGATAGACTCTAACACTGATATAAAATCGTAAAACATGTTTTTACAACATAACGGGGTGGTAATTCCCTTGACGACGGGCCGGGTCGTCACAATGCAATCGCATAGTTCCATTGCGATCTCATAGAAGGAATGGTCTGTCAGTGAAATATTAAAACCAGAACAGTCAACCCGCGATCCCCATACACAAAAACGCCATTTTTGAGCTCCAAGAGAGGAAATTGACGGGGAAACGCTGGGATGTCATCGAGAAATCATCGAGGGTAAGTCTCTTGACCTTAATTCATTAGTTTATCATGAAATCCTTGATTGTTTCACTGAAAATGGAAGATTAAAGGTGGGTTTGAGCCCTAGGCCTAAAATTTAGGAAATCTTTGATTTAAATGGGCAAACGGAGTCCGATTTCGATATATTTTATATGCACGGACTCGTATTAAGATAAGGAACCCAAGTATATAACTTTCGTGATTTTTTGATAAGCGTACCGAAAGTCGGGTTTTGGCAACTTGTGGATTTTGGTGTATTTTGAGTTGTTTTGATTGGATAATGCCCAATTGGCCTATTTTGATGTGATTCTATTGATTTTTATCAGATACTACACCTGTGGAGTCTGACATTCACAGCAAGAGAGTTGTCTCTTAGCGGTTTTGTACCGGAGACGAGGTAAGTGGCTTGTCTAACCTCGTGTGGGGGAGCCTTCACCCCTAGGATATTATGTGATAGTTGAAAAGCCTTTTATGCGAGGTGACAGGCGTGTACATGCGCTGGTTGTTGTAACTCACTTTACTTTAATTGTCCGATTAGTGATATTCCTGTTCTTAGTTGATTAAATTGTTACATTTACCTGATATTCACTAGAAAAGCATGACTAGATAGGATTTATCTGTCTATTTGCCTAATTGTCTTATTTGAACTTCTTGAAGAATTGTTGATACTAGTTTTGGTGAAGTTGTAGTTTAGCATATTATATTCTCTCTATGTGTTTATTTATTTGTTGTATTGGAGCACTGCGGGTTCGATTCCCGGAGATCACAGGGCTGTGGGTTCGATTCCCAGAGACACGGAGTGGTATTGTTTGTGGACTGCGGGTTCGGTTCCCGGAGATTCTGAGTTATTGAGATATGGACTGCAGGTTCGATTCCCAAAGACCCGGAGGTTATTGATATATTATTGAGATATGGACTGCGGGTTCGATTCCCGGAGATCCCTGAGATCATTGAGACACATCATAAGGTATTGAGGCATGGGCTGCTGGTTCGATTCCCGAAGACCCAGAGATACTGTTATTGGGACTGCGGGTTAAATTCCCGTAGCTCCTGGATTGTTGATTACAGAATGGGTCTGTGGGTTCAATTCCCACAGGTTCTGGACTTGTTGATTAAGTTTTGATTGAGTTATTTACTTGCTGCTAGCTTAAATTGTAGACGGTTGCAGAAATCACTTTACTGTCGTCATTTCAGATTCATTATTATTAAAACGGTTTATCATTGTTATCATCATTATATTATTGTTCTCTTAGTAGGGCCCCGACCTTCCTCGTCACTACTCCATCGAGGTTAGGCTTGGCACTTACTGAGTACCGCCGTGGTGTACTCATGCTACTCTTATGCACACTCTTGTTGTGCAGATCCAGGTACATCACGACAGGCCCATACTAGGTGATATTAGCAGCACATTTTGAGACCTCGAGGTATGATCTGCTACGTCCGCGGATCCGGAAGCCCTCCATCTATTCTGATAGTTCTAGTAGATGTCTTTCCTTCATTTCGTTGTTTTATATACTCTTTACACATAGAGCCACAATTGTATTTCTTTTAGTCTGTGTTACCGTGGGGTTCCGGGTCTTGGTGATATTTTTATACAGTGTGTTGACAAGTGTATGTGCCAAGCGGCACGGATTACATTCTTAAATTTTATCGTTTATCCGTTATTTCTTGTTTATAGTTCATAACTTGTATATTCCGCAATGTGATAGGCTTACCTAGTCGCGGGGACTGGGTGCCGTCATGACATGTTCACGATTGGTGAACTAGGGTCGTGACAAGTTAGTATCAGAGCTCTAGGTTCGTAGGAGTCACGGGACACCGATCGGTTACTTAGATTCTCGCTGATCGATACGGAGACGTCTGTATTTATCTACGAGGGGCTATGTAACTATTTAGGAAACTCTTCAATTCTTTGAATTCCTTATCGTGCGGCGTTTATTTAGTTGGGGCGTATGTCATATGTTCTTTTGCATCCACTCGTGTATTGAAATTGCGCGCTCGGTATCAAGTATGCGCCGACGGTTCGTGACGCTGCCGAGGGATTTCAAGGGAGTCAAGAATTTACTCAACCATTGTTACCGCGTTTCATCCATATCGATAATGCAAGAGAATTGAGAAATCTTCAATTGTGCACATGGGGGTGCACTAGGTTCAGACATTCGATTGATAAGTACGGTCTTGAGGAGGTTTACTCAACTGCCTAATCGTCACGGTAATGGTAAAATCACAAGGTGGATATAGATCTAAAGATAGTTGGTGGTAATAAAGACTATATGGTTCATATGAGATATCTATTTAGCGAAGGATTCAGCCAGCAGAAATACTGGGGAAAATGAGTTTAACTATCTTAAGAAGGACATGTACCAAACGAATGTCTTGGACTGTCTTATGATGAAGATGTACAAATGATAAAGGCCATTGTCATGGATTAGCAAGATGTATCTTAAGGCCTCGTGTCAAGTGAAAGGATTTCACCATCAACGATCTAATTATGGGTCATGTGTCATATCAGATTTGGCCTGCGATGTATTTAGGTGCTATTCAAAAAGTTCTTGAAAACTTGCGGATGGGCAAGAGTTGAGGCTCGTATGGTATGATGTTGGGACTTTGGATGTTCCTGCGTCCCTAATAAACTCTACATTTTATTATCAGCAGGGAAATATTCGGCAAAGGCTACATGGTGCTTCGTAGGCGTGTGAGAATCATAGTATGTTTTAAGATGTCTTTGGTAGAGAATGCTCGGTGCATGGAGCGAGAAGATGTTTGGTTTTATTGGGATAAGGTCATACCCTATGGTGTTAGAGTGCTAATAGAGCACAGGTGGTTATATTCGTTGGATCAAGTGAGTTGCGGTTGAATAATAGTAAATGACTTGAGAGAATGGTTCTAATGTGTTCGAGAGTCGTGTAGTAGTGGCTTTGGGCTAAGTGGGAGAGTCCCACCGCTTAAGATTGGGTCGCATGGTTAATTACATGTGTGAATTCTGGATACTAGCGTATTATTGTGTTATTGCAGCCACGGAAAAAGGGCCATGAGTGGTAATTTGAGTATATGAATTGTTGAATGCATGTTATGGTTAGCCTTACTGGCTCGTGTTCAAACTTGAGGAAAAATTCATGATTTATGCCTCGTATAGGTGTAGGCTTCGCGGGAAGTGGTTCCGCTGGGGGCTTTATCGAGAGAGTATTCATATGTTATAAAATTTAGTAGAGTTGGTTGCGTACCGGGGCAAGTCAGGGTCGGATGGCTCTCAATAGTGGTCCTAGTGAATTGAAGAGGTAAAGTGTGTTGCCTGATAATTCTGAGTCTATAAGTACAGTTGAGGCTCAAGCTTTTGAAGCAACTTATGGAGAAAGGCACAAAACGATCTATGATGTTTCGACTTGTGGTGTAGTATTTGAGAGACATGAAATGGTTGTCGTTCTTGAGATAGCATGGCCTCATGATTTAAGGTCACTCGGGGTAAGTGCGGTTGGAATAAGTTAGGTATTGAAGGAAGATATTAACATTTCTAAGGCAATCAAGGATAACCTGGAAGGAAGTAGATTGATCAGCCATAGTTGAGTTGGCGTATTGGTGTCAATGATCGGTTTATGCAACGTGATCGAATTATGCATGTGATTTGTGGCGGTGCATTTGAGACTTGTCGGCCGCAGTGATTGATGTTATTCTGAAGTATTCTTCTGTTAAGGGCCTTTATGAGTATGCAGATCTCGGGAAAGGTTATGGTGGCTTGGACCACTACCTAGAGATTGGCATATTCGATGGTTATGAGAATTCGCCGTATGTTGTTATAGTTCTCCTGCAGTGAGTTAAATGGAAAGTCTTATGTGATGAAGTATTAGCCTATCGTCAGTTCTAGAGCTATGATGGAAATTGTATCTATCATATATCGGCACGTGAAGTGTAGTGAGTAGTATGAAATTTGAAGTAAGGACCAAGGTCACAGTTTGGTCAATGAATGTGATATAAAGAGCTCGGATGAGCAGGAAAGGAGTTTCAGTGTTTTGAGTAATATGGGTATTAACATCAGTATCATTTGAGATCGGTGTTCTATGAGAAAGGCTTTGCATCCCGGTTAGGGACTCCTGATCGCTTTTCAATGTTAGTGCAGCCGGTGGGTTGAATGTGCAGGCCCGTTTAATTATTCGGAAGATGGTGGGAGCTTGACCCACAAGAAGATTGTATAGCTGTGACTTGTAGTTAGTTGATTGGTTAGAAATTTAAACCAAGTATGAGGATTTTGGTGATATCATTCATTCGAGAATTTATGCCCTGGAGGACACTCTGCTTATTGGGTTATTGAGCTGTGAAATATTATTGACTTAGCTTGGCACGACCAGGATAGACTTAAGGTCGGTGGATAGATTTAAATGTGGAAGTGAGCCTTGCGTCAGGCCATTTATGTTTCTTCCAGCAATGCGCTCTTTATGGAGGGATGGTCGCGGTCTTATTTCGCGGTTGGTTAATTCATATAAAGATATATTGCGCCGTATGAGTGTAAGACGGCTTGGTAAGTTCCTTATGTGTTGAGGTTCCGCTCAGCGGTGATGTTATATGAGCATGATGGCTCTCGGGACTCAGACCTTATATCGCACCTCAGTTGTGCTTGAGTTTGTAGAGCCTATAGTGCTATATGTTTCATTGAGTCTGATATCATGCACCTTAGTGTGCTTATGATCGATATTCAGTATTTTGATGTGACGAGCTATTCAGCTTGACATATGACTCCTTGTGTGAGTCTATATTGTTTGGATCGGGTGGCACGCCGCCATGGTTATATTGTTGGGATGGTGGCACACCGCCATGGTTATATTGTTGGGATCGGGTGGCACGCCGCCACGGGTATACTGTTGGGATCGGGTTGCACGCCGCAACAGTGTGATGTTTATTTCAGTGTCCATAATTGCTCTTATGTGTTCTGTTTCCTATTTTTTCTGAGGAAGTCCATGTTAGTGTGAGAGTTGAATAGTTCTCTCTAGTGTTCGCCTTCCTTTGTATCACATACGAATTAGTGGATTACTAGCACATTGTGTCATCTCGTAGGGCTTTTGATTATGTCTGATATGGCTTATCGCCTGAGAAGTTCGTACTGGGTGAGATGAGATTATGTGATTTGGGGTCAGTGCAAACTGATTATATGAAGTATATTATAGAGGAAAGGATCATCCTCTGGTTTAGGACAAGGTAATGGATCTTGTCAAGAGTATATAGACCCAATGAATTGTTGATTCAGTAGTTGGTTATGGATATCGGCACATCTCTTCCGTCGTGTCAGTATTGTAAAAGTTGGAACGAGACCTATGTAGATCGTGAGGTGCAATGGGAGCATCTGATTCGTTGAATTTTTGGCTAATTTGATCATAAAATATTATTGTGGTCCTGTGGATTTTGTGTTGCAAGGTAAGGATCCAGTAAGATTATGCAGTCATGTTTGAGGACGGCGTTTGAGGAAATATTGAGTGATCTTTTGATGAAAACGAGCCTGACACAGAATTCCGGATGTTGGAATTAGGCTCTAAGACTTAACTATTTGAACAAGAGGGAATATCTTCAAATTATATCAGGCTAATGTGCTCAGCTGAGTCCTAGATTTATTGGCCCTTTTGAGATTTTGAGGCGTGTTGGGGAGGTTGCTTATGAGTTGGCCTTACCTCCCAGCCTAGCCGGAGTCCATCCCGTATTTCATGTCTCTATGCTTCGGAGATACCATGGTTACCCGTCGCATGTGCTGGATTTCACTTCTGTTCAGCTAGACGAGGATCTATCTTATGTTAAGGAGCCGGTAGCCATTCTAGACAGGCAAGTCAGGAAGCTAAGGTCAAAGAACATCGCTTCAGTAAAGGTTCAGTGGCGGGGTCAGCCGGTCGATGAGGCGACTTGGGAGACCGAGCAGGATATTCGCAGCCAGTACCCTCATCTTTTCACCACTCCAGGTATGTTTTCTATGCTCGTTCGAGGACGAATGAATCATTTAAGTGTGGGAAGATGTAACGACCCGGCCGGTCGTTTTAGAAAATTACGCCCGATCCCCAATTTAACTGTTCCCCTAAGTTCATTTCTGCTATTGTGGTTTGCCGGGAGGGTCGGTTCTGGAATTCGGAGTGTTTTGGGACACTTAGTCCCTAAATAGAAGCTTTATAATTGGAAAATGGCCCGTAGCCGGAATAGTGTTAAGACGGCCTCGGAACGGAAATCCGATGGTTCCATTAGCTCCGTTAGGTGATTTCGGGGTTGGGAGCGCGTTCGGAATGTATTTTGGAGGTCTGTAACTCAATTAGGCTTGAAATGCCGAAGTTTGAAGTTTTGGCGAATCCGAATGATAGGTGAGATTTTGATCCAGAGGTCGGAATGGAATACCGACAATTTCTGTAGCTTCGTTATGTGATTTTGGATATGTCCGCAAATTTTCAGGTCATTTGGACGTCGTCTGATCGGGTTTTGGATCGAATTTCGAAAGTTTTGAAGAAACTTAGGCTTGAATCTGTTTAAAATGGGTGATTTTGATGTTTATGATGGTGTTTTCATGGTACGAGCAAGTTTGAATGAGGTAATGTGATGTATTGGTGGCTTTGGTTGAGGTGTCGGGGGTCTCGGGATCATTTCGGATGCCTAACGGGCAAGTTTTGATAATAAAATTGCAGCAGAAAAATTGCAGACAGTGATTGCTCTATGCGATCGCATAGAGTCATTGCGATCGCATAGAAGAGCCTAGAGGGGTGAGGAAAAATGTGCTATGCGATCGCATAGCTAGGGGTGCGATCGCATAGGCTTATTACATTGCATAGTGCGATCGCGGAGAAGAAAAATAATGAGGCCTGGGAGTTGTACTATGCGATCGCATAGGAGGGAAAATCGGCTGAAAAACTTAACTCTATGCGATCGCATAGGTCCATTGCGATCGCACAGAAGGAATGGTCTATCAGTGAAATATTAAAACCATAACAGTCAACCCGCGACCCCCATACACAAAAAATGCCATTTTTGAGCTCCAATAGAGGAAATTGACGGGGAAACGCTGGGATATCATCGGGAAATCATCAAGGGTAAGTCTATTGACCTTAATTCGTTAGTTTATCATGAAATCCTTGATTGTTTCACTGAAAATGGAAGATTAAAGGTGGGTTTTAGCCCTAGGCTTAAAATTTAGGAAATCTTTTATTTGAATGGGCAAACGGAGTCCGATTTCGATAAATTTTATATGCAAGGACTCGTATTGAGATAAGGAACCCGAATATATAACTTTCGTGATTTTTCGATAAGCGTACCAAAAGTCGGGTTTTGGCAACTTGTGGATTTTGGTGTATTTTGAGTTGTTTTGATTGGGTAATGCCCAATTGGCCTATTTTGATGTGATTCTATTGATTTTTATCAGATACTACACCTGTGGAGTCCGACATTCGCGGAAAGAGAGTTGTCTCTTAGCGGTTTTGTATCGGAGTCGAGGTAAGTGGCTTGTCTAGCCTCGTGTGGGGGAGCCTTCACCCCTAGGATATTATGTGATAGTTGAAAAGCCTTGTATGCGAGGTGACGGGCGTGTACATGCGCTGGTTGTTGTAACTCACTTTACTTGAATTGTCCGATTTGTGATATTCCTGTTCTTAGTTGATTAAATTGTTACATTTACCTGATATTCACTAGAAAAGCATGACTAGATAGGATTTATATGTCTATCTGCCTAATTGTCTTAGTTGAACTTCTTGAAGAATTGTTGATACTAGTTTTGCTGAAGTTGTAGTTAGCATATTATATTCTCTTTGTGCGTTTCTTTATTTGTTGTATTGGTGGACTGCGGGTTCGATTCCCGGAGATCCCAGGGCTGTGGGTTCGATTCCCAGAGACCCGGAGTGGTATTGTTTGTGGACTGCGGGTTCGATTCCTGGAGATCTTGAGTTATTGAGATATGGACTGCGGGTTCGATTCCCGGAGATCCTTAGTTTTTATCCCACAGGTTCTGGACTTGTTGATTGAGTTTTTATTGAGTTATTACTTGCTGCTAGCTTAAATTGTAGACGGTTGCAGAAATCACTTTGCTGTTGTCATTTCAGATTCATAATTATTTAAACTGCTTATTAATGTTATCATCATTATATTATTGTTCTCTCAGTAGGGCCCGTGACCTTCCTCGTCACTACTCCATCGAGGTTAGGCTTGGCACTTACTGAGTACCGCCGTGGTGTACTCATGCTACTCTTCTGCACACTTTTATTATGCAGATCCAGGTACATCAGGACAGGCCCATACTAGGTGATATTAGCAACACATTTGGAGACCTCGAGGTACGATCTGCTACGTCCGCGGATCCGGAGGCCCTCCTTCTATTCTGATAGTTCTAGTAGATGTCTTTCCTTCATTTCATTGTTTTAGATACTCTTTACACATAGAGCCACAGTTGTATTTATTTTAGTCTGTGTTACCGTGGGGTTCCGGGTCTTGGTGATATTTTTATACAGTGTGTTGACGAGTGTATGTGCCAAGCGGCACGGATTACATTCTTAAATTTTATCGTTTATCCGTTATTTCTTGTTTATAGTTCATAACTTGTATATTCCGCAATGTGATAGGCTTACCTAGTCGCGGGGACTGGGTGCCATCATGACATGTTCACGATTGGTGAACTAGGGTCGTGACATATTGACATGCTAGTTTTACTACCAGTCCGTAGCTATTACTGTTATCATGATATTTCCAATCTCTGGAACTTGACATTTACTGTTTTCAACTGAAAAATGATAAAAGAGTTTTCAAAACTACTATTAAGCCTGCGAGGCCGCATTTGCATATTAGCTGACCGGTAGTGGATCGGGCTGCGCACCGCAACGTATATTCATGATATTGTGCTTGGGCTGTAGGAGCCCCTCCGGAGTCTGAACCCCCACAATTAGCACGGGTACCCAAATTGGATCGGGCTACGTGCCGTAGCGGTCATTTCATGAATTGCATTGCATTTAGCTATATCTGCTAGCTGTTATACTTGTTGTTGATATTGTTGGCTCTCTACTATTGATATTGAACTGCTACAGGGTATTGGTTATAGCTTTACATTGTGCTTTTCTGTGGATTTCTTATCTACGATGTCTTACCCCTGTTTATTACCACTAAGTCTGGCAGTACTCATTTTACTCCCTGCACCTTGTGTGCAGATCCAGGTACCTCTCAGCAGACCTGATTCGGTAGCCGCTCGGAGGCATTGTGCGGGATAGTTGAGGTAGCTGCAGCGTCCGCAGGACCCGACTCCCCTTCTAGCTGTCATTTATTATCTTGTTGTCATTTTTTTCGCACTGAGTTTTGTTGTAAACCTTATTACACTTATGTTCTTTAGAGGCTCATGACTCTTGACCCTTCGGTCTATGGGAGTTGGTATGTGTTGGGACCTGTTTCACTGATTTGATATATCTATCACTGTTGTCTTATAACTTGTTTTGCTTAAATAGGATAATGCGAGCTCATAGCTCCGTAAATTGTTGTTTATTGGTCGGGCTGGCCTAGCAGTGTGCTGGGCGCCATCACGACCAGATTTGGGGTCGTGACAAGTTGGTATCAGAGCCTAGGTTTACTAGGCCTCATGAGTCTTGAGCCGGTTAGTAGAGTCTTGTGGATCGGTACGGGGACGCCTGTACTTATCCTCGGGAGGCTGTGAACCGTTAGGAAACACTTCACTTTTCTTGAACTCTATCATGCGATCTTGTTCTTCTGAGAACTGAACTTTTATATTCTATTCTCTCGCAGATGGCAAGAACGCGAGCATCAGGACGAGGTGGATGACCTCCATTGCCACCTACTAGAGGCCGTGGGCACGGTTGTGCTAGAGGTAGAGGTAGGGCAGCTGAGGCGGTGCCAGCTGACCCGCCCGTTGTACCTGTTCGGGAGCAGCCCCTAGTGGTTGATGCTCCAGCAGCCCCAGTTCAGGACCAGACTGTATTTATTGCTATTCCTGGTCTTCACGAGACTCTTGCCCAGATATTATCGGTGTGTTCCGGTTTGGCTCAGGTAGTCTCAGCTACTGCCACTGCAGCGACATCTCAGACAGGGGGTGGTCAGCAGACCCCTGCAGCTCGCACAACCGAGCAGGTTGTTCAGGGACTTCAGACGCCAGAGGCGGTCCCCGCTCAGGTGGTTACACCGGTTATTCCTCCAGCTGCACCAGCTCAAGAGCATATGGTTCAGGCTATGCCTGACGACGAGCAACGTCATCTTGATAGGTTTGGTAGACTCCAGCCACCCCATTTCAGTGGCTCTGAGGGCGAGGATGCCCAGGGTTTCTTGGATAAGTGTCAAAGGATGCTACGTACAGCTGGTATTCTCGAGTCTAGTGGAGTTTCATTTACTACCTTTCAGTTTACTGGTCCCGCATTTGATTGGTGGGAGGAGTTTGAGAGGCGTAGGCCTGCAGGAGCGGCACCTCTCACATTGCAGCAGTTCTCTACTCTCTTCCTATAGAAGTATGTACCTCAGTCCCATCGCGAGGAGCTTCGTCTCCAGTTAGAGTGGTTGGTTCAGGGCGACATGTCAGTGATCCAGTACGAGCTTAGATTCACACAGTTGGCTAGGCATGCCACATGGATGATCCCTACTGATAGGGAGAGGATTAGGAGGTTCATTGATGGCCTCAACTACTCTATCCGCATTCTTATAACCAGAGAGAGAGTTTTATCATCATCTTTTGAGCAGGTTGTGGATATGGCACGCTCCATTGAGGCGGATCGTCGCCGAGAGAGAGAGGAGCGAGAGGCCAAAAGGCCTTGTGGTTCTGGTAGTTTCAGTGGTGCTCCATCTAGAGGGCATTTCCAGCAGGGCAGAGGTCGCTCATCTAGACCATCTCATTCAAGCCGCCCTGAGCAGAGCGGAGGTTCTTATGGTCGTGGTCGACAGGGATTTCAGCAGGGTCAGTCTTCACTTAGTGCCTTCCCAGCCCAGCGTGCAACACCTACTTCTTCAGCCTAGGGTTCTAATGCGGCGAGGGGTTCCCTTCAGTCCCCTTCTTCAGCACCAGGTGCTTGTTATGAGTGTGGTGAGTTTGGCCACATGAGGAGGTAGTGCCCTCGACTCCGTAGGGACAGGGCTCAACAGAGGGATTAGCCCTCATCTTCAGCACCATCTCAGGCTAGTAGAGGTGGAGGTCAGTCTTCTCGCGGTCGCCCCAGAGGCGAGGAGAGATCCGGTGGAGGCCAGGCATGATTCTATGGACTCCCTGACAAGCTGATGCAGTGATTACAGGTATCATTTCTGTCTGTTACAGAGATGCCTCTGTTCTATTTGATCCAGGGTCCACATATTCTTACGTGTCCTCTTATTTTGCACATCATTTGGGTGCGACTCGTGTTAGTCTTGATTTACCTGTTCATGTATCCACCCACGTGGGTGATACGATTGTTGTGGATCATGTCTATAGATCCTGTGTTATTTCTATTGGGGGTCTGGAGACCCAAGCAGATCTATTATTGTTGGGGATGGTGGACTTTGATGTGATATTGGGTATGGACCGGTTGTCTCCGTACCATGCTATATTGGACTATCATGCTAAGACAGTCACATTGGCTATTCCTGGTATTTCTCAGATTGAGTGGCGGGGTTCGACTGATTTCGTCCCTAGCCGTGTCGTTTCGTTCTTAAAGGCTTAGAAAAATGGTTGAAAATGGGTGTTTGTCGTACTTAGCAATTGTGAGAGACGTGGGAGCTGAGTCTCCTAGCATTGATTATGTACCTGTTGTGAGGGACTTTCCAGATGTATTCCCCTCACACCTGTCGGGCATGCCGCCGGAGAGGGATATTGATTTTGGCATTGACTTGGTGCCGGGCACTCAGCCCATATCCATTCCTCCTTATCGGATGGCACCAGCTGAGTTGAAAGCAGCTTCAGGAGCTTTTGGATAAGGGTTTCATCCGCCCTAGTGTGTCCCCGTGGGGTGCGCCGGTGTTATTTGTTAAAAAGAAAGATGGTTCCATGCGAATGTGTATTGATTATAGGCAATTGAAGAAAGTAACAGTGAAGAACAAGTACCCCCTACCACGCATTGATGATTTGTTTGATCAGTTACAGGGTGCGAGGGTGTTTTCTAAGATTGATCTTCATTTAGGCTATCATCAGCTGAAGATGAGGGACTCTGATATTATGAAGACTGCATTCAGGACCAGATATGGTCACCATGAGTTCCTTGTGATGTCTTTTGGGCTGACCAACGCCCCAGCAACATTTATGCATCTAATGAACAGTGTGTTCAGACCCTATTTGGATTCATTTGTGATTGTGTTCATTGATGACATTCTAGTTTACTCCCGTAGTCAGGAGGGGCATGCTCAGCATTTGAGTATTGTGTTGTAGAGGTTGAGGGAGGAGAAGTTGTAAGCTAAATTCTCCAAGTGTGAGTTTTGGCTCGAGTCAATAGCATTTCTAGGACATGTGGTGTCTCGTGATGGTATTCAGGTTGATCCGAAGAAGATTGATGCGGTACAGAGTTGGCCTAGACCGTCCTCAGCTATAGAGATCAGGAGCTTTCTTGGCTTGGCGGGATATTATCGCCGGTTTGTTCAGGGATTTTCATCCATTGCTTCTTCTTTGACTAGATTGACCCAAAAGGGTGCACCATTCGTGTGGTCGGATGAGTGCGAGGAGAGCTTTCAGAAGCTCAATACAGCTTTGACCACAGCTCCAGTGTTAGTGTTGCCATCAGCTTCAGGTTCATATACTATTTATTGTGATGCTTCGAGAGTGGGGATATGTGGTGTGTTGATGCAGGAAGGTAAGGTGATTGCTTATGCTTCTCGGCAGTTGAAGCCACATGAGAAGAACTATCATGTTCATGATTTGGAGCTAGGCTGCCATTGTTCATGCCTTGAAAATTTGGAGGCATTATTTGTACGGCGTGTTGTGATGACCCGGCCTGTCATCATGTGAGTTATCAGCTCGTTATCCCCGTTAAATGCTTGTTAATGTTTCAATATGTATGTTTGGCGAGTTTGAGTCAATTCAGATTGATTTTTGGTGGGAATTTAGACAAATAGTCTCTTAGAAGAAGGAATATTTGGAAAAAGTCAACCGGATGTTGACTTGTGAGTTAGAGAGCTCGGGATCGAATTCTAATGATTCGGTCAGCTCCGAGAGGTCATTTATGAGCTAGGAGAGCGAGCGGAATTGAATTTGGAAGTCCTGTGTAGAAATAGGCTTGAATTGGCCAAAGTTGAATTTTGGCGATATCCGATCCATAGGTGAAATTTTGATCCGGGAGTCGGAATGGAATTCCGACAGTTGCAGTAGCTCTGTTGTGTGATTTTGGATGTGCCTGCAAAATTTCAGGTCATTCGGAAATCGTCTGGTCGGGTTTTTGATCGAATGTCGGTTGTAGAAGTTGAATGAAAAACTTAGGCTTGAATTGCTTGAATTCGATGTTATTCCATGTTAATGTATGTGTTTTTATCATTGGAGCAAGTTCGTATCGTGTTTTGGAGTATGTTGGTGGTTTTCGTTGGGGTCCCGGGGGCCTCGGGGTGAATCCGGACCATCATCCGACATTTTTGAACATGAAAAATCTGCAGAAAAATTGCAGAAATAGTGCAGGATTTTTAGCCTTCGCGTTCGCGAGGCAAGGCCCGCATTCGTGTAGGCGGGGACCAGTTGGTCATCGCGTTCGTGAAGAGTAGGGCCGCGATCGCGTAAGAGGAAATAGGGAGTCATCGCGTTCGCGTGTATGGAGGCCGTGTTCGCGTAGAAGAAGAAGGAAAGGCATCGCGTTCGCGTCAGCATGGTCGCGTTCGCGAAGAAGAAAATCTGGTGGCTGAGGAAAAATGGTCATCGCGAACGCGTGGTTCAGTGCCGCATTCGCGAAGGGTTAGCCGGTCTGTGCATCGCGGACGCGAGTGGAGTCACGCGAACGCGTAGAGCAAAGGTTCCAGGCAGTGAAGTTAAAACCAGAACATTTCATATACGGGTTTCACTCCTAGAAACCCCCATTGTTGAGCTCTAGAGTGAGAAAGTGACGGTAATTGCTGGGAAATCATCGGGATATTGTCGGAGGTAAGTTTTATGGTTCATTTACGCGTTTTTATCTTGAAATCCCCCTTTATTTCGCTGAAATTGGATCAAATTGTGGGGAAATTTAGGTTAGGCCAGGGCTTTGGTAAAATACCGATTTAAGCGGGCAAATGGAGTCCGAATTTGGTAAATTTTATATGCCTAGACTCGTATTGAGACGAGGGCTCCGAATATGTAACTTTTATTATTTTTCGAGAATCGCACCAAAAGTCGGGTTTTGACAACTTTGTGGGTTTTGATGCAATTTGGGTTATTTCGAATGGGTTACGTGAATTTAGCATATATTGATGTATTATCATTGATTTTGAGCAGATTTGGCAATCGAGGAGATTGATTTGCGAGGCAAGCGCAAGGCGGACCGAGGCTTCTACCGGTTCGAGGTGAGTGGTAGTAGTAAACAATGTACTGAGGGTTTGAAACCCCGTGCTAGCACTTCACAGTGCTATGTTGAGATGAGACACGCGTCTTGTGACGAGCGTGGTGAGATTATGATTGGGGACTTAGACTTGGTCCTTCCCGACTAATAGTATACTGTGTGTTATGACTGATATTAAGTTTATAACTGTGCAATTGGGCTGATAGCCATGTTTGGGGCCTTGTGCCGATCTGTAGAGCATTAGGAAACCTATAGAGCTAGGTGACCCTTATATCGTGTTGGAAACATACACTCAGCCGTAGCTCTAGCTGTATAGCATAATATGAGTCGTACTAGATGTGTACATTGAGAGAGGTTATCTAAGGTGGAATTCCCTGTTCTAGCTGAGTGGGCCTGAAAGGCCGAGTCTATACCGATTGAGATGAGCTAGGGTCAAGGACCCACTATGAGATGTTATATTGGGCCTGAAAGGCCAAGTCTATATTGACTGAGACAGGGTCAAGGACCCACTGTGATATATTATATTGGGCCTGAGAGGCCAAGTATATACTGACCGGAATAGGGTCGAGGACCCATTATGAGGTATTATATATATATACCTATATTGGATCGGGCTGCACGCTGCAGCAGTATATATATTGGATCGGACTGCACGCCGCAGTAATATACATGTAATATACATGTGGGACGGACTGCACGCCGTAGTATTATTGCGCTTGGGCTGTAGGAGCCCCTTCGGAGTCCGAGTCTGCACACATTCTCAGTGAGCACTGGTGTATATTATGGGATCGGGCTGCGCGCCGCAGCAGTATAGAGATATATACATATATATATTGGATCGGACTGCACGCCGCAGTAATATTTGTGTGGATCGTGCTGCACGCCGCAGTATTATAGTGATTGGGCCTAGGGAGCCCCTCCGAAGTCTGTATACACCCCCAGTGAGCGCCGTCGACGTTAAATGGAGCGGGCTGCGCGCCGCAGCGGTATATGTATTGGAGCGGGCTGCTCGCCGCAGCGGTATATGTATTGGAGCGGGCTGCGCGCCGCAGCATTATACTTATTCATATTCATATATATACTGAAATATTTATATGTTATAGACAGATGTATATGTCTCCATATATTGAGATGGTCGTATACCGTAGTGGTACGAGCGAGGATGTGGTCAGTGTGGGACCTAGATGAGATAGATGTGGTCTAGAGATCAGAGTACTCATTATAGTGATGATTAACCTGTGGGGGTTGCCTTAGAACTGTTTAGTGATAGTACAGGAGTTCTTATTTTCAGTCGTCGTTTATTATTGTTACTCACTGAGTTGAAATATACTCACCCCACTCCCCCGCATTTTTGTGTGTGCAGATATACAGGATTAGGAGGGCAGTTGAGCTATCGCAACTGCTTGTGTTATCGCCATTCTATGGAGACTTCGAGGTAGCTGCCGACGTCCGCAGTACCTGACCTCTTTCTCTTTACCATTTCGTTGTTTCTATTCTGCATAGACTTAATTGTATAGTAGATTTCATTTGTAGAGGCTTAGACTTGTGACACCACGATTTGGTTGGGACCGTATTTTGTATGTTTCCACTATTACACTTATCATTTTGATATGAACACTCGTTGTTTAAGTTAAATTTGATTAACTAGAATTAATAAATGGTTGGTTAAGAGATAATATGGTCGGGCTTGCCTAGCATTGTGTTGGGCGCCATCACGATCGGGATTGGGGTCGTGACAAGTTGGTATCAGAGCCTAGGTTAACAGGTCTCGCGAGTCATGAGCCGGTTGGTAGAGTCTCGTGGATCGGTACGGGGACGCCTGTACTTATCCTCGGGAGGCTGCAAACCTTTAGGAAAGTTTCAAATTCTTGGAATTCTCATCGTGCGTGTTTGATTCAGCTTGAGATGTAATTCTTGAAATTCCTTCTGCACATTGATGCGCGCACTCGAGTGCTTAGTGATAGATTTGCCTTGATGGCTTATGATTCCCCAATCGAGGGACGAGATATAATCTCTGTGAGTTCATGTTGGGCCAGTCTGGAGAACTTGAGGCCGGATCCTTGTCTATGGCTTAAGCACCAAGGTGCTAATTTCGCGAGCCGGTATTATGAAATTCATACAATCGGTATTGATCTTAATTGTGGAAACGGCAGTTTGATAATGGGGGAGCTGCAAGGTATTCAATCCTTATTGTGATATGTTACGTAGCCCTAGCTATGGGCGTGGTGAGTATGTTCAATGCCGCTTAGCGGAAATGTAAAGTGCACTACGTGTGGTAGTATGAGTTCAGACTCAAGGAAACTGAATTAGTCATGCTATGAGTATTGTGGTGAAAGGTATATGACATATGTTATGATTTGAGCAGGAGCAGCACATGTTCATGTACTAATGCTGATGATATAATTGTGTAGTATTGAGATTTATGATGTTGATATGCATTGTGATGTATTGTTAGGATGGTTTTGGTGATTCTCTGGCAGGTGGATAGACCAAATTACAAAGGAAACTCTGTCGAAATTTTGGAAAAATTTGGGACTTTGAAAAGATTTTGTCACCTAAAGAATGGGCTTAGCTGTTTGGTGTGAATAAATACAAGAATTGCAAAAGAGTTAAGATTTCTGATGATTCGAGTCTCCGTCGAAGCTTGTAAATGACCTGAGTCTAATCTAACTAGAACATTGTGGCATCATTTGAGTAAGAACGCTATGAGTGGCTGAAAGTGCTTTGATATATGGCTTCGAGCCAAGTTGGGGAGGTTGTTACTGATTAACTGATTGCACTTGTTGTGTGCTATGTTGGTCCTGTCTCTAAGTATGTTGGGAAATTTTGATAAAGGTTATGGTGCTTCGTAGATGTGAAGAAATACTAGGATGTTCGAATTTATGTTGGCAAAGAATGTTCGGGGTATAGAAAAGAAAGATAGCTAATTGTATCTGAATATAATCATGTTCTGCGGTGTCAGAGTTCTATTAAGGCCCGAGTGGTTCTGTTTAATAAGGCGGTTGAATTATAACTGGTTAAGGGTGAATGACGCCCGAGGATAGCCTTGCGGTGTTCAAGATTTACGCTTGCAACAGTCAGGTGTCTTAAGATTGTGCATGTGGCTAAAGACCGTGGTTTTGTTAGAAGAAATCGAGACTTTCGTTATGTTATGTGAATGATGAGATTCTATGAATCTATATTGGAGAGCAATGATAACGAATTCAAAATTGCAGGAAGTTCTTCAAGGTAACTGTTGTAGATTGTGGTACCTCTGGGAAACATTGAGGGAGTATTCAGCGGCCTGTGAGCCTTAGACCGCGCGGTCTTGTGTATGAGTCTCGTATGGTAACCTGAGTTGAGGTATTGTGATCCTCCAGTGAAGGGGAATATTTAATTAAAGATGAATCAGAAAGAAAACTGGGTAGATGGAACAACTTGCTAATAAACCGAAACGGTATGTTAAGGAATACGATTAATTCCTGGTATGTGTTTGCAATAGTGAGTCTTGCAGATATTGCGCAATAAAGCTTGTGGGGGGCTGGCAGTTGTGTAACTCGATATGGGTGTAGGGACTCTGTCCTGTCAGTTAAACATATGCAATATAATTGTAATTGGGAGAAAGAGTTTATGATGTGTTTTACCGTGGTTTGAAAATTAGTGTATTTTTCCTGTTGGTATGCAAGGCTTGGGATGTGTAATGAGTTTTCTCTATATGGGATCATGAAAGTCCTTGACTAGTTGAGTGCGCCGATGTTTGCGGCGGAGGAAAGAGATATGAATTTTCATGTTGTCTTAGTGTGGTATAATATATGCGATGTGTTATGGAAAGTTGATAATGGCATATGCAAGGTTTGAGATCAGTTCATAATATAGGGGAAGTCATTAAAATCCCTGAGCAGCGTGGGCAGCTGCAGTTAATCTGAGAATCAAGTTTCCCGGTGATTAAGGAAAATGGTACTGCTATTCTAGTATTTTGGAAGAGTATATGATCAAAATGGCAAGGTGGTGTAAACTGATAATATATAGTGGTATTGTGGTATTCTCCTGTTGGATTGACAGTGATGATTGAGTCTTTGTTGGCATAGGGAAATTTCTGAATGGCGTACGTGGTATGAATGGATGCTTGATATGTGCTACGTATTCGTACGGTGGAGAGTGGAATCAGGAATTGTAATTCATATATTATATATGTGTTAGAGACTAGAAGTTCTCGTAATCCGCCTATGCAGTGGTGGTATGTCGTGTGTATCAGCACCGTTTAGCGGTTATTGAAAATTGGAAGCCCTCGTGGTATTGTCAGTTAGGCTTTCGTGGCGGATGTCAGTATAGAGGTATCTACCATTGAATCAGCTCCAGTATTGAGGAACTTTGTCGGATGCGTTTCATGTGGCCGAGGTTGAGGCTATATATATATGTTTGTTACAGGGAGCAACTTGACCCGATGTGCATTCCCTTTGCTAGATGTATTCGTGGGTCGGGTGGCACGCCGCCACAGGCATAGTATTTGTATCGGGTGGCACGCCGCCACAGGTATGGTATCTAGATCGGGTGGCACGCCGCCACGGGTATGTTATTGGAACGGGTTGCGCGCTGCAACAGTGTGATGTGGAAGATATAGCTTCCTATATGTTACTTTGTATACAATACTTCCTAGCTTCTGAGGAATAGTCCGTATTGGGTATCGTTCGGGAATAGCACATCGGTTGTGTCCATTCAGGATTGGATAGCATATATTAAATATATCACCGCGTGTGTGATTGATTGTTTGAGTTCAGACCTAAATATGTGCGTGGCTGACCGTTCTGAGCATGGTGACTTGAGATGCTTCAAGTTTAATAGTGTTTGGATAGAATCATGAGCTGTGGCAAGGCCACGTGATGTTATGACCTTTCGATGAGAATTCGGGTACTCTAATTCTATGATGTAAGACGAGATCTCAGTTATGTGATGTGATGGTATTGAGGAATTTGAATTATAGCTCTTTTGTGTGAGTCGGTTGTCGTGATTCCAGTATGTTCAGAGCGTTCTTATTAGAGCCTGTGTTGTGCTTGTTGTGGCATAGGCCGATGCTGAGGTGTCATGTCACCAGTGTGGTGTGTTATGATCGAAATGATCGTTGGAGTCATTAATGAGTACGAGCATATTTGATCTTAGCCTGTTAGAAAGGTAATATCGAGGTTTGGCTCCGAAACCTATTGTGGTATCAGTTATAAAAGGGGAATGGATTCACGAATGGTTGACCCGAGAGATGGGTTTGGTATATCGCGTGCTTCAGCTGCCGTGGGCAGGATATGAAGGTGTTGGAATAAGACTCCATCTAATGAGAAAGATTTTTCAGCTAGTATTTGGTTATTGTGGCCAGTTGTTGTGATTAGAGACTACCCGTCTCGAGCGATTCAGTTGTTTGATACATCATGTGATCTCACCCGGGGTTGCAAGTATGGACTATTACAGATGGATCGTGTGTATTCTGAGTATAGGCATGAGATTCGAATTTGGTATGTGATTTCGGAAAGTGCAATGTGGTCTATGATGCGGATGGGCTGTGAGATTTCTAGCTATAGTGTGTACCGGACTTGTATGAGATAGGGTGACGTGGGATCGCCCCGAATATATGCTTGGTAGGGCCATTCAGCTATTGGGTTACTTCCAGTAAACCTCTTGGTCCGCTCGAGGACGAGCGTTTGCTTAAGTTGGGGAGAATGTGATGACCCGGCCTGTCATCATGTGAGTTATCACCTCGTTATCCCCGTTAAATGCTTGTTAATGTTTCAATATGTATGTTTGGCGAGTTTGAGTAAATTCAGATTGATTTTTGGTGGGAATTGAGACAAATAGTCTCTTAGAAGAAGGAATATTTGGAAAAAGTCAACCGGATGTTGACTTGTGAGTTAGAGAGCTCGGGATCGAATTCTAATGATTCGGTCAGCTCCGGGAGGTCATTTATGAGCTAGGAGAGCGATCGGAATTGAATTTGGAAGTCCTGTGTAGAAATAGGCTTGAATTGGCCAAAGTTGAATTTTGGCGATATCCGATCCATAGGTGACATTTTGATCCGGGAGTCGGAATGGAATTCCGACAGTTGCAGTAGCTCTGTTGTGTGATTTTGGATGTGCCTGCAAAATTTCAGGTCATTCGGAGATCGTCCGGTCGGGTTTTTGATCGAATGTCGGTTGTAGAAGTTGAATGAAAAACTTAGGCTTGAATTGCTTGAATTCGATGTTATTCCGTGTTAAAGTATGTGTTTTTATCATTGGAGCAAGTTCGTATCGTCTTTTGGAGTATGTTGGTGGTTTTCGTTGGGGTCCCGGGGGCCTCGGGGTGAATCCGGACCATCATCCGACATTTTTGAACATGAAAAATCTGCAGAAATATTGCACAAACAGTGCAGGATTTTTAGCCTTCGCGTTCGCGAGGCAAGGCCCGCGTTCGCGTAGGCGGGGACTAGTTGGTCATCGCGTTCGCGAAGAGTAGGGCCGCGATCGCGTAAGAGGAAATAGGGAGGCATCGCGTTCGCGTGTATGGAGGTCGCGTTCGCGTAGAAGAAAAAGGAAAGGCATCGCGTTCGCGTCAGCATGGTTGCGTTCGCGAAGAAGAAAATCTGGTGGCTGAGGAAAAATGGTCATCGCGAACGCGTGGTTCAGTGCCGAGTTCGCGAAGGGTTAGCCGGTCTGTGCATCGCGGACGCGAGTGGAGTCACGCGAACGCGTAGAGCAAAGGTTCCAGGCAGTGAAGTTAAAACCAGAACATTTCATTACGGGTTTCACTCCTAGAAACCCCCATTGTTGAGCTCTAGAGTGAGAAAGTGACGGGAATTGCTGGGAAATCATCGGGATATTGTCGGAGGTAAGTTTTATGGTTCATTTACGCGTTTTTATCTTGAAATCCCCCTTTATTTCGCTGAAATTGGATCAAATTGTGGGGAAATTTAGCCTAGGCCAGGGCTTTGGTAAAATACCGATTTGAGCGGGCAAATGGAGTCCGAATTTGGTAAATTTTATATGCCTAGACTCGTATTGAGACGAGAGCTCCGAATATGTAACTTTTATTATTTTTGGAGAATCGCACCAAAAGTCGGGTTTTGACAACTTTGTGGGTTTTGATGCAATTTGGGTTATTTCGAATGGGTTATGTGAATTTAGCATATATTGATGTATTATCATTGATTTTGAGCAGATTTGGCAGCCGAGGAGATTGATTTGCGAGGCAAGCGCAAGGCGGACCGAGGCTTCTACCGGTTCGTGGTGAGTGGTAGTAGTAAACAATGTACTGAGGGTTTGAAATCTCGTGGTAGCACTTCACAGTGCTATGTTGAGATGAGTCTTGTGACGAGCGTGGTGACATTATGATTGGGGACTTGGACTTGGTCCTTCCCGACTAATAGTATACTGTGTGTTATGACTGATAATAAGTTTATAACTTGTGCAATTGGGCTGATAGCCATGTTTGGGGCCTTGTGCCGATCTGTAGAGCATTAGAAAACCTATAGTGCTAGGTGACCCTTATATCGCGTTGGAAACATACACTCAGCCATAGCTCTAGCTGTATAGCATAATATGAGCCGTACTAGATGTGTACATTGAGAGAGGTTATCTAAGGTGGAATTCCCTGTTCTAGCTGAGTGGGCCTGAAAGGCCGAGTCTATACCGATTGAGATGAGCTAGGGTCAAGGACCCACTATGAGATGTTATATTGGGCCTGAAAGGCCAAGTCTATATTGACTGAGACAGGGTCAAGGACCCACTGTGATATATTATATTGGGCCTGAGAGGCCAAGTATATACTGACTAGAATAGGGTCGAGGACCCATTATGAAGTATTATATATATATACCTATATCTGATCGGGCTGCACGCCGCAGCAGTATATATATTGGATCGGACTGCACGCGCGCAGTAATATACATGTAATATACATGTGGGACGGACTTCACGCCGCAGTATTATTGCGCTTGGGCTGTAGGAGCCCCTTCGGAGTCTGAGTCTGCACATATTCTCAGTGAGCACTGGTGTATATTATGGGATCGGGCTGCACGCCGCAGCAGTATAGAGATATATATATATATATAGGATCGGACTGCACGCCGCAGTAATATTTGTGTGGATCGTGCTGCACGCCGCAGTATTATAGTGATTGGGCCTAGGGAGCCCCTCCGAAGTCTGTATACACCCCCAGTGAGCGCTGTCGACGTTAAATGGAGCGGGCTGCGTGCCGCAGCGGTATATGTATTGGAGCGGGCTGCGCGCCGCAGCGGTATATGTATTGGAGCGGGCTGCGCGCCGCAGCATTATACTTATTCTTATTCATATATATACTGAAATATTTATATGTTATAGACAGATGTATATGTCTCCATATATTGAGATGGCCGTATACCGTAGTGGTACGAGCGAGGATGTGGTCAGTGTGGGACCTAGATGAGGTAGATGTGGACTGGAGATCAGAGTACTCATTATAGTGATGACTAACCTGTGGGGGTTGCCTTAGAACTGTTTAGTGATAGTACATGAGTTCTTATTTTCAGTTATTGTTTATTATTGTTTTTCACTTTGTTTAAATATACTCACCCCACTCCCCTGCACTTTTGTGCAGATTCACAGGTGCCAGAGAGCAGTTGAGCTATCGCAACTGCTTTACTATCATCATTCAGTGGAGACTTCGAGGTAACTGCCGACGTCTGCAATACCTGACCTCTTTCTCTTTACCATTTCGTTGTTTCTATTCTGCATAGACTTAATTGTGTAGTAGATTTCATTTGTAGAGGCTCAGACTTGTGACACCACGATTTGGTTGGGACCGTATTTTGTATGTTTCCACTATTACGCTTATCATTTTGATATGAACACTCATTGTTTAAGTTAAATTTGATTAACTGGAATTAATAAATGGTTGGTTAAGAGATAATATGGTCGGGCTTGCCTAGCATTGTGTTGGGCGCCATCACGACCGGGATTGGGGTCGTGACACGTGTCTTGTGAGGTGTATACCGACCATCGTAGTCTCCAGCACTTGTTCAAACAGAAAGATCTTAATTTGAGACAGCGGAGATGGCTTGAGTTGCTTAAGGATTATGACATTACTATTCTATATCATCCGGGGAAGGCCAATGTGGTGGCCGAGGAGAGATCATTTGCTTATGATGTTTAGGTGCTAGCGAATCGTCTAGTGAGGTTAGACATTTCGGAGCCAGCAGGGTGTTGGCTTGTGTTGTATCTCGGTCTTCTCTATATGATCGTATTCGTAAGCGCCAGTATGATGATCCACATTTGGCTGTCCTTAGGGACAGAGTTCAGCATGATGATACTAGAGATGTCACCATTGATAGTGACGACGTATTGAGGATGCAGGGCCGGATATGTGTGCCCAATGTTGATGGCCTTCGTGAGTTGATTCTGGAGGAGGCCCATAGCTCGCGGTATTCTATCAATCCAAGAGCCGCGAAGATGTATCAAGACTTGAAACAACACTATTGGTGAAGGAAGATGAAGATGGACATTGTCAGACATGTAGCACGGTGCCTCAACTGTCAGCAGGTTAAGTACGAGCATTAGAGGCCCGGTGGTGTATTTCAGCGCATTGATATTCCTGAGAGGAAGTGGGAGAAGATCACTATGGACTTTGTTACTGGACTCCCTCGGACAGCGAGGAAGTTTGATTCTGTTTGGGTGATAGTGGATAGGCTGACCAAGTCAGCTCATTTAATTCCAGTTAGTACTACTTACTCATCGGAGCGGTTGGCAACGATCATTATTCGGGAGATCGTCCGGTTGCATGGGGTTCTAGTGTCTATCATATCAGACAGGGGCACTGAGTTCACTTCTCAGTTTTAGAGAGCATTTCAGCGAGAGATGTGTACGCGGGTTGAGTTGAGCACCACATTTCACCCCCAGACAGACGGGCAGTCTGAGCGCACTATTCATATCCTGGAGGATATGTTGTGAGCATGTGTGATTGACTTTGATGGTTCGTGGGATGAGTTCTTGCCACTTGCTGAGTTTGCCTACAACAACAATTATCAGTCGAGTACTCAGATGGCCCCATACGAGGCATTGTATGGAAGACGGTGTAGATCCCCCTTGGGATGGTTTGAGCCTGGTGAGGATAGATTGATAGGGACTGAGTTAGTTCAGGATGTTCCGGATAGAGCAAAGTTGATCCAGGAGAGGCTTCGCACAGCACAGTCTCGCCAGAAGATTTATGCAGATCCTAGAGTTCGAGAGTTGTCTTTCATGGTTGGTGACAGAGTATTGTTGAAGGTTTCACCCATGATGGGTGTCATGAGGTTCGGAAAGAAGGGGAAGCTGAGTCCCAGGTACATTGGTCCTTTTGAGAGCCACTACCACAAAAAAGGCATTTAGCGACAATTAATTAGTGGCAATAAGATTATTGCCACTAATTTAATTCCTAAACTAAAATGTTAGTGACAAACACTTATTAGCCAGTAAAAAGTATCATTTTTCTGGCAATTAAACGAATTAGTCACTAAAAGCCTAACTTATATTTTACATCTTCCCTCCAAAGGAAACCCTATATTTTTCAGTTCCCTCTCTTCTTTTAACCAACCCACCTCTTGTTTGTTTTCTATTTACTATACCGATTTCTCTTATTTTTGTCCTTCAAAATCATTTAAGAATATCGTTCACCCATATCTACAACCAAGAGGGAAGAAAAGGATGAACACAGACATTATAGCAGTGGCGAAGCTCGAAGGACTAGTTATAGATCGAAACTTATCTATATCTTCATCATAATCGGTTACCTATCTAGTACCTTTGCAATCCATATTTTTTGTTATCATTTGCTTTACACATTCTTATATAGATTTGGTAGTTGTTGACTATTTTTCTTTATTCCATGTTGGCATGAATAAAATTGAGATAATGGGACTATCAACACTGGCAGGAGATTTAGTTAGGCTTATGGGTTGGTTCATGTACGAACGAGTACTAGAATCCTGCAGGTATATATAGGGTTTTAACCCAGCAGATGAAGGTATGAAGTTAAGTAAAAGAAATAAATATTTGTATTTGTTTTATTTTGTGTTTTTAGTTTGGCGTTTGTTTGATTCTCAATTTTGTAATAATAGGAGTATAGATTTACTTCTGATTCGTTTGTTTTTACTGTATTGCTTTTAATCTAGTTTGATTTTGATTTATTTGCTTATACAATATTATTTTTTGTGTTTGCTACTAGAGGATAAATTTAAGAAGCCTATGAAGTGTTTGATAAAATGTCATATTGAAATATTGTCACTTGGATAATAATGATTTAGGTATGGTGTTTCACAATTAGTATTTTAAATTGTTAAAAGAAGAGAAATAAATTTTAGACATTAGAAGGTTGAGAATATTTAATATTTTTTTTTTATCATAAGTTAATTTAGAGTTGTTTCAAGTATTAAATTTCGAAGGACAATACAAGTACCTCCGAGTTAGTGAGGATTCTAAGTTGTGATGTTACTCATTATCAATGTTTTGTTTGAAAATAAAAATATTATCTTGAAGATACTTAAACAATATGTCTGGATGTGTATTCTTTGTTCTTCTAAAGCCAATTTATTATCTATTATTGACTAAAAGTTTATAAATTCATTATCAATGTTTCATATCTGCTTGCGGCTTGTTTCCATGTTAACCATTTGTCAGCAAACTCTGGTCTAACTTAATGAGTTTTGTCTTGGGAACTCAAGAACTTCCCAAAAGTCTTGAGTTTTGTTGGCCGCAACTCTATTCTGCTACATAATATTGTGAAATGTCTTATCTTCAAAACGAGCAGAAATAAATATAATAACATTCCCATTAACTTAATATTTTCCACTCAATCTTTCATGTTTCTCCTAAGTTTTGCAGCATTCTAATCATAAGTAGGTGTAAGCTCTTTGATCTCTAGTTGTACATTCTCTTTTAGCCTTCTTAGCAATAATTTTTCCTATGCTTAGGCAAGCTCAAAAATGTTGGTGCAGTATGTGAAACCCAAGGCTTTGTGTGTGCGTTAATTTATTTACATCTTGAGATTAGGATGATACTTTCTCCTATTTTGCACGTGACCTACTGATCTGTTGGAGTTATCTGGTACTAGTATAACTTAATGCAGCTAATAAATTTTTTTTTATTTTGAAGAAGGAACAATGCGAACTAGAAGTCACAACAGACTGGTAATTGAACAAGACGACGATAAAGGTGTGCGACCTTATATTGAGAGGTAGGGGTGGTCAGTACAGTCCTCCTTTTGAATTCCGCATCAGGTTTTCGCTTGTAAGTATAAGAATTGACCGTTTTCATATATATTATTGTTTTGTTCATGATAATGTGATTATTTTAGTTGGTCTGCTTAGTATAACATTTAAGTTAACCTCGCTCTAAATGAGGCTTGTAATTGAAGTGTTTCAAATGTATATCCATTTAAAAATCAGTGAAAGAAAAATGATTCTTACACCTTTTTTGAACAATTATGAGAGCAACTTGGAAAATAAACTAGATAGTAGTTCCTGTAAGTGTTGTTCAGAAAAATATTATAAGAAATTAGAGCAATAGAGATTTCTTTAAAGTATTGGGTAAATAAATAAGCATCATAGAGAATATAATACATAAAGCAGAAGAAATGGAAAAAAAGGCAAACGTAATAAAAATTATCAAAACAACAAAGTAGACATAAACAATAAATCTCATTGTCACTGCATTCTGTTGTCTCTTCTACTTTCCTATTTATGATAGAGGCTTTTGGTAGACTTAAGGAGAACACAGTTGAAGGGGGTTAGACAAAAAATTTCAATATTGGCAATAACAGATAACGAAGGCCATTTCACCTATTTTCACAACTCAAATTAAGTTAAGCTACAATCAAAGACTCCTAGACAATATTCTAACCCTTCCAAACTTTAAGAATTGTTGTAACTTTCTGATTAATGTTTAATAAATCCCTAAAACTCTTGTTAGAGCTACAAAATAAACTCTCCTTGTTTTACAACTTTTTTCTCTTTCTCCTACTTTCATCCTCTAACATAACTGCTCAAACATCTAGTGCAGACACAAACTTTTCAAGCTCGATAAACTCTTCCTTGTCTTGTGATACTTATGTCGTACATCGTGCCCGTCCATCAATTTATTTTGATATGGGAAGTATCTCCAATCTTCTTGAAGTCAGTCCTTTAAGTGCTATTGCAATGGGTCTCATTATTTCTCAACGTCACCTATAATATCAAGAAAGGTGATAGCACCGGTTAATACCATTTGCCAAATGATAAATCAACCCAATGACGATGATCATATTTCAGCATACTAATATTTTCGTCGGCTTTAATATATTGAATTAGTCCTCCTACTTTTAATTCGTGTACCAGTAACATTAACTATTATAGAAACTATGCTTGGTATGATGGTGCTGTGTATTAGAAATTTACTCAGTGATATTCATCTCGGTATACTTTATTTTGATCAATAAACCTACTTATCTAGATAGAAAATAGGTGCCCTTTGAATCTGGAAAGCTGCAGGTCGTGATCTTTCAGTTGGGAACTAGTTTCTCCGGCTTTATTTTCGATATACAACAACTCTGAAGTAGTTGGTTAACATTAGGTTTTGATATCCAACTAGATAATTTAGATAGTGAGTTAGTTTTGAGACCAAAAGCTAAAGTGTTAGTCTAGAGATTAAAATAAATCTCAGCTTGGGCAGTGTTTTGTAGTGAGTATAGAAGAGGTATGGCATTACTCAGGTTAAGCTCAAGTTATACAGTATTTTTTCCTTTTAAAATTTTTGATCCGTATGGAGAAAAATGTTTGGGTACTAGCCCCTATTGTACAAAGGGAAGAATATTTTGACTTCTGCTTGGTGCTTGGTTACCCGTCGCCGAAAAGTAACAATGCTATTTTTCTCTCTTTATAGTTAACTTCAGTTCTGAAACATATCAACATTAAAATTATGACTAAAGTATTAGTGCCACGCTGCACAAAGCCTCTTTGTCAGGGCTATTTCTTACGGATAGCAATTTTAAAGCTAGCTTTTCAAATGACTTATGATAATAAAAAGTTTGTGTTAATATTTTAACTACACCAAGATGTCATGTAGTTGACCATAGATGAATAGCACAATCTTGAATTCAATTAGAATGTATCAAGAATTGTAATTGCATAATTGTGCATAGGTTTCTGGAAGAGAGATGGCTGCATAGCTCTAACTAAAGTAGGAGAAGAATATTTGCTTGTTTATTATACATCTATAGTTCATCAAAAATCTTATTAGTTGCGTTTTAACTGATATTTTGTGCATAAATTCTCTTCTTTTTTCAATCTAGCTCTTTTCCGATGACATTGTCATTTGATTGTAGATTTGGAGTGTAATGGGTCCAAAATGAATAAAATGGGTCGTGAGTGATTTATAAAGCAAGCTCCAACGAGCCTTAAATTAAGGATTATTATATTTCATCTACTGACATAATTATTTTGTAATTTCAGATCACACAGTGTGATGTTCGATAATTTAGCATGCGGAGGATTTCAGTATGACAAAGAGTTGCAAAACTTATTTGAAGATTGTTATTCATTAGGATTAGTTATATAATGACATTAGCTATTTAATTCAAACAATATAAGTTTATCTTTTAAGATACTGTGATATTAGTACTTTCTTTTATTTATTAAGGTTTGATGGATATATTATGGTTTTTTAATATTGATATGTTTTGTCATTTGAATTATTTTTTGATAGAATGTACTTGCTATTATTAATGTGGATAAAATATCACTATTATATTTTGTGACTTTTAGCGCAAATTTAATAGGATATATCGGCAAATTAAGACATTTATATAGGGATATTATTTCCATTATATTGCTGTTAAAATGATTTTTAGCGGTAATTTAATTGAATTTACTAGCTATTAGAATGGACGTTAAGGGGTCTACTAATACATTTTAAGAAGAGAGATTGCTGCCATTAATTGCTACAAAATAATTACCGCTTAAAATATGGACTTTTAGTGACAATTATGTTGAATTTAGCGGCTATAAAAATGGATGCTAAAAGCGTGTTATTAACTGTTTTGGAGTAGGTTTAGCAGCCATAATAATTGCCACAATATAGTCATTAAAGCAAATGAGTTTTAGCGACAATACATTATACCTTTTACCAGCTTTTGTAAAAAATACCGCTAAAGGCTTTGCCGACCCCCGTATCAGCGGCTAAAGACTAATTGCCGGTAAATGATATAGCGACTATTGGTATTGCCGCCAATGCTATTTTTTATTGCCGCTAAAGTCCCTTTTTTGTTGTAATGAGATACTCAGGAGGGTTGGAGAGGTGGCATATGAGTTGGCCCTGCCACCCAGCTTATCCAGCGTTCATCCAGTATTCCATGTGTCTATGCACCGGAAGTACATCGGGGATCCGTCTCATGTATTAGACTTCAGTGCCATTTAGCCTGATGGTAATCTATCCTATGACGTGGAGCCTATTGCTATTTTGGGTCGTCGGGGGAGAAAATTGAGGTCCAAGGACATTGCATCAGTTAAGGTTCAGTGGAGAGGTCGACCCATGGAGGAGGCCACTTGGGAGACCGAGCGGGAGATGCGGAGCAGATATCTACACTTGTTTGAGACTTCAGGTATGTTTCTTGACCCGCTCGAGGACAAGCGTTTGCTTAATAGGGGGAGAATGTGATGACCCGGCCCATCGTCATGTGAATTTCCACCATGTTATGTTGTAATTATATGTTTTATGCTTTTATATCAGTGTTAGAGTCTATCGGATGAGTTAGGAGTGAATTGGATTGAAAATGATGCATATAGCCTTTTTGAAGGAAACTTAAATATGAAAAGTCAACCTGGAGTTGACTACTTAGGTAGAGGACTCGGAATCGGATTTTGATAATTCGGGTAGTTCCGGGAGGTGATTTATGACTTAGGGGAGCGATCGGAATTGAATTTGGAGGTCCGGTGTGGAAATAAGCTTGAATTGGCTAAGATTGAATTTTTGCGAAATCCGAACGGCAGGTGAGATTTTGATCCGGGGTTCAGAATGGAATTCCGACAATTCCTGTAGCTTCGTTATGTGATTTTGGATATGTCCGCAAATTTTCAGGTCATTCGAACGTCGTTTGGTCGGATTTTTGATCGAATGTTAGTTTCGGAAGTTTTGAAGTAACTTAGGCTTGAATCCGTGTGTAATTGGTGATTTTGATGTTTAGGATGGTGTTTTTATGATTGGAACAAGTTCGTATCGTGTTTTGGAGTATGTTGGTGGCTTTCGTTGGGGGTACCGGGGGCCTTGGGGTGAATCCGGACCATCATCCGGCATTTTGAAGCAATGAAAATCTGCAGAAAATTGCAGATCACTGGGCAGAAATTAAGCCATCGCGTTCGTGAGGGCAAGGCCCGCGTTCGCGTAGGCCGGGTTCTGTAGTGCATCGCGTTCGCGAGGATAGGCTCGCGTTCGCGTAATGGGAAGACTGTGAAGCATCGCGTTCGCGTGGGTAAAGGTCGCGTTCGCGTTTGAGGAATTTATGGGGCATCGCGTTCGCGTGGATTGGGGACGCGTTCGCGTAGAAGGAATCTCGGACGGCTGCGGAGTTGTTCATCGCGAACGCGTGAGGCATGTCGCGTTCGCGAAGGGTATTTTGGTCAGAGCATCGCGAACGCGTGGCAGGCAACGCGAACGCGATGAAGGAAATTGCCTGGCAGTGAAATTAAACCCACAGTCCCATCAACAGTAACCCTGGGTCTCCGGGAATCGAACCCGCAGCCCATGTCTCAATAAATCTCAGGATCTCCGGGAATCGAACCCGCAGACCATATCTCAACAACTAAGGATCTCCGGGAATCGAACCCGCAGTCCCTACCAATAACTCAGGATCTTCGGGAATCGAACCCGCAGTCCCTACCAATAACTCAGGATCTCCTGGAATCGAACCCGTAGTCCATATCACAATAACTCGGATCTCCGGGAATCGAACCCGCAGTCCACGTACAATATCACTTCGGGCCTCGGGGAATCGAACCCACAGTCCTGGGATCTCCGGGAATTGAACCCGCAGTCCACCAATATAGACAATAAAGGAACGCACAGAGAAAAATGATATGCATAACTACAACTTCACCAAAACAGTACTAACAATTCATCAAGAAGTTCAAGTGAGACAATTAGGCAGTTAGATAGATAATTCCTATCTAATCACGCTTTTCTAACGAATAACAGGAAAATGTCACAATTTAATCAACTAAGAACAAGAATATCACAAATTGGGCAATTCAAGTAAAGTGAGTTCCAACAATCTGCGCATGTACATGCCCGTCACCTCGCGTACAAGGCATTTAAATTATCACATAATATCCTAGGGGTTAAGGTTCCCCCACACGTGGTTAGACAAGCCACTTACCTCAATTCTGATCACGAGTATCCGACTCCGAGTGGCTCAACTCTATACAATTAAATTGCATATTGTAAATAATAATTCAAGTAATTTATTCTAAAATTAAATTCTAAGCTAATACTAAAAATTATGAAAAATGACCAAGATCACACAAACATCGATAAAGCTCGATTTCTAAAAGATGGGGTTTTATCCATACATATCTGAAATTCGCCCCTTAATGATACTACAATAATCCAATACAGTTATGTAACTTCAATCTACAATACCACATTCAATAGGGCCAATATTATTCATAAATCCCATAACTTGTGCCATCTAGGCCTATTATCAAACATCTTGTAGGCATAAATATTTACACCTCTTAACTATAGCATTGGTTCCTCCAACTATCACCATTAACCAACAATTCATCTCCCTATCCTTCTTTAGCAATTTATACTCCTAACATCACGTGTGTGATCAACCATTCACACCCACACCAATAAAATTCCAACAAATATATACATTTAAATCCCTACCATGTTCATATATTTAAATTGGGGATTTATGGCTTCCAACAACCATACTATAAGTTGTAATACTTGATTCATACTCATATTCTCATAATAACACCATATGTGTAAGTCTAAGGTGTAGGATTACCTCTTGTAGACCAATCTTGAAAGACAACTTTCGGGTGTTCTTGAGATTTTGAAGAAATCCTATGAAATCCAACCAAAATCATGTTGTAACTAGTGATTGAGAAGAGGAATCACCATGAAAACACACTTAAAAGCTTACCTTAGGAGTGCAATTGAGTGCCTTGGTCGAATTGGGGGTGTTGGGAGAACCCTAGGCTTGAGAAATGACTCCATTTCTCTTATTTCCGGTCCTTAAGACACTTAAAATCCTTCAGATGCACGAAACGCACCGTCTTCGCGCATCACTTCGTGCATTTTGCTGAGTATTCTGCCTCAGATGCGCGAAGTATGCGCGAAGTAAACTTCGCGCACCATTTCGCGCATGCGACACCTTTCAAGTAAAATGATCATAGCTTTCTGTGTACACCTCCAAATGACAAACGGTTTGATGCGTTGGAAACTAGACCCAAAGAGATTTAATTTGATAGGTTGATCCTCACATAACTCCTTATATAACTGGAGATATGATCGTTCAAAGTGAGGTATTGTGCACACTCATTTACATCTTCGCCTATTATGAAGTTTTCCAACTTCAAAAATTCCCGTTAACCATCCGAAATCACCCCGAGGCCCCCGGGACCTCAAACAAAAATACCAAAACTTCCTAAAACATCATACAAACTTGTTCCAATCATCTAAATGCATCAAACAACGCCAAGATCATCAAATTACATCGAATTCAAGCCTAAGTTCTTCTAAAACTTCCACAACATGCATTTAATGAAAAACCCAACCAAACCGTGTCCGAATGACCTGAAAATTTACGGACATATCCAAAATCACATAACGAACCTACATAAATTGTTGGAATTCGATTATGACCCCCGGATCAAAATCTCACATATCGTTCGGGTTTGCCAAAATTTCAAACTTCGGCATTTCAAGCCTAATTGAGCTACGAACCTCCAAAATACATTCCGAACACGCTCCCAACCCCGAAATCACCTAACGGAGCTAATGGAACCATCGGATTTCCGTTCCGAGGTCGTCTCAACACTGTTCCGACTACGGGCCATTTTCCAATTATAAAGCTTCTATTTAGGGACTAAGTGTCCCAAAACATTCCGACTTCCAAAACCGACCTTCCCGGCAAACCACAATAGTAGAAATGAACTTAGGGGAACAGTTAGATGGGGTTCGGGGCATAAATTTCAAAAATGACCGGTCGGGTCGTTACATCTTCCCACACTTAAAAGATTCGTTCGTCCTCGAACGAGCATAGAAAACATACCTGGAGTGGTGAAGAGATGAGGGTACTAGTTACGCATATCCTGCTCGGTCTCCCAAGTCGCCTCCTCGGCCAGCTGACCCCGCCATTGAACCTTTACTGAAGCGATGTTCTTTGACCTTGGCTTCCTAACTTGCCTGTCCAGGATGGTCACTAGCTCCTCAACATAAGGCAGATCCTCGTATAGCTGAACAGAAGCGAAACCCAACATGTGCGACGGTTACCATGGTATCCCCGGAGTATAGGGACATGAAATACGGGATGGCCCCGACTAGGCTGGGAGGTAAGGCCAGCTCATAAGCAACCTCCCCAACATGCCTCAAAATCTCAAAGGGACAATGAATCTCGTACTCAGCTGAGCACATTGTAGGTGACTAATTCGTACGTGACACAAAAGGAAGGCAAACACTAGAGAGAACTATTCAACTCTCACACTAACATGGACTTCCTCAGAAAAATAGGAAACAGAATACATAAAAGCAAATTTGGACACTGAAATAAACATCACACTGTTGCGGCATGCAACCCGATCCCAAAAATATACCCATGGCGGCGTGCCACCCGATCCCAACAATATAACCATGGCGGCGTGCCACCCGATCCAAACAATATAAAACTCACACAAGGAGTCATATTCACATCAAAATACTGACTATCGATCATAAGCACACTAAGGTGCCTGATATCAGACACAAGGAAACATATAGCGCTGTAGGCTACAAGCTCAAGCACAACTGAGGTGCGATATATGATCTGAGTCTCGAGAGCCTTTATGCTCATATAACATCACCACTGAGCGGAACCTCAACGCATAAGGAACTTACCAAGTCGTCTCACACTCATACGGCGCAATATATCTTTACATGAATTAACTAACCGCGAAATAAGACCGCGACTATCCCTCCATAAAGGGCGCATTGCTGGAAGAAACACAACCGGCCTGACGCAAGGCTCACTTCCACATTTAAATCTATCCACCGACCTTAAGTCTATCCTGGTCGTACCAAGCTATGTCAATAATATTTCACAGGTCTATAACCCAATAAACAGAGTGCCCTCCAGGCATAAATTCTCAAATGGATGATATCACCAAAATCCTCAAACTTGGTTTAAATTTCTAACAAATCGAGTGACTACATGTCACACCTATACAATCTCCTTGTGGGACAAGCTCCCACCATCTTTCGAATAATTAACGGGCCTGCGCATTCAAACCACCGGGTGCACTAACACTGAAAAGCGATCAGGAGTCCCTAACCGGGATGCAAAGCCTTTCTCACAAGACACCGATCTCAAGTGATACTGACGTTAATACCCATCTTACTCAAAACACTGTAACTCCTTTCTTGCTCATCCAAGATCTTTATATCACATTCATTGACCAAACTACGACCTTTGTCCTTACTTCGAATTCCATACCACTTACTGCACCTCACGTGCCGATATACGATAACCACAATTTTTATCACAACTCTAGAACTGACGATAAGCTAATACTCCATTATATAAAACTTCCCACTTAACTCACTTCAGCAGAACTATAGCATCACATAGGCGAGTTCTCATAACCGTTGAATATGCCAATCTCTAAGTAGTGGTCCAAGCCACCATAACCCTTCCCGAGGTCTGCCTACTCATAACAGGCCCCTAATGAAGAATACTTCGGAATAACATCAATTATTGCGGCCGACAAGACTCAAATGCACTGCCACAAATCACATGCATAACTCAATCATGTTCCATGAACCGATCATTGACACCACTATGCCAACTCAACTATGGCTAATTAATCTACTTCTTTCCAGTTTATCCTTGATTGCCTTAGAAATGTTAATATCTCCCTTCAATACCTAACTTACTCCAACCACACTCACCCCGAGTGACCTTAAATCATGAGGCCATGCTACCTCAAGAACGACGACCATTTCATGTCTCTCAAATACTACACCACAAGTCAAAACATCATGGAACGTTTTGCACCCTTCTTCATGAGTTGCTTCAAAAGTTTGTCTCTCAATTGTACTTATAGTCTCAGTATTATCAAGCACCACACTTTACCTCTTAAATTCACTAGGACCGCTATTGAGAGTCATCCGGCTCTAACTTGTCCCAGTAAGCAATCAACTCTACTGAAGTTTATAACATATGAATACCCTCTCGATAAAGCACCCAACGGGATCACTTCCCTCGCAACCTGCACCTATACGAGGCGTAAATCATGAATCCTCCCTCAAGTTTGAACGTAAGCCAGTAAGGCTAACGATAACATGCATTCAACAATTCATATACTCAATTACCACTCATGGTCCTTTTCTGTAGTTGCGATAGCCCGTTAATACTAATACCCAGAATTCACGCAGGTAATAAACTATGCGACCCAATAGTGAGCCGTGAGACTCCCCCACTTAGCTCAAGGCCACTATTACACAACTCTCGAACACATAAGAACCATTCTCTCAAGTCATTTACTCTTATGCAACTACAATTCACTTGATCCAACGAACATAACCACTTGTTCTCTATCAGCACTCTGACACCATAGGGTATGACCTCATCCCACATACAACCAAACATTTTCCCGCTCCATGCATCGAGCATTCTTTACCATGACAGCTTAAAACATTCTGTGATTCTCACACCTACGAAGCACCATGTAGCCTTCACCGAAGTCTTCCTTGCTGATAATGAAATGTAGAATTATTATGGACACAGGAACATCAAAAGTCCCAACATCATACCATCCGAGTCTCAACTCTTACTCATCCGCAAGTTTCAAAGAACTTTTTGAATGGTACTTAAATATATCGCAGGACAAATCTGATATGACACATGACCCATAATTTGATCGTTGATAGTGAAATCCTTTCTCTTGGCACGAAGCCATAAGATACATCTTGCTAATCCATGATACTAGCCTTTAACATTCGTACGTCTTCATCATAAGACGGCGCAAGACATTCGTTTGGTACATGTCCTTCTTAAGACAGTTAAACTCATTTTCCCCCAGTATCTCTGCTGGTTGAATCCTTCGCTAAATAGATATCTCATATGAACCATATAGTCTTTGTTATCACCAACTATCTTTAGATCTACATCCACCTTGCGATTCTACCATTATTGTGACGATTAGGCAGTTAAGTAAACCTTCCCAAGACCGTACTTATCAACCGAATGTCAGAACCCAATGCACCCCCATGTGCACAATTGAATATCTCTCAATTCTCTTGCATTATCGATATGGATGACACGCGGTAACAATGGTTAAATAAATTCTTGACTCCCTTGGAATCCCTCTGCAGCATCACGAACCGTCGGTGCATACTTGATACCGAGTGCGCAATTTCAATACACGAGTGGATGCAAAAGAACATATGACATAGGCTCCAACTGAATAAATGGCGCACGATAAGGAATTCAAAGAATTGAAGAGTTTCCTAAACGGTTACATAGCCCCTCGTAGATAAATACAGACGTCTCCATATAGATCAATGAGAATCTAAGTAACCGGTCTATGTCCCGTGACTCCTACAAACCTAGAGCTCTGATACCAACTTGTCACGACCCTAGTTCACCAATCGTGAACATGTCATGACGGCACCCAGTCCCCACGACTAGGTAAGCCTAACACTTTGCGGAATGAACAAGTTTATGAACTTTAAACAAGAATTAGCGGAAAAATGATATAAATAGGAAATGTAATATGTGCCGCTTGGCACATACACTCGTCAACACACGGTATAAAAATACCACCAAGACCCGGAATCCCACGGGTAACACAGACTAAAAGAAATACAACTGTGGCTCTATCTGAAAAGAGTATCTAAAATAACGAAATAAAGGAAAAACATCTGCTAGAACTATCAGAATAGAAGGAAGGCCTCCGGATCCGCGGACGTAGCTGATCATACCTCGAGGTCTCCAAATGTGCTGCTGATATCACCTAGTATGGGCCTGTCCTGATGTACCTGGATTTGCACAACAAAAGTGTGCAGAAGAGTAGCATGAGTACACCACGGCGGTACTCAGTAAGTGCCAAGCCTAACCTCGACAGAGCAATGACGAGGAAGGTCAGTTTAAACGATAATAATTCCGAAATAACAACAATAAAATAATTACTGCAAGCGTCTACAATTAACTAACAATAAGTAACAAACACAATTAATAAGTCCAGGACCTATTGGAATTCAACCCACAGTCCCATCAACAGTAACCCTGGGTCTCCGGGAATCGAACCCGCAGCCCATGTCTCAATAAATCTCAGGATCTCCGGGAATTGAACCCGCATACCATATCTCAACAACTCAGGATCTCCGGGAATCGAACCCGCAGTCCCTACTAATAACTCAGGATCTCCGGAAATCGAACCCGCAGTCCCTACCAATAACTCAGAATCTCCTGGAATCGAACCTGCAGTCCCTACTAGTAACTTAGGATCTCGGGAATCGAACCCGCAGTCCATATCACAATAACTCGGATCTCGGGAATCGAACCCGCAGTACACATACAATATCACTTTGGGTCTCTGGGAATCGAACCCACAGCCCTGGGATCTCCGGAAATTGAACCCGCAGTCCACCAATACAGACAATAAAGGAACGCACAGAGAAAAATGATATGCATAACTACAACTTCACCAAAACAGTAATAATAATTCATCAAGAAGTTCAAGTGAGACAATTAGGCAATTAGATAGATAATTCCTACCTAATCATGCTTTTCTAACGAATAACAGGTAAATGTCACAATTTAATCAACTAAGAACCAGAATATCACAAATTGGGCAATTCAAGTAAAGTGAGTTCCAACAATCTGCGCATGTACACGCCCGTCACCTCGCGTACAAGGCATTTAAATTATCACATAATATCCTAGGGGTTAAGGTTCCCCCACACGAGGTTAGACAAGCCACTTACCTCAATTCTGGTCACGAGTATCCGACTCCGAGTGGCTCAACCCTATACAATTAAATTGCATATTGTAAATAATAATTCAAGTAATTTATTCTACAATTAAATTCTAAGCTAATACTAAAAATTATGAAAAATGACCAAGATCACACAAACATCGATAAAGCTCGATTTCTAAAAGATGGGGTTTTATCCATACATATCTAAAATTCGCCCCTTAATGATACTACAATAATCCAATACAGTTATGTAACTTCAATCTACAATACCACATTCAATAGGGCCAATATTATTCATAAATCCCATAACTTGTGCTATCTAGGCCTATTATCAAACATCTTGTAGGCATAAATATTTATACCTCTTAACTATAGCATTGGTTCCTCCAACTATCACCATTAACCAACAATTCATCTCCCTATCCTTCTTTAGCAATTTATACTCCTAACATCACGTGTGTGATCAACCATTCACACCCACACCAATAAAATTCCAACAAATATATACATTTAAATCCCTACCATGTTCATATATTTAAATTGGGGATTTATGGCTTCCAACAACCATACTATAAGTTGTAATACTTGATTCATACTCATATTCTCATAATAACACCATATGTATAAGTCTAAGGTGTAGGATTACCTCTTGTAGACCAAATCTTGAAAGACAACTTTGGGGTGTTCTTGAGATTTTGAAGAAATCCTATGAAATCCAACCAAAATCATGTTGTAACTAGTGATTAAGAAGAGCAATCACCATGAAAACACACTTAAAAGCTTACCTTAGGAGTGCAATTGAGTGCCTTGGTCGAATTGGGGGTGTTGGGAGAACCCTAGGCTTGAGAAATGACTCCATTTCTCTTATTTCCGGTCCTTAAGACACTTAAAATCCTTCAGATGCGCGAAACGCACCGTCTTCGCGCATCATTTCGCGCATTTTGCTGAGTATTCTGCCTCAGATGCGCGAAGTATGCGCGAAGTAAACTTCGCGCACCATTTCGCGCATGCGACACCTTACGAGTAAAATGATAATAACTTTCTGTATACACCTCCAAATGACGAACGGTTTGATGCGTTGGAAACTAGACTCAAAGTGATTTAATTTGATAGGTTGATCCTCACATAACTCCATATATAACTGGAGATATGATTGTTCAAAGTGAGGTGTTGTGCACACTCATTTACATCTTCGCCTATTATGAAGTTTTCCAACTTCAAAAATTCCCGTTAACCATCCGAAATCACCCCGAGGCCCCCGGGACCTCAAACAAAATTACCAAAACCTCCTAAAACATCATACAAACTTGTTCCAATCATCTACATGCATCAAACAACGCCAAGACCATCAAATTACATCGAATTCAAGCCTAAGTTCTTCTAAAACTTCCAAAACACGCATTTAATCAAAAACCCAACAAAACCACGTTCGAATGACCTGAAAATTTACGGACATATCCAAAATCACATAACGTAGCTACAGCAATTGTCGGAATTCCATTCTGGCCCCCGGATCAAAATCTCACATATCGTTCGGGTTCGCCAAAATTTCAAACTTCGGCATTTCAAGCCTAATTGAGCTACGAACCTCCAAAATATATTCCGAACACGCTCCCAACCCCGAAATCACCTAACGGAGCTAATGGAACCATCGGATTTCCGTTCCGAGGTCGTCTCAACACTTTTCCGACTACGGGCCATTTTCCAATTATAAAGCTTCTATTTAAGGACTAAGTGTCCCAAAACATTCCGACTTCCAAAACCGACCTTTCCGGCAAACCACAATAGTAGAAATGAACTTAGGGGAACAATTAGAAGGGGTTTGGGGCGTAAATTTCAAAAATGACCGGTCGGGTCGTTACAGTCTACAACAAAGTTATTTACTAAAGGAACAGAGAAATAAAGGTCCTTACATTTATGTTTTAGAGATTTATGATTTTCGAGTAATTTTACTCGATATATGTGAGTAATACATAAATGTTGTAACCAAGAGCTATGAAATAATATAACATCCAATCTCTTAACATATTTATAGATCATAATTATAGGTATTTGGAGTATGTAATTAATAACTTTAGGTGAATTGTATTTAATAAAATTATAGATGGAAATAATACTAAATAACAACCACGATATATAAACGGAAGTTCCTATGACTACAATCGTATTACATTACTCCCAATCTGTTATGACTACAATCGATTAGTCAAATGGACTTATGTGGTTGTAGTATGCCGATGCATCCTAGTATATGAATGAAATCATATTCATTCACGGTCAATTACTAAATAACAACCACGATATATAAACGGAAGGTCCTATTACTACAATTGTATTAGTCAAATGTGGTCTTCGTACGCCGATGCGTCCTACTACAATCGTATTACATTACTCCTAATCTGTTATGACTACAATCGTATTAGTCAAATGGACTTATGTGGTTGTCGTAGGCCGGTGCGTCCTAGTATGAACGTATGACATTACTCCCAATACGATATATAAACGGAAAGTCCTATGACTACAATCGTATTACATTACTCCCAATCTACTATGATTTATAATAAATACGTAGTTAAAACATGCCCAAGCTGTGGAGAGTCCAAGTGTTAAAATATGTACAATTGTATGGATATCTCATAACTGAAATAACAAAAATGTAATTTTAATCATACTGTTATGACTACAATCTTATTAGTCAAATGGACTTATGTGGTTGTCGTAGGTCGATGCGTCCTAGTATATGAATGAAATCATATTCATTCACGATCAATTACTAAATAAAAACCACGATATATAAACGGAAGGTCCTATGACTACAATCGTATTAGTCAAATGGACTTATGTGGTTGTCGTAGGCCGATGCGTCCCAGTACGATCGTATGACTACAATCGTATTACATTACAAACGTACCCCCAATATGTGATTGTCGTAGGCCGATGCGTCCTAGTCTGATTACTAAATAACAACCACGATATATTACATTACAAACTCCATTGCAACATTTTATTCTTCTATTCCACAACCGGGTTCTATGCACGGTAAACTCAATAATATTCTGAACTTCTGAGTACGTATGTGTACTTAGGTTATATGTGTAAATGTTTTGTGTCTATGTTTGCAAATTAAGAATGAATAAATGGCTATTTGTGTAAAAGTGGCTAATGTTGAAAAGGTTTATAATTTGAAACTGGTTAAGTCTTAAAGACATGGCTTATGTTGGCCATTTGTTAAATAAGTGTTACCCTATTCCTGCCAGACCTAAGGCAGGTCGGGTAATAACAATTAAATATAAGGGGTAAAAGGGGAAGGGTAAATGGCATTATTGTCGATTAAATAGAGCATATATGGATAAAAATGACTTTAGTGTGTGGTTTTTCTGAAATTATTTAGATAATAAAGGGTATACTAGGTAGAACATTACACCCAATCTGTTATTACTACAATTGTATTAGTCAAATGGACTTATGTGGTTGTCATATGCTGATGCGTCCTAGTATGTGGTTGTCGTAGGCCGATGCGTCCTAGTATATGAATGAAATAATAATCATAGATGGTCAATTACTAAATAACAACCACGGGAAGTTCCTATGACTACAATCGTATTAGTCAAATGGACTTGTGTGATTGTCGTAGGCCGATGCGTCCTACTACAATCGTATGACATTACTCCCAATCTGTTATGACTACAATCGTATTAGTCAAATGGACTTATGTGGTTGTCGTAGGCAGATGCGTCCTACTACATTCGTATTACATTACTCTCAATCTGTTATGATTACAATCGTATTAGTCAAATGGACTTATGTGATTGTTGTAGGCCGATGCGTCCTAGTATGAACATATGGCATTATTCCCAATACAATATATAAACGGAAGGTCACATTACTACAATCGTATTAGTCAAATGGACTTATGTGCTTGTCGTAGGCCGATCTGATTACCTTAGAAGAAGAATATAATAGGACTACAATGGGCTTATTTGGTTATCGTAGGACGATGCATCCTACTACAATCGCATTACATTACTCAGTTTTTATGCGAATAGCATTACTTCAAGCTTTAATTTGAACACAGTTGTTGGATAACTGTAATCACAATGTATATTAGTAATTCCCACCATGCATGTTAGTAAAATCCCCATTAGTGGATATCACGTTTTTTCAGGTGACCACAAAGTTTGGCACCACACTAGAGATTATTGTATGATTAGAACCATGTACGTATTACTACAACAGTAGTAATACGTTGTTCCCTAGTACTAGCACTACACATTCTCTAACAATCGTATTAGTGAAATGGACTTACGTGATTGTTATAGGCCGATGCATCCTAGTATATGAATGAAATCATATTCATTCACGGTCAATTACTAAATAACAACCACGATATATAAACGGAAGCTCCTATTACTACAATCGTATTAGTCAAATGAACTTATGTGGTTGTCGTAGGCCGATGCATCCTACTACAATCGTGTTACATTACTCCCAAGCTGTTATGACTACAATCGTATTAGTCAAATGGACTTATGTGATTGCCGTAGGCCGATGCGTCCTAGTATGAACGTATGACATTACTCCCAATACGATATATAAACGGAAGGTCGTATGACTACAATCGTAGTACATTACTCCCAATCTGTTTTGACTACAATCGTATTAGTCAAATGGACTTATGTGGTTGTCGTAGGCCGATGCGTCCTACTACAATCGTATTAGTCCAATGAACATATGTGGTTGTCGTAAAAGTCATGAATACAATAATAATACATTACTAATTATTGTACAAGGCACCGTTTACATATATTAGGGGTTATGAGTAATGGCACCGTTGTAATATACAAACCTATGTTTAGGCCTATAATAGTTCTTAGTTTTAATAAAATCTGTTATTAAAAGGAATTATATATTACATATTATAATATGTAATTAAAGAACTGGTTTTGTTATGCCAAATAAATCACAAGAATTAGATATAAACATACATGTACCCAGATTTGTACATTTAGTTTATTATATATCATGTATAATAAAGGTCTTTTTCATTATATTATTGGGAGACACGATATTGATAACAAGTTCATTATTTATGTAATAATTACAATCGTACCTGATGAAAAAAAGTGTATTACATAATCCACATTATACAAGAATGACCGTGAGCAGTATATATAAATTTAAACTGTATTTCAAATTATTTAAAAGATAGTTTATGAATACCTAGTATTCATAAACTTTAACTCCTATGTAAACAAGTAATGACCTAATTTACATATAACACGATATTACTTCTCTAATCACATAGTCAATTATAGAATCAAATCCGTAGTCCATCATACCAAATAACAGAGGATCTCCCATGAATCGAACACGTAGTCCATCATAACAATAATAGAGGATCTCCCGGAATCGCACCCGTAGTCCATCATAATCAGCCCCTGACAGAGCCCACCTTATTTCGCTACGTGTGCAATTAATAACAATGTGAGTTGTCAGGGTTTGGGAACCTGCGTTGATGCCATTATGGTTGTTTTATGACTTGTGCCTGTAGGTTGGGATACGTAAGTGTTGTTTGCATATTGTATTACACTATATAATTGTGATGGGAATCTACAACTAATTTTTAAATCTATTATGACTTATAGGCACCATAGGGTTGTAGTCATAACAGATTGGGAGTAATGTAATACGATTGTAGTATAACGGATTGATGAGTAATTGATGAAAACGCATTATCCAGATGTTGCATAATACGTTTATTTTCAACTAGAATCAATCCAATTACACTGATAGACTCTAATACTGCTATAGAAACATTAAGCAACATAATAAGGGGGATCTTGTATGGATCTCTAACCCAAAAATAACTAGGGTCTTTAATATGATTGTAGTCATAACAGATTGGGATTAAAACTTAACCAAGGGGGAGTTACGATTGTGAATTCTTCTTTTACTGGTAGCCACGAGCTAGGGCAAAAACACAAATTTCAGCATGCCACATCCCTACCCCATGTTTATAACAACCACGCATCCTCAACGACAATATATTCCAATTAAAATTCCCTCAGGAGTTTTATCTCTATCCCCCAAAATGAAATATTGAAAAGGGGAAGACGAAGAGGCAAGTGATGGAGAAGAGCAAAGTGACGCGGAAGAGGCATGAAGGTACGTTGAAGTGGCTAGGTGACAAATCTGGCTATTATCAATTTCGCCAAGCTGTTATACTACAATCGTATTACACCATTTCATTCATATACTAGGACGCATTATAGTTATATATGAACCAATATAGAATCATATTAGTACTATATAATGTTATAAATCCGTACAATTGGGAATTCCAAAACCACTGCAAGATAACTTAAAGGTATTTGTCAATGGAAGTTATTATCACTAATTTAGTATATCCATTATATGAATGAAATCATTTATTTAGACACTAAATGTGTTTCAATTCTCATAATATATGCATACGGATAAATATCAAATTGTATGTGAGTTGGGTCCTAACACATAATATTAATGTTCACTAGATATGACTACCAAGACAAATACACAAACAAGCTTCTTGGGTAAGTAACATTCATATATATATTATCGTCACTGCAACCGGTTCACAAAATATGCGAGGAATGATATGTGTTAATAATATAGTAAACACTAGGTTTACATAATTATTTAGTTATGGTGTAGTAAAATAACAGTCCATTTGACCAATTTGTTATGACTACATTCGTATTAGTCAATAATTGGGAGTAATGTAATCACTGGATGATTACATTTTGCGAAATTCATATAGCCTCTCAAGGAGTTCCCCGTTAATATTATGACGTACTTTAACTCGGTCATATATTGTTACGACATAGCCTATTACTGTATTATGACACATTATCTAATGTAACCCGTATATAGTCAAATGGATATATAAATCTGAGTAATACGTAAATGTTGTTTACAATTACTGTAGGCCTATTTTAGTAATTACATGATCAACTTATTTAACAGTAAGTTATATTTATTTATTTAATCATTATGTAATTACAAAGAATACATCTATCATTTATGTTTTGTGATAAACATAAAATACTACTTTGTATTTTTAATCATATCCGTTTATATTAATAAGTTATTTCATGAACGAAATAGTATTTAGGTTATCGGTAGGCCTATAACCACCTACTTTCAATAGGTTGATTGGAACACGTTTTGAGTGTTATTATTAATGATTAATAATAATTTTCGTATTACATAACCATTACTTTCACGTATCAAATACAACAAATATGATGTGGTTTAATTAGTGTTTAGTCCACGAATTTATGTAATCTTACTTGTGTATTTAGGAAGTAGTCATAAACTAAACTATTTTATGAACACTTATAATTAGCATTGATTTATGCAATATTAAGATTACATAATATATTTCAATAATCATGCGACACCTGGACCAACTCTGTCCTAATAACATAGCCTCACCGGGCTCGAACCAACCAACTGGAGATCTACTTATGTGATCGTAAAGTACTGTCATTTGTATTTGGGTCTTATGGACTTCGACTGTCTCAATAATGATTAGATCTGATTAGTTAAATGGACTAGAACATCCAGATATGACAATCCTTTATTGGGTTTAGGAGTAATGTAACTTTCTAGTATTACAGTCGTATACTACACCTCATTTAATTTGTGCTCGAGTATTATAGGGGTTATTTAGGGATTAATACCAAAATGGTGATTTGGTAATTTATATAATGGTGATGTGTGTAGGACCCATAACCCTTGTTCTTCCGTGTTTGTTTGGTACTATTTTGGTATTAATCCAAGATGTTATACCAATATTATATTTTAACCACATCTAGTCATAGGAATAATCACTACAAAAAAAGACTCATTTTGTGGGGGTTATTTTGTTGATCAGTGACGATTTTCGACTCCTACAAAATAAATTGTGGGGATTTCAGAAGACGCCATAGTTACATTCGCCACAAGCTTTTTTGCGGCAATTTTGTACAACCTCCATGACGACCGCCACAAAATAAAATTTTAATTTTTGACGGTTTACAAAAGTAATTAGCGGCAAATTGTAACCTCCATAATATTTTTTCAATGTTTAAATATATTAATTTGTGGGAATTTATAACCTTCACAATTAGATCTCAATCTAATAAAAAAAATTAATAGTGGCAATTTGTAACTACCACAATATCTATCTGGAAGTTTATATTCGAGGATTCAATAAATAACATTACTAAATGATTCTCACAACACAAATCAAATTCCATTAAAAATATCAATACTAACAAATATCACAACTTTAAATTCATATCAAACTAAAATTGTACAAATAAATAAATGATACTTAAACATTATACAATAGCAAGTAGATCCTCGTCCTCAATTTGATGTTATTCTTACATCCATGAGGGGAAGTAGACTCACTCTCCACATCACTAAAATGAAATAACGAAACAAAAAAATTTGATGAAAAACATATTGACTAGCATTTTGACAAACCAAAAGCACAAATCCAGTTACATAAGTGGATGAAATCTCTAATTGTTTTAACAAATTAATCTGTCACTTGGTCTAATCAAGGCATTGGACAAAAGTTGCTGGATATTATCACATGAGTAAGAGCTAAAGTACAAAGTTAATTCCTCGTATTTCATCCCAAATCTTACCTCAACGAACTACTCTACTTGGCAACATAAAGTCTGGCCATATTCATGAAGTAAAAAACCACCTATGTAGCTATTAAAGTGTAAGTCAACCTCTATAGACTTTCTAATATTAGAATTCAACAAATAAAGTATAAGTTATAATCCAGCCCAATGATTAACGGAAAATGAAAAGTTGAACGCTAACAGCACCGGAAAACTCAAGTAGAAGAAATGAGCAGATAAAATAGGAGACATAAACTAATAATTAGTTAAACAAACCAAGCCAGCGTCAAAATCTTTTGGAGCTAACTTCAAGCAAAAGAAACAACAAAAAAGTTCCAAAACTCGAACAGAAAAAATAGAATTTATATACTACCAACTTAGTTCAACGTCTCATTTGTTAAGGGGCTTAATCATATTTCGCTGACATGAATTCCATTAGTATCTGTATCACTAACACTGTAAGAGAATATGAAATAAATTACTCTTAATAACATACAGTAACCAAGGAAAAATAAGTGAAAGGATTGAAAATGTAGGAGATAACTTAGTGACATCTCAACAATCGAATTATGAAATTTTTGTTTGATTAGTTTCTTTCAGTAGTTTTCTTTTCATCAGTTAACCATCTCAGTATCCTTCAAAATTATAAGAAAACAATGTCGTGAAGATGAACATGCCCTTCATATAATTGGAGTTGACAAAATAGACAACAAAACCAACTATCACCATAAGAGTATCAAGGACCTTTGTTTTGAAAATTGTTGTATATTTCAGTAACCAATAGTCTTGGGAATAAGAAAAATTCAAATGCAATCAATTTAACAAAAAACAATTACTTATTTATGTGTGTAGGGCATTTAGACGGGTACATCAAGTTTACACCCACCTGTAGCCACATATATAGAAAGATATCAATGAACCAAACGCTATCTAGGCAGACATCAGGGCGACTGGTGGTGGAACGATGTAGTGCGAGAAAAAGTAGAGGTGAAGAAAACCGCTTTTGCGAAGTTGGCAGTGAGCACAAGCGAGGGAGAAAGGCGGGTAAATAGTGAGAGCTATAAGGTGGCAAGGAAGGAAGCGAAATTGGCGGTCACGGAGGCTAAAAACGTGGCTTTTGGTCGCATGTACGAGGAATTGGGGTAGAAAGGCGGGGATAAGAAGTTATACCGGTTAGCCAAAGTATGGGAAAGGAAGGCGCGTGACCTGGACCAGGTTAGGTGCATCAAGGATGAGGATGGTAGAGTCGTGATGGGGGAGTCTCAAGTCAAACACAGATGGCAGGCGTACTTCCAAGACCTTCTCAACAAGGAAGGGGACCAAAGCATAGAACTAGGGGAGCTGGGATATTCAGAGCGTCATAGAGACTTAGGGTACCGCAGGCGCATTAGGGTGGAAGAGGTCGTGGGGCTTTGCGTAGGATGAGTAAAGGTCGAGCGACCGGGCCAGACGAAATCCCGATAGAGTTCTGGAAATGCATGGGTAAGCCAGGAGTGGAGTGGCTCGCCAGGTTGATCAATGTGATCTTCAGGTCCAAAAGGATGCCGGAGGAGAGGAGGTGGAGTTGTAACGACCCGACCCGTCGTTACGGGAATTCCCACCCCGTTACCTTACATTTACATATCTTATGCTTTTATATCAGTATTAGAGTATATCGGGTGAGTTAGGAGTGATTCGGATTGAAAATGAAGCAAATAGCATGTTTGAAGGAAGCTTGAATATGAGAAGTCAACCTAGAGTTGACTATTAAGTTAGAGTGCTCGGAATTGGATTCTGATGATTCGACTAGTTTCGGGGGATCATTTATGACTTAGGAGAGCAATCGGAATCGAATTCGGAGGTCCGGTGTAGTTTTAGGCTTGAATTGGCGAAGGTTGAATTTTGGCGAAAACCGGATGGTAGGTGAGATTTTGATCCGGGGTCGGAATGGAATTCCGACAATTTCTGTAGCTTCGTTATGTGATTTTGGATATGTCTGCAAATTTTCAGGTCATTCGGACGTCGTTTGATCGGGTTTTAGATTGGATGTTAGTTTCGGAAGTTTTGAAGAATCTTAGGCTTGAATCCGTTTAAAATGGGTGATTTTGATGTTTACGATGGTGTTTTTATGTTACAACCAAGTTTGAATGAGGTAATGTGATGTATTGGTGGCTTTGGTTGAGGTCCCGGGGGTGTCGGGATCATTTCGGATGCCCAACGGGCAAGTTTTGATCTTAAAATTTCTGCAGAAAATTGCAGACAGTGATTGCTCTATGCGATCGCATAGAGTCATTGCGATCACATAGAAGATCCTGGAGGGGTGAGGAAAAATGTGCTATGCGATCGCATAGCGAGGAGTGCGATGGCATAGGCTTATTACACTGCACAGTGCGATCACATACCAAGTTTCGCGATCGCAGAGAAGGAAAAAAAAATGAGGCCCGGGGGTTTGTACTATGCGATCGCATAGGTGTATTGCGATCGCATAGGACGGAAAATCGGCTAAAATACTTAACTCTATACGATCACATAGGTCCATTGCGATCGCATAGAAGGAATGGTCTGTCAGTGAAATTAAAATTACAGAACAGAGAGCTCGCGGGTTCATTCACCAAAAACACAATTTTGAACCCTAGAGAGAAGAAAACACGAGGAAAACACTGGGATTTTATCGGGTATTCATCGGAGGTAAGATTATTGACTCAAAAACATAATTTTATGGTAGAATTAACATCAATCTTCATGAATTTGAGTAGAAATTGTGAAGAATTGTGGCCTAGGTATTGAAAAAGGGATTTTGAGTTTTGAAAGGCCATTCGAACTCCGATTTTCATAAAATTTATATGCACGGACTCGTGGCGAGACAAAGATCACATTGGTATAATTTTCTGAATTTTTCAGACAGGGGGCCCGGGGTCGGGTTTTTACCAACTTAGCGTAATTATGAGTTTTTCATGTAAATTGAAATGGGTTATGTTTATTTGACCCGTAAATGACACAATTATTGTGGTTTGAATAGATTCTACATGTGAGGCAGTGAATTCTAAAGGAAAGGGCATTGCGGACGAGTCTACGATCGGCTAGAGGTAAGTAGTTTTTGTATATGGTAGCCTGAGGGTTCGAAACCCCGGCTTAGCACATTGTGACGCTAGTAGGGCGTGGCTTGCACCCCATGGCAGGTGCTGGATTAATTGTGACTGGGGATTGAGACTTGGTCCATCCCGGATTTAAATAGTATGCAAATAGTGATGGAAATACACTGTGTTGACATATCTGTGGGTTGTAAGCCTTATTTGAGGCCTTGTGCCTGCTTGTAGTATCCCTAGGGGAATATATTTATGTGATAGCTGTACTTGCTTAATCACTGATCTCAGTCCTGGAATTTGAAATCACAGTATTGAAATGCTAAGTCACCGGTTTTTTCAAATTAAATAAAATTTAAAGTATTTTTCATAAACTATGAACTGGAAATTTGAATTAAGAAAAATGAACGGTTTTGTGACTTATCTGATTAATGTGGACTGAGGATGGATCGGGCTGCACGCCGCAGCGATTGATATGAGGATCGGGCTGCACGCCGCAGTGGTTGATATGAGGATCGGGCTGCACGCCGCAGCGGTTGATATGAGGATCAGGCTGCACGCCGCAACAGTATTGCGCTTGGGCTGTAGGAGCCCCTCCGAAGTCTGTACACACCCCCAGTGAGCGCCGTCGACGTTAAATGGATCGGGCTACACGTCGTAGTGGTTATGTGCATTGCATTGCATCTTCATTTTTTGAATTATTCTGTGGTAGCTGTATTGTACTGTTGATGCTAGTTCGTAGGAGATTCGGACCGTAGTGTAGCTTCATATTGTGGTATTCTGTGGATTTCCTATTTTCAGCTGCTTTATATATTTATTACTCACTGAGTACTTAGTACTCACACCTACTCCCTGCACCTTTTGTGTGCAGACTCAGGTACTCAGGAGCAGTAGACAGGCTTTTCCAACGTTGCAGAGTCACACCGAGTTGCTGAGGTAGCTGCCGACGTTCGCAGAACCTAGCTTCTCCTCCTCTTTCCAATTGTTATTTATATTCGGACTTGAGTATTTCTATACATTAGTCTCTACCTCTATTGGGTTTTGTTATAGGCTCTAGACCTGTGACTCCGGTTCTTTGAGAATGTCAGTTGTTTTCGTACTTCTTAGTACTTTATTCACTATTATTATTATTGGAGTTCTTTGACTCATATATTCTTCTTGGGATGTCCTTTTGGGACTGATATTCGTTGTGATAAGTAATTGTTGGTCTAGCTGGCCTAACTTAATTGTTGGGCGCCACCACGACATAATTTGGGTCGTGACAAGTTGGTATCAGAGCCTAGGTTACTAGGACTCACGAGTCATGAGCCGGTTAGTAGGCTTTCGCGGATCGGTACGTAGACGTCCGTATCTATCCTCGGAGGGCTATAGAACTTTAGGAAAAACCTCACTTTTCTTGGATTCATATCGTGCGATTTGTGTTATTGTGAAACTAAACTTTTTCCCTATTCTATTCTCTCGCAGATGGCGAGAATACGTGCTAGCGGACGTGGCGGACGACCACCATTGGCACCCAGAGGCCATGGTCGTGGTAAAGGTAGGGCAGCAGTACCAGCACCTGTTGACCCACCAGCTGACCAGACTCAGGGTCAGATTCCTGCACTAGTGGCCCAGGTTCAGGACCAGGTTCCAGCTGCAGACGCTCAGGTTCAGGCACCGGTAGTGCCTATTGTGATACCGGGTCTTCAGGAGCCCTTGACTCAGATCTAATCAGTATGCACAGGCTTGGCTCAGGTCATTGCAGCCTCTACTGCAATGTCTTCTTCACAGGCAGGGGGAGGGAATCAGACCACCGTGGCTCGCACACCCGAGCCGGTAGTACAGGGTATTCAGGCACCTGGGGCAGCTCCAGTTCAGCCAGTTGCACCCGTTGCACCAGCTCGTGCTCATGTGGTTCCAATTATGCCAGACGATGAGCAGCGTCCTTTGGAGAGGTTTGAGAGGCTACAGCCTCCGGCATTCAGTGGTGCTGAGGGCGAGGACGCCCAGGGTTTTCTTGATAAATGTTAGTGCATGATTCGCACCGCGGGTATTTTGGAGTCCAGCGGTGTTTCTTTCACCACTTTTCGGTTCACAGGTGCAGCATTTCAGTGGTGGGAGGATTTTGAGAGGCGTAGGCCCGCTGGGGCAGCGCCCCTCACTTGGAAGCAGTTCTCCACGGTATTTTTGGAGAAGTATGTGCCTCGGTCCTAGAGAGAAGAGCTGCGTCGTCAGTTTGAGTGGCTGAAGCAGGGAGGCATGACGGTTACTCGATACGAGATGAGATTCACACAGCTGGCCCGTCATGCCATGTGGATGGTCCCTACGGACAGAGAGAGGATCCGGAGGTTTATTGATGGCCTTATTTATCCCATCCGCATATTGATGACCAGGGAGAGAGCTTCGGCAGTTACCTTTGAGGAGGTGGTTGATGCTGCCCATCATATTGAGACAGATCGCCGCAGAGAGCGGGAAGAGAGAGAGAGGCTAAGAGGCCTCGTGGTACTGGCAGCTACAGTGGTGCTCCGTCTAGGGGCCAACCTCAGCATAGCAGGGGTCGTTCTTTCAGGTCTCATCAGTCTGGACGTGCAGAGTCCAGTGGGGTTTCATCAGATCGTGGTCGTCAGGGCCATCAGGGTTATCAGGTTAAGTAGGGCTGTCAGTAGTGTCAGCCGGCATTGAGTGCTCTCCCAGCTTAGAGCTCTGCTCATGCCTCCTCAGCACTGGATTCATCCGCAGCGAGGGTTCCTCGGCAGCCCCTTCTTCCATCTTCGGTCGTTGTTTTGAGTGCGGTGACTTGGGCCATATCGGAGAGAGTGTCCTCGGTGGCTTCGTAAGCGGTCTCGGCAGAGGGATAAGCCCTCGTCTTCTACTCCTCTTTCTTCAGCGCCGGCATAGTCGGCTAGGACCGGTGGCCGGGTATCCGGAGGTCGCCCTAGGGGTGAGGATCGTACCGGTGGAGGCCGTGCTCGTTTCTATGCTCTTCCGGATAGGAAGGATGCTGGTGCTTCAGATGCGGTCATTTCAAGTATTATCTCAGTCTGCCACAGGGATGCTTCTGTCTTATTTGATCCCGGATCCACCTATTCCTATGCTTTTACTTATTTTGCACATCACTTGGGTATGACCCGTGGTATTCCTGCTTTGCCCGTACATGTGTCTACCCCGGTGGGGGATACTGTTGTTGTGGATCAGGTATATCGATCCTGTCTTGTTACTATTGGGGGTCTGGAGACCCGAGTTGATTTATTACTACTGGGCATGGTAGATTTCGATGTGATTCTAGGCATGGATTGGCTATCTCCTTACCGTGCGATTCTGGACTGTCATGCCAAGACAATCACAGTAGCTATTCCAGGTAATCCGAGGATCGAGTGGCGTGGCTTGACTGATGATGTGTCCGACAGGGTGATTTCTTATATAAAGGCCCAACAAATGATTGGGAAGGGTTTCTTATCTTATTTGTCCTTCATTAGAGATGTCGAGGCTGAAACACCCAGTCTTGATTCGGTCCCCATTGTGAGGGAGTTTGTGGATGTATTTCCAGCAGACCTGTCGGGCATGCCGTCTAATAGGGATATTGTCTTTGGTATTGACTTGGTGCCGGGCACTCAGCCCATTTCAATTCCTCCCTATCGCATGGCACCAGCGGAGTTAAAAGAATTGAAAGAACAACTTCAGGACCTCTTAGATAAGGGTTTCATTCGCCCGAGTGTGTCACCTTGGGTGCACCGGTATTGTTCGTAAAGAAGAAAGATGGCACAATGAGAATGTGCATTGATTACAGGCAGCTGAACAAGGTAATAGTGAAGAATAAGTACCCATTGCCTCGTATTAAGGACCTGTTTGATCAGCTCCAGGGAGCTAGTGTATTTTCTAAGATTGATCTTCAATCGGGCTATCATCAGTTGAAGATCAGGGACTCAGATATTATGAAGACAGCGTTCATAACGCGATATGGGCACTATGAGTTCCTGGTAATGTCTTTCGGGCTGACTAATGCCCCAACTGCATTCATGCACTTGATGAATAGCGTATATCGGCTGTACCTTGATTCTTTTGTGATTGTGTTTATTGATGATATTCTGGTGATTCACGCAGCCAGGAGGAGCATGCACAACACTTGAGGGTGGTATTGCAGAGGTTGAGAGAAGAGAATCTTTATGCAAAATTCACTAAGTGTGAGTTCTAACTTGATACTGTGACTTTTCTCGGACATGTAGTGTCTAGTGATGGTATTCGGGTTGATCCACAGAAGGTTGAGGCAGTGCAGAATTGGCCCAGACCTTCCTCAGCTACCGAGATTCGGAGTTTTCTCGGCTTGGAAAGCTATTATCGCCGGTTTTTTCAGGGTTTCTCATCTATTGCTTCACCGTTGACTAAGTTGACATAGAAGAATGCTCCATTTGTATGGTCTGATGAATGTGAGGAGAGTTTCCAGAAGATCAAGGAGGCTTTGACCACAACTCCAATACTTGTGTTGCCATCAGCCTCAGGGTCATATACGGTGTATTGTGATGCTTCTAGAGTTGGGCTCGGTTGTGTGTTGATGCAGGAGGGTAGAGTTATTGCATATGCTTCTCGCCAGCTAAAGCCCCACGAGAAGAACTACCCTGTTCATGATTTGGAGTTAGCTGCTATTGTTCATGCCTTGAAGATTTGGAGGCATTACCTATATGGTGTATCTTGTGATGTATATACGGACCACCGCAGCCTTCAGCATTTGTTTAAGCAGAAAGATCTAAATTTGAGGCAGAGGAGATGGCTTGAATTGCTTAAAGACTATAATATTACTATTTTGTACCATCCCGGAAAGCCAATGTAGTGGCTGATACATTGAGACGTAAGGCTATTAGTATGGGCAGTTTGGCGTATATTCCAGTTGGGGAGAGACCCCTTGCAGTTGATGTTCATGCGTTAGCTAATCAGATGGTGAGGCTGGATATTTCTTAGCCCAGTCGGGTAATGGCTTGTGTAGTAGCTCGTTCTTCTTTATACGATCGTATCCGAGAGCGCCAGTATGATGATCCACACCTACTTGTACTTAAGGACGGAGTTCAGCATGATGATGCTAGAGATGTCACCATTGATAGTGATGGTGTATTGCGAATGCAGGGCCGGATATGCATGCCTAATGTTGATGGCCTTCGTGAGTTGATATTGGAGGAGGCCCACAGTGCGCATTATTCCATTCATCCAGGAGTCGCGAAGATGTATCAGGATTTGAAGCAGCATTATTGGTGGAGAAAGATGAAGAAAGATATTGTGAGCCATGTGGCTCGGTGTCTAAACTGTCAGCAGGTCAAGTATGAGCATCAGAGACCCTGGTGGTGTATTCCAGCGTATTGATATTCCTCAATGGAAGTGGGAAAAGATTACTATGGACTTTATTAGTAGACTCCCTCGGACAACGAGGAAGTTTGATTCAGTTTGGGTGGTGGTGGATAGGCTGACCAAGTCAGCTCACTTCATCCCAGTGTGTACTACATACTCCTCAAAGCGGTTGGCAGAGATACTCATCCGTGAGATAGTGAGATTGCATGGAGTTTCCATTTCTATTATATCAGACAGAGGTACCCAATTCACTTCTCAGTTCTGGAGGACATTTCAGCGAGAGTTGGGTTCACAGGTAGAGCTGAGCACAACATTTCATCCACAGACGGATGGGCAGTCTGAGCGCACAATTCAGATACTGGAGGACATGTTGCGTGCATGTGTCATTGATTTCGGTGGTTCATGGGTCGATTACTTGCCTCTTGCAGAGTTTGCTTATAATAATAGCTATCAGTCCAGCATTCAGATGGAACCGTATGAAGCTTTATATGGGAGGCGGTGTAGGTTTCCGGTTGGTTGGTTTGAGCCCGGCGAGGCTAGGTTGTTGGGGACAAAATTAGTCCAGGATGCCTTGGACGAGGTAAAGGTGATTCAGGAGAGGCTTCGCACAGCTCAGTCGTGTCAGAAGAGTTATGCGGACCGGAAGGTCCGAGATGTGTCTTATTTAGTGGGTGAGAAGGTGTTGTTGAAGGTTTCGCCTATGAAGGGCGTTATGAGGTTTGGGAAGAAAGGGAAGTTGAGCCCTAGGTTTATTGGACCTTTTGAGGTGCTTAGGAAAGTTGGGGAGGTGGCCTACATGCTTGCTTTGCCACCTAGCTTATCGGGAGTTCACCCGGTGTTCCATGTATCCATGCTCCGGAAGTATGTCGGAGACCCGTCTCATGTGTTAGACTTCAACACGATACAACTAGATGAGGACTTGACTTATGATGTGGAGCCAGTAGCCATTTTGGGTCGACAGGTTCGTAAGCTGAGATCCAAGGACATAGCTTCAGTGAAAGTGTAGTGGAGAGGTCATCCCGTGGAGGAAGCAACTTGGGAGACCGAGCAGGAGATGCGAAGCAGATATCCACACTTATTTGATACTCCAGGTATGTTTCTTAACCCGCTCGCGGACGAGCGTTTGTTTAAGTTGGGGAAAATGTAATCACCCGACCCATCGTTACGATAATTTCCACCCCGTCACCTTGAATTTACATATCTTATACTTTTATATCAATATTAAAGTATATCGGGTGAGTTAGGAGTGATTCGGGATGAAAATGAAGCAAATAGCATGTTTGAAGGAAGCTTGACTATGTGAAGTCAACCTAGAGTTGACTATTGAGTTAGAGTGCTCGGAATCGGATTCTGATAATTCGACTAGTTTCGGGGGATCATTTATGACTTAGGAGAGCAATCGAAATCGAATTCGGAGGTCCGGTGTAGATTTAGGCTTGAATTGGCGAAGGTTGAATTTTGGTGAAAACCGGATGGTTGGTGATATTTTGATTCGGGGGTCGGAATGGAATTCCGACAATATCTGTAGCTTCGTTATGTGATTTTGGATATGTCTGCAAATTTTCAGGTCTTTCGGACGTCGTTTAATCGGGTTTTAGATTGGATGTTAGTTTGGGAAGTTTTGAAGAAACTTAGGCTTGAATCCGTTTAAAATGGGTGATTTTGATGTTTACGATGGTGTTTTTATGTTACGAGCAAGTTTGAATGAGGTAATGTGATGTATTGGTGGCTTTGGTTGAGGTCCCGGGGTCTCGGGATCATTTCGGATGCCCAACGGGCAAGCTTTGATCTTAAAATTTCTGCAGAAAAATTGCAGACAGTGATTGCTCTATGCGATCGCATAGAGTCATTGCGATCGCATAGAAGAGCCTGGAGGGGTGAGGAAAAATGTGCTATGCGATCTCATATCGAGGAGTGCGATCGCATAGGCTTATTACACTGCACAGTGCGATCGCATACCAAGTGTCGCGATCGCAGAGAAGGAAAAAAAATGAGGTCTGGGGGTTTGTACTATGCGATCGCATAGGAGGGAAAATCGGCTGAAAAACTTAACTCTATGCGATCGCATAGGTCCATTGCGATCGCATAGAAGCAATGGTTTGTCAGTGAAATTAAAATTACAGAACAGAGAGCTCGAAGGTTCATTCACCAAAAACACAATTTTGAACCCTAGAGAGAAGAAAACACGAGGAAAACACTGGGTTTTCATCGGGTATTCATCGGAGGTAAGATTATTGACTCAAAAACATAATTTTATGGTAGAATTAACATCAATCTTCATGAATTTGGGTAGAAATTGTGAAGAATTGTGGCCTAGGTATTGAAAACGGGATTTTGAGTTTTGAAAGGCCATTCGAACTCCGATTTTGATAAAATTTATATGCACGGACTCGTGGCAAGACGAGGATCGCATTGGTATAATTTTCTGAATTTTTCGGACAGCGGGCCCGGGGTCAGGTTTTTACCAACATAGCGTAATTATGAGTTTTTCATGTAAATTGAAATGGGTTATGTTTATTTGACCCGTAAATGACACAATTATTGTGGTTTGAATAGATTCTACACGCGAGGCAGCGAATTCTAAAGGAAAGGGCATTGAGGACGAGTCTACGACCGGCTAGAGGTGAGTAGTTTGTGTATATGGTAGCCTGAGGGTTCGAAATACCGGCTTAGCACATTGTGACGCTAGTAGGGCGTGGCTCGCACACCGTGGCAGGTGCGGGATTGATTGTGACCGGGGATTGAGACTTGGTCCATCCCGGATATAAATAATATGCTAATAGTGATGGAAATACACTGTGTTGACATATCTATGGGATGTAAGCCTTATTTGGGGCCTTGTGCCGACCTGTAGTATCCCTAGGGGAATATATTTATGTGATAGCTGTACTTGCTTAATCACTGATCTCAGTCCTGTAATTTGAAATCACAGTATTGAAATGCTAAGTCACCGGTTTTTTCAAATTAAATAAAAGTTAAAGTATTTTTCATAAATTATGAACTAGAAATTTGAATTAAGAAAAATGAACTGTTTTGTGACTTATCTAATTAATGTGGACTGAGGATGGATCAGGCTGCACGCCGTAATGGTTTATATGAGGATCGGGCTGCACGCCGCAGCGGTTGATATGAGGATCGGGCTGCATGCCGCAACAGTATTGCGCTTGGGCTGTAGGAGCCCATCCGGAGTCTATACACACCCCCATTGAGCGCCGTCGACGTTAAATGGATCGGGCTACACGCCGTAGCGGTTATGTGCATTGCATTGCATCTTCATTTGTTGAATTATTCTGTGGTAGCTGTATTGTATTGTTGATGCTAGTTCGTAGGAGATTCGGACCGTAGTGTAGCTTCATATTCTGGTATTCTGTGGATTTTCTATTTTCAGCTGCTTTATATATTTATTACTCACTAAGTACTTAGTACTCACCCCTACTCCCTACACCTTTTGTGTGCAGACTCAGGTACTCAGGAGCAGTAGACAGGCTTTTCCAGCGTTGCAGAGTCACACCGAGTTGCTGAGGTAGCTGCCGACGTTCGCAGAACCTAGCTTCTCCTCCTCTTTCCAGTTGTTATTTATATTCCGACTTGAGTATTTCTATACATTATTCTCTACTTCTGTTGGGTTTTGTTAGAGGCTCTAGACTTGTGACTCCGGTTCTATGGGAGTGTCAGTTGTTTTCGTACTTCTCAGTACTTTATTCACTATTATTATTATTGGAGTTCTTTGACTCATATATTCTTCTTGGAATGTCCTTTTGGGATTGATATTCGTTGTGATAAGTAATTGTTGGTCTGGCTGGCCTAACTTAATTGTTGGGCGCCATCACGACCGAATTTGGGTCGTGACAGGAGTACATTGGTGCCCTTGTATAAGAACAAAGGGAAATCCAGTGTTGCAACAACTATAGGGGCATCAAATTAATAAGCCACACCATGAAGGTCTGGGAGCGGGTGATCAAGGCCAGGGTGAGGGAGTCGACATCTATTTTCAGTTTGGTTTCATACCAGGTCAGTCCACTACAAAAGCTATCTACCTTGTCAAGAGATTGGTGGAACAGTTCCGGGAGATGAAGAAGGACCTGCACATGGTGTTTATCGACTTGGAGAAGGCGTATGACAAGGTCCCTAGGGAGGTACTATGGAGGTGCCTGGAGGCTAAAAGCGTGCCGGAATCCTACATCCGAGTAATCAAGGACATGTACGATGGAGCTAAGTGCAGGGTCAAGATAGTGGGTGGCGACTGAGACCATTTTCCGGTGGTTATGGGGCTCCATCAAGGTTCTGCGCTTAGCCCCCTCTTGTTTGCCTTGGTGATGGATGCTTTGACGCGACATATTAGAGGGGGTTTACCTTGGTGTATGCTATTTGCTGATGACATAGTCCTGGTAGACGAGACAAGGGTCGGTGTTAACGAGAGGCTAGAAGAATGGAGACATACTCTCAAGTCTAAGGGGTTCAAATTAAGCAGGTCTAAGACAGAATATCTGGAGTGCAAGTTTAGCACTGAGCCGAGTGAAGTGGGAGAGAGCGTGATGCTTGGATCTCAGGACATAGGCAAGAAGAATAGTTTTAGATACCTTGGATCGGTGATCCAGGGGGTCGGGGAGATTGACGGGGATGTCACTCACCGTATAGCGGCGGGGTGGTCGAAGTGGAGGCTTGCATCAGGAGTCTTATGTGATAAGAAAGTGCCACAGAAACTCAAGGGGAAGTTCTATTGAGTCGTGGTTAGACCTGCCATGCTGTATGGGACAGAGTGTTGGCCGGTGAAGAAATCCCATGTTCAGAGGATGATGGTTGCGGAGTTGAGGATGCTTAGATGGATGTGCGGGTTCACCAGGTTAGATAAGTGTCACGAGCCTAGTTCACCAATCGTGAACATGTCGTGATGGCACCTAGTCCCCACGACTAGGTAAGCCTAACACATTGCAAAATATACAAGTTTATGAATTTTAACAAAAAATAGCGGAAAACGATGTAAATAGGAATGTAATTCGTGCCGCCTGACACATACACTCATCAATATACTGTATGAAAATACCACCAAGACCCGGAATCCCACGGGTAACACAGACTAAAAGAAATACAACCGTGGCTCTATGTGTAAAGAGTATCTAAACAACGAAATGAAGGAAAAACATCTACTAGAACTATCAGAATAGAAGGAGGGCCTTCCTGGATCCGCGGACGTAGCAGATCATACCTTGAGGTCTCCAAATGTGCTGCCGATATCACCTAGTATGGGCCTGTCCTGATGTACCTGGATCTGCACAACAAAAGTGTGCAGAAGAGTAGCATGAGTACACCACGGCGGTACTCAGTAAGTGCCAAGCCTAACCTCGATAGAGTAGTGACGACCAAGGTCAGGGCCCTACTGAGAGAAAACAATAACAAAATGATAATAACAATAATAAGCAGTTTTAAATAATAAAGATTCTGAAACAACAACAATAAAGTGATTACTGCAACCGTCTACAATTAAGCTAACAACAAGTAACAAAACTCGATTAACAAGTCCAGGACCTGTGGGAATTGAACCCACAGTCCCATTCTATAATCAACAATCCAGGAGCTACGGGAATTTAACCCGCAGACCCAATAACGGTATCTCTGGGTCTACGGGAATCGAACCCGCAGCCCGTGTCTCAATACCTCACGGTGTATCTCAATAACTCAGGATCTCCGGGAATCGAACCCGCAGTCCATATCTCAATAACTCAGGATCTCCGGAATCGAACCCGCAATCCATATCTCAATAACTCAGGATCTCGGGGGATCGAACCCGCAGTCTACAAACAATATCACTTCGGGTCTCTGGGAATTGAACCCACAGCCTTGGGATCTCCGGAAATTGAACCCGCAGTCCACTTACACATCAAATAAAGATCTCTGGGAATCGAACCCACAGCCCTGGGATCTCCGGGAATCGAACCAGGTCCTCCAACACAACAAATAAAGAAATACAAAGAGAGAATATAATATGCTTAACTACAACTTCACCGAAACTAGTGCCAACAATTATCAAGAAGTTCAAGTAAGACAATTAGGCAACTAGACAGTTAAATCCTATCTAATCATGCTTTTCTAACTAATATCGGGTAAGAGTATCGATTTAATCAGCTAAGAGCAGGAATATCACTAATCGGACAATTCAAGTAAATTGTACCTTACAACAACCAACGCATGTACACGCCCGTCACCTCGCGTACAAGGCATTTAAACTATCACATAATATCCTAGGGGTGAAGGTTCCCCCACACGAGGTTAGACAAGCCACTTACCTCGATTCCGGTATGAAACCGCTAAGAAACAACTCTCTTGTCGCGAATGTCGGCCTCCACAAGTGTAGTATCTGATAAAAATCAATAGAATCACATCAAAATAGGCCAATTGGGTTTACCCAATCAAAACAATTCAAAATAAACCAAAACCCACAAGTTGCCAAAACTCGACTTTTGGTACGCTTCTCGAAAAATCACGAAAGTTACATATTCGAAACCCTCGTCTCAATACGAGTCTAAGCATATAAAGTTTACTAAGTTCGGACTCCATTTGCCCATTCAAACCTTTGATTTTCTAAAGTTTAAGCCTAGGGTAAAAACCCTCATTAATTACCCCAATTTCCTCCATTTTCATGAAAAACTTGCATAATATTATCAGCAACAATTATAATTGGAGTCCATAATTGATTACCTGAAGAAAGCCCTCGAATTCTCCTTCAAAATTGCCCAATTCGCCCCTTAAACCGAGCCCTCAATGTTTGGAATGTTTTCTGAAATTTCTAACTCTCATATAATTAAACCCTCTGCGATTTTCGCTTCTGTGGACTATTTTCCGCTTCTGCGGAACCGCTTCCACGACAATTTGTCGCTTCTGCGAGTCCCCAGGCCTAGCTGGCCCAATCCGCTTCTGCGAGCTCAGGGCCGCTTCCGCGAGGCCGCTCCTGCGGGCAAACGTCCGCTCCTGCGGAACTTTTCGCTCCTACGAATAGGAGTCCGCTTCTGCGGACTCGCCTAAGCGAAGTCCTATCTGCTTATGCGGAATTCCCCAATCCATCTCCTGACCGCTGCTGCGGTCCCATCCTCGCACCCGCGATGCCGCTTATGCAGACAAAGGGCCTCCCCTGCGCTCCAGTCCGCTTCCGCGCTCCAAATTCCGCTTCCGCGCTCCAAATTCCGCTTAAGTGGACTCGCCTCTGCGATTCCATTTCCGCAGATGCGAAAACAACAGAACCAGCACCAAAACCTGCAATTTCCATGTTTTCTCCCATTTAACCATCCGAAATCACCCCGAGGCCCCCGGGACCTCATCCAAACACACCAACAAATCCTAATACCTTATTAGAACTTGTTCCAATCCTCAAAACACGTCTAACAACATCAAAACCCATAATTCACATCGAATTCAAGCCTAAATTTCTTAAAACTTTCCGAATTACACATTCGGTCTAAAACCCGACCAAACGACGTCCGAATGACTTGAAAATTTGCGGACATATCCAAAATCACATAACGAAGCTACAAAAATTGTCGGAATTCCATTCCGACCCCCGGATCAAAATCTCACCTATCGTTCGGATTCGCCGAAATTTCAAACTTCGGCATTTCAAGCCTAATTGAGCTACGGACCTCCAAAATACATTCCGAACGCGCTCCCAACCACGAAATTACCTAACGGAGCTAATGGAACCATCAGATTTGCGTTCCGAGGTCGTCTTAACATTGTTCTGACTACAGACCATTTTCTAACTTTAAAGCTCCCATTTAGGGACTAAGTGTCCCAAAACACTCCAAATTCCAAAACCGACCCTCCCGACAAACCACAATAGCAGAAATGAACTTAGGGAAACAATTAGATTGGGGATCGGGGCGTAATTCTCTATAATGACCGGCCGGATCGTTACAATAAGATTAGGAACGAAGTTATTCGGGAGAAGGTGGGGGTGGCCCCAGTGGATGAGAAGATGCGAGAGCCGAGGCTTCGGTGGTTCGGGCATGTGCGGAGGAGAAGACCCGATGCCCCGATTAGGTGTTGTGAGCGTAGCGGTGGTCGGTGTGAGGCGAGGCAGAGGGAGGCCTAAGAGATACTGGGGAGAGGTAATTAGACAGGACATGGCCAGGATGCGGATTTCCGAGGACATGACCCTTGATAGGAAAGCCTGGAGGTCTAGTATCAGAGTTGTAGGATAGGGGCTTCTAGATGTTTCGTACTCCTTTCCCGGGGTGGGTGAGGCGTGGTAGGGCCGCCCATAGAGGATTAGTTTGTGTTCTCTTATGGCAGTCATTTCTGGTAGTTACTGTTTTAATATCATTGCATACCAACTTATTTATGGTACATATGTCTCCTATGTGTAGATAATTTTTATGCGATGTATGTTGGAATAACTAATGCGGTTTTTATTTTTGTTTTGCTTGCCTTTCTTTTCCCTGCGCCGAGGGTCGATTGGAAATAGCCTCTCTGCCCTCTCGTGTAGAGGTAAGGCCTGTCTACATATTATCCTCCCCAGACCTCACCTTGTGGGAATATACTGGGTTATTTATTTTGTTTATTTTTAAAGTAGTGTTCAATGCGGCAAATGTTCTTCCAATTATTCTAGCTTCCTATAAGTCGTGAAGTTTGTAATACAAAAAATAAGCTTCTCTGAAATGAACACTTGGCCAAGACATGAGATAAGAAGCATAGCTTAAACCTCAGTGCTACCATACCAACACAACAATCCTGAAACCTTTGCCCGCATATTCATCAGTGAAAGAAGTTTTCTTCACCGTGCTTGTTTGCACCCCAAGTAGATCATGCATCATGGAAAGGAAAACAGGAAGAAGTATATGCGAGATAGTTCTGACTAGTCATTGAATTTGTTTTATAATGATAAGAAATGTCTAGATACTTTAGATAAGACTTCATTAACTCAAAGTCGGAAGTACTAGCTAAAGTTTAATCTCTAAATTTTCACCGATAATTATGGATAAAAAAGCATGTTGGAATTATTTAGACGCTTTATTCATTTGATCAAAAGCACTCATGAATAACAAGAAATCCAAATATATTAGTAGAAGCAAACACAAGAAGTGCTTTACCTTCACGAATTAGCTCAAATCTTGGTTGATCGATCCATTGCTTTGATTATCCTTTGATCCATTGGAGTAATTTTCTACAACAATCACGGGAGCATATGCAAAAGTTAATGTAATTGTACTCATGCTTCTAATCATTTTTGATATACAAGAATGCAATAGTTGCAAATATACAACAGAAAATCAAACTTAGAAGACTGTACCTCATTCTTCTCATTTTACATTAGTTTGTCAACAAAGACGAGAGCTGATAGTCTAGACCATCTACCAAATTCCTCATTTTGGTCTTTGATTATAGCAATTCGTGAATATTAAAGAATGCTAATTAATATCAGAAAATTACAATAATATCCGGTAAAGCAGCCTCGATTAAACATTAACTAGAGTACTTCATTATGAAGAGGTTGGAAATAAAAATTTTACTTAATTGTAATAAGAAAGAAAACAAAAAATCAATTCCTAGGCCATTAGACCATCAATCCCCAAGCTAGACCAACTTACAAACAATTCAAAAATCAAACGCAAAATTTAGTAGTGATCAATGTCGTTGAACAAAGAAAGAGTGCATTTCCTTGTTCTCCGTACTTCCAAATTCTAAATACATAATCCATATAATAGCCAAAATAGGAAAAACTTCAATCGACCGTAAAAGACCAAATGTTTCCCAAATACCACCTAATACAAATATACAGTCTCTCACTAGAGAGCCTCCATTTAAACGTGCACTGTACTCCCCTACAACAATTCTTAAAAGGGTAAAATTTACAATTAGACCTCAAGCGAAGGAATCCACACAAAATTGAACAAAAATATAACACAATAGTAGTAATAATATGTAAATTCGCAAGAATATCTTAAACAATTTCGAGTACGAACTCTCTAACAAATAGTAAACAAAGGAGATATAAAGCAACTGAAAATAAAAAGAGTATAAGTACGAACCTTTGATTTTCTGATTGCACCGACTTTCTCTCGATAAAGAAGGTGATGAAGAGAGGAAATTTGGGCCTGAAAGATTTTGTGACTTGAGGAGAGGGAATTGTATCGTGGAAAGGGGGGATGGTGGGGGGATGAGAGAGAATTTTGCCCGCGAAATTCTGAAAATTTTCAGTCTAATTTCTAAATTACCCGTAAGGTACCAATTAAAACCTATGAAGATATTGTCCAATATTGTCTTTTAGCGTCTTTTCTTACTTCTAGTTTTCTCTTTTATTTTCTTTTTATTATTTTAAAAAAAAAACGTTGACAAATAAAATTAACTTACTAATACAACATACTTAAACCTAATTAATATATACTACTATACAAAAAAAAGGCGAGAAACAAAAGATCCAAACAAATAATAAATTAAATATAGTAAACTTACTTAAAACAGGAATAACGCGACCAATAATGCAGAATAATCGTAATAATAAGGATGTCAACCCCAAATCGAGCCCGCATTCGGGGTGTCACAAGTCATGATCAACTACAGAGTTAAAATGAAATACTACATGTCTGTATCTAAGAACGTATTCCAAAGATAAATGAAATACTGATGATAAGGAAGAAACGGAGTTGTGGACATCGACAGCTATCTCGTCCCTCCGGGTCCGCCTGGTCTGGAAGGAATCAATGCTCAGGAGCGAGCTCTGCAAAGCCTATATCTGCACACATGATGTAGGGAGCAATATGAGTACTCCGACCAAGTGAGTAATAAAAATAAATAACGATCGAGAACATAAAATCCCACAAAGGCACAAATAATGCTATCTCAAGGAGTAAAATTAGATAACTAGTAAAATCGGTGAAATATATCAAGAAATTCTCTTTGAAAGCAATTAAAACAATTATGCTCAACTAGTAAGAAATGCTCAGAACCTTGCCCCTCGAGCATGATCTTTGTTCCTGGTTAGTCATTGTTACCTGAATGGTCAGTCATTGGCTGACCTAGCTTCGATAGTAGGCACCATCACGATTTTCGATGGTGCGAAATCCGAGTCGTGACAAAAACTCTCTAAAACCCCGTCAAAAGCTCTCAAGCTCGCTTAACAATGGTAAAAAATACATAACCCTCGCGGATAAATAATGAATATTGTGAGCACGTGATTTTTGCCCTGCATGAGAATTACTCCCAAAATCCAAAAATAGAATAGTTTTGTGTTGTGCATGATTTTCTTGAATTTTGTTTGATTTTCTTAATTGTTATTCGCATTTTTGTCCATACATGTTTATTTGTTAAAATATAAAAAACGAAATATATATATATATATATATATATATATATATATATATATATATATATATTGCATTTGAATTTAGGATTTAATTAAGTAATTTTGGGTGTCTTTGCATTTTTAGTCAAAATTGTGTGGTTTGATATTTAATTGTTTATGAAAATTACTATTTAGAGTTAATTAGTATTTGTGTTGGTTTAATTTACTTTGTAGTTAAAATTATGATTTTTAGTTTTAATTCTTAAAATAAAACAAGGAAAAAGAAAAGAGAATGGAAAATAAGGAAAAAAAACGGATTGGACCAGTCCAAACCAAGCCAAGTCCAGGCCCAAAAATGTCTACCCAGTCCAGCCCAAACCCGGAAACCCGGTATGCCCAGCCCTTCATTAAACCAAACGACGTTGTTTTCTTACCCATCCGCTAATCCAGGCTGTCCAGATCAATTGATCCAACGGCTCGGATTAGTGGACCTGATTTAGTATACCAACTTACCCCCCAAACCAAAGCAGACCCCCTTTCATCCCAGTCTCTAACCCTAAAGCCCCAATCATCCCCCGCCGTCCTCCGCCCGCCTGAATTTGCCTGCGGCAGTGGACGGTGGCCAAATGCCCCAATTTTTACACCACAGAACCTCCTATCTCCCCTCTACACGAATCCTTTACCCATTTTCCTCGAATCATCTTCAAACTCTTCTAATATTAGATCGAAGTTCACCGAAAAATCGAGACTCACCCAAAACCACTCCAACTTTGCACCACAGCACCCCCGTGACCTCCCCATTTCAACCCCGAGCACAGTTTCTTTCGAATCTTGCTAGAAACCCACAAACCCCAAATTGGCCGTATGAACCCTAAAATCCAAATTTGGGCCGCCGGTTTAGATTTAAAGGGAATTGGGATTAGAATAGACTTTAATTGAGATGTTTTCGTTTGAAAACATTTCAATTAAGGTTCATTTGATTCCCAAAATCCAATTTCAAGTCAAATCTGAGATTTTTTCCAAGTCCGTTCTAATTCCTGATTCCCTTCACAAGGTATTTTTCTTTCTTTCTTCTATCTTTATTTATTTTGTTTATTGGTTCAATTCTGTTAGTATTTCTATCTCTCCGATTTTTTGTTAATTCTATTCTTCCATCAAAGACCTTTATTTGGTCAATTTGTTTTTCTGATTATTTGATTGAATATGTTAGTTATAGGATATTGAATTCACTTCGATTAAAATCGTTGAATGGTTGATTCTGCATTTTACCTATTCTTTACGAGAGTTTTAGAATCAATGATTCGACGACTAGTTGTTATCGGTTATACGTGTTGAAATCGATTAAACGAATGTCGTCGATTAGTTTCACAGGTTTGTTTTTTAGAACATTAGGACAGAAATTTAACATTGCTCATTTGATCAGAATTCACTGTGTGAATTGAATTGGGTTGTTGATTGACTTTGATTATGGCTTAGCTACTGGAATTGGATATAGATGTTTAAGTTTTAGTTTAGAATATAAAAAAAACACTTTAAGGGTGCAAAGGGTGCACTGCACATGGGGATGGGTAGTGAATCCTTTACAGCAGGATATGCATCATTTGGAATCTCAGATTAATTAAAAGAATGATGGGCTGGTTTAGCACTCTTGCTAGTGGAAAAATCAGGGTATTACATGGGGGTTTTAATTAAGAACTAAAAGGGCAATAGGACTAACATTCTTTTGAATTAAACAACTAAAAAAGGGAGGCTGTCTGGATGGCTTAGTACCTTTACTAGTGGGATACAGAAGAGTATGATGGCTGGCCATCATTTAAAGAATAAAAAAAGAGGGCTGCTGATTTGAGGGTTGAAGGCTATAAAAGAGTAGAGAATTTTCATAATAGGATAGATGGAGAATCTGTTAAGGGAGATTTTTCAAAAAAAACACACACACTTACACACTTCAAAGAACAGTTTCTTTTGTTATACACAGCTGAAACTTTGAAAGAAAACACCTGATTTTCAGAAGACAGAAATAGACCTTGAATTGGATCCTGTCTAGAATACTATACTGCCTTTCCCTCTTTTGGTCTCATTTCTTCTAGTTCATAGTTCCAATTGAACCAGCTTTCTTTTTTCTCAAAAGATCAGAATAGTGTTGTTCGTGAAGCTCAATTGTACGAAAGTTCTTTTAAGCTATTTGGAGTTTGTCTTGTTCTTGTCTAGTCTTGAAGTTGCTATTTGAATTGCTCTTAATCTTTACTCGGATCAAATCACTCCTCGGATTCCTAGTTTGTCTTTGGTTACTGTTTCTGCTGGACCTTTGCTGGGATTTTTGCTGTTGTGTTTTGCTATTACTTACTGTTTGAATAGTTCACTGATCTCTCTCCTTGCTTTAGAATTCCAGGTACCTTTTCCTTCATGTAACTCTGTTGGTTGTGGAAGGAATTGAAGAAAAATGAATTAACCATGAGTAAATTGAAGCATGAAATGTATTTCAGTTCATTAGAATGATTCTACTTATTCTTCTATAGTTTTCAATTACTCTATGTTTGGTAGTTGATTTGTTATTAGTGTTGGAATCATTTTACGTGTTAGTTTTATTCCACCCCTTCCCTGACTCCTTCAAGCATGAATATGCAAAGCCTATGAAACAATTGTAGAAGGTCCAATGCATGGCAATTTAATTTAGTTTAACCCATAGTAGTTAATAGTGAGTTCAAAATTCATATCATTTCTACATTTGAGGACTATATAATTATCATTTGAGGACTATATAATTATCATGCAAACCCTTGTGCTATTGTTTGAACTCCTGTTTTAATGTTGCAATTGAAGAAGTAGTGTCAAAAATGGTCGTGAGCTTCATTAGCTACTCTCATTTAGTTTGGGTAGTTATAACAGGGGTCCAAATAGTAAAAAAAAATTGGCAAGATAGTTTAATGTCTAGTTTTGGGAAATTGCGATTTTTACTTGAGCAAGTAATTCTTTTATGACAATTCAAATAATATTAATAACTAATGTTAAATTCTCAAATATTAGTGTTTAACATAGCCATCCTTAGTACATTTTAACAAGTCACAAAATAAGATATTGTCTTGTATAAATATTAATTGAAAATGACCTTAACGGACGACGTGGTAGATAAATTGATCTTTGTCTAGTTTAATAATCACTTTAATCGGCGTAGGTTAAAATAAGTGGTCCGGGCACATCTTTGATTTGCATATTCGTCAAGGGGCCGAGTCTATGTTGCGACTAGGCTTAAAAGTTAAATATACAGTTTTTTTTAAATAATAAACCGGTTTAAAATTTAATCAGTGCACATAATTTATTGACATGTATTAAAAACAGATATCTTTAGCCATTTATAATAATTGAAGTGACCGTGCTAGAACCTCGGGATCCGGGGTGCCTAACACCTTCCCTCGGGTCAACAAAATTCCTTATTTTGAATTTCTGGTTCGCAGACTTCATTTGGAAAGTCAAAATTTCCTCGATCCGAGATTTGAATAAATCGGTGACTTGGAACACCATAATTTATTCCAAGTGGCGACTCTGAAATAAATAGAATAATCCCGTTTCGAATACTGTCACTTAAATTTGGAAAAAAAACCCCCTCACCCGTCCTTTACCCCCCGTGGTAGTGGGCGCGCCAAAAGGAGGTCCGTTTTGGTTGTCCTTTAGTTGGAAAAACTCCGTTTTATATCTCGCGCCCACACGGGTGCCCGCCAAAAGGAGGTGTGACAGCTCTGGCGACTCTGCTGGGGACGGTTAACCCAGAACCACTGGTTCAGGGTTAGAAATTCGAACTTAGAATAATTGTTGTATTTGGCTTTGTTTATTATCTGATATTTTTATATGATAAATGCTTAATGTGCAAAATGATGCTTATCTGATATTATTTGAACTGTATATATATAAACTGTGCCGAAACCCTACTTCTTTCTGAGTTCTGAAAATGATGCATACGTTCGCGTAGCCCGCTTTTCAAAAATTATTCCAAATAAGTGAGTGTTGGGCAAGTGACAAGGCCGGGCAGACTTTAGTGCTCCCGTTACGTCGCCCCCTCCTCAGCCCTAGTTGTCCACTCGGGTAAGCCAGGTCTACATTCAAAAGGAGAATAATTGTTGTATTTGGCTTATTACTATCTGATTTTATTATATGTTTGTATTTAATGTGCTAAATGTTGCTTTTACCGCTTTGATATTTTATGAATTGTACATATAAATTGTGCCGAAACCAATCTCCTCTCTAAGTCTTCTAAATCATAAAGAAGGGTGCACTTCGTGTGACTTCTTTTCTGTATAGTGTCTAATTCTCACTTTAGAACGAGGTTTGGATAAGCTGCAAAACCGGTGAAGCTTCTGTATTCCCGGGTTGCTGCCTCCTCCTCGGCTCGAGCTATCCGCTCGGGTATGCGAGGTCTAGAACAATAAACCCAGGTTATTAAACCTAGAATAACAAAGCCTCATGCCGGATCCCTAGTAGGAACGTTTGTTTGCGTCATGTTGCATTCGACTTAGGGGACTCAACGCAGGGGTTGGGTCTGTCTAGGACAGGTGACCTGAAATGAAAAGACCATCCTGCTGCATCCTGTTTGTTTTACGCATTTATTTGCTTCAGACTCGCATGCTGACCGGTTTTTAAATATTGAGAAAAATATAAAAAATAAAAATTTCAAAATAGTTTGTTTTTAAAAAAAAAAAAAGAAAAACATTTTTTTTAAATAAAAAAAAGTGTGTTTTATTCTCAAAGTAAAAAAAAATATAGTTTACTTGTTTTTCAATAAAATAAAAATAGTTTGTTTCATTTACAGATATAGTTCGTTTTTACTAAACTGAACTACGCTGGTTTGATTCTCACTGGATGTGAGATACGTAGGCAACCTTTATCAGGTCCAACCTCCCCTTTTGCAGAAAATAGCCAAAAAAATTTGAAATTAATTTTTCGTCGTAAATAAGTCGGTGATGCTGTTTTCAAAAACAACCGAATGTTCCCGAAAGGGACGTCGGAAGGATGATTTTGTATAAACAACCACCTTTGGGTCAATTGTTAGATTTTGATCAATTGACCCTCAAAGCCTTATAATCTTCGTCCCCGAGGCGCTGAAAGGCCATATTTGCAATCCGGGTCTTTTATTTTAATTCGAAAAAAATATATATATCAAAATTTTAATTTTTGTCATAAATAAGTCAGGCGATGCCACTTTTGCCAAAAATACTCGAATGTTCCCGAGAGGGACGCCGGAAGGCTGACTTTGCATAAACGGCCACTTTTGGTCATTTTTAGGATTTTGGTCAATTAGCTAAACACAACCTTAAAATATTCATCCCCGAGGTGCTGAAAGGTCGTGTTTACAAAACCACGTCTTTTATTTTAATTTGAAAAAAAAGAAAGAAAAAGAGTCAGTGGCAAGTAATTGCTTGAATTTTTGGTCAAAATGAGCCGAGCTAGTTTCGGCGGTGTTTTAAACCATTCTTGCCGAGATAGCCTTATAGCATCTTTCAGTTGTTGAAAGGCTATTTTCGTAAAATAATGGACAAGTTTGTAAAGAAATCCTTCCCGGCCTCAAAATTTATATGGAGTTGACAAGGGGCCATGTTTGCAGAAATAGCCATTTGGTTGAAATTGGCAAATAGAGAAGAATCTGCTAGTTTTGTTTTTATATTTCTATTGACTAGATCTGTCACGACCCCAAATCCAGTCGTGATGGCGCCCAGCACACTGCTAGGCCAGCCCGACCAATCAACTACAATCATAGAGCTATGAGCTCACCTTATCCCATTTAAGCATATCAATTGTAAAATAACAGTGATGTATATATCGAAACAGGGGAACCAAGTCCCAACGCATACCAACTCCCATAGACCGAAAGGTCGAGAGTCATGAGCCTCTACAGAGTATACAAAGTGTAAATAGCGAATATAACTGTGCACAAGTGTGGGATGGTCAAAACAAAATATAGACAAACTGGAGAATCAGGTCATGCGAACGCTGGCAGCTACCTCGATTGTCCAAAAGCACTCCCGAACCGTAATAGAATCAGCCCTGCTATGATGTACCTGGATCTGCACACAAGGTGCAGGGAGTCGGGTGTGAGTACTTCCAACTTAGCAGTAATAAAAGTAAATAATGCTAAAGGGAAGAAAACCACGATAGGCACTATCTCATGCTACACAATACGAAACTATCTTTTTATCCCTTTCTAGCATATGTGAGTAGATTATTTTGAAATCTCGATTTTTAGCTACTTTCTTTCATGATAATATACCAATACCTCGATACAATCTCAAGCAGTGCAAGTCCGCACTCAAATCAGCCCCTCGGGCTCAGCACTCCTTATCAATTTACACCAGGAGATCCGGTCAATAAGGCAACTAATGCATGTGTGCCAGTAATGTATGAGTGCTAAATGTTATGCCACGTAGTACACGTAAACCAATATATGTATGCCATGCAATGCATATGACCGCTACGACGCGTAGCCCGATCCAATTTGGGTACCCGTGCTCACTGTGGGGGTTCAGACTCCGGAGGGGCTCCTACAGCCCAAGCACAATATCAATATCACACCTGCTGCGGCGCGCAGCCCGATCCATATACCACTGCGGCGTGCAGTCCGATCCATGCATGTGTATGCATATGCTCACATAAATTGTCATGCCCTAACATATGGCCCTCGGCCCCAATCAGTCTACCAAATAATCAAGAAAGCCTTACGGGCAACAATATCATGTTAGCTCACAACTAAAAATGTTATTAAGACATTGTTCAACTTTTTCATAACCTTATAAAAGTGCTAAATAGCAAAATACCATTTTAAACCTTAAATTTAGAATAAAATATGCACAGTGTTACCAAGACAATGATACTAATCCCCGAAGGATTCAAATAATTGGCACGAAGCCCAAACATGATAATTAGTCCAATTCATTTCAACAATTAGATGTTATTATTAATTATGCGGGACGGACCAAGTCACAATCCCCAATGGTGCTCTACCCCACGCCCGTTATCCGGCGTGCAAGTCACCTCAACACAGCACTAAGTTGTGCAAGTCCGGGGTTTGATAACCCTCAGGACATCATTTACGAGTATTACCCACTTCGAACCGACGAAAACTCATGCCCGCGACGCCTTAGCACCTCGAACCGGCATCCACGCACGTCAAAACTAGTCAAAATCAGTACAAATATATCAAAATAGGCTAATGGAACATAACCCAATCGAAAGAACTCGAAAAATATCAAAAATCACGAAACTGCAAAACCCGAGCCCTGGGCCCACATCTCGAAAAATTTCGAACCTCATATTTCCAGAACCCTCGTCTCGCCACGAGTCCATACATACAAAACTTACCAAAATCGGAGTTCGATTGGCCTTTCAAAACCCAAATTTTCGTTTTCAATATCTAGACCACAATCCTTCAGAATTTCTACCCAAATTCATGAAGATTGATGTTAATTCTACCATAAAATGATGTTTTTGAGTCAAGAAACTTACCTGCGATAAATACCCGATGATTTCCCAGCGTTTTCCCGTGATTTCTTCTCTCTAGGGCTCAAAAATGGGGTTTTGGTGTATGAAACCCGCGACTGGTTCTGTTCTGTAATTAAACTCACTGCCTGGCCAATTCCTTCATCGCGTTTGCGGCGCCTCTCACACGAACGCGATGCCTTATTCCAGTCCTTCATCGCGAACGTGACACACCGTCATGCGTCCGCGAAGACCATTCTCCCTCAGCCCGGATTTTTCCTCTGCGCGAACGCGTCGGCTCTCACGCGAACGCGTGGGTTCGCCTATTCCTTCTTCGCGATCGCGACCTAATTCCACGCGAACGCGATGCGTTCCAACTCCCTCGTACGCGAACGCGTTACCACCCCTCGCGAACGCGATGACCACTGACCCCGGCCTACACGAACGCGGCACTTGCCTTCGCGAACGCGAAGGCTTATTTTATGCCCAGTGATCTGCAATTTACAGCAGACCATTTCTTGCTTCCAAATGCCGGATGATGGTCCGGATTCACCCCGAGGCCCCCGGGACCCCAACGAAAACCACCAACATACCCCAAAACACGATACGAACTTGTTCCAATCATAAAAACACCATCCTAAACATCAAAATCACCAATTCCATACGGATTCAAGCCTAAGTTTCTTCAAAACTTCCGAATTACACATTCCATCAAAAACCCGACCAAACGACGTTCGAATGACCTAAAATTTTGCAGGCACATCCAAAGTCACCTAACGGAGCTACTGCAACTATCGGTATTCCATTCCGACTCCCGGATCAAAATCTCACCTACCGTTCGGATTTCGCCAAAATTCAACCTTAGCCAATTCAAGCCTAAAACTACACCGGACCTCCAAATTCAATTCGATTGCTCTCCTAAGTCATAAATGATCCCCCGAAACTAGTCGAATCATCAGAATCCGATTCCGAGCACTCTAACTCAATAGTCAACTCTAGGTTGACTTTCCATATTCAAACTTTCTTCAAACATGCTATTTGCTTCATTTTCAATTCAATCCACACCTAACTCACCCGATAGGTTCTAACACTAATATAGAAGCATAAGATATGTTAATGCAACATAGCGGGGTGGTAATTCCCGTAACGACGGGTCGGGTCGTTACAAGATCATATGGTGTTTAATTTTCAAGTCTGTAAGTATTTCTTTTTATCAAAATCTGTTAGTATGGCTAGTTTTTAAAACTTTGTAATCAAGTTTGTTTTATTGTGAAAATTGAAAATTCCTGTAAAGAAAAATGTTTTATTATTATTGTCTTTCCATGGCGAACTACGCAAGGTTTGATTCATGCGGGGTCATGATACGTAGGCAATCTCAATAAGATTCGACCGCAACTAAAAAGAAAAAAAAAGATGTTGTCAATTTCTAACATATTTTGTTTTGAATTGTTAATAAAATTAAGGTGGTTGGTTGTGGTACCTCTTCCCTGCAAAACCAGAGGAAAAAGAATATGGCAGAGAATCTCAATACCAAGTGGGTTGGTACTGATACCCAACAACAACTGGATGAACGGAACCGCGGGTTAGTAAAAGAAGTTACAATGCTGAGACAACATGTGGCTAACATGTATCAGGCATGGATGGACGGTAAAGCACCACCCTCTCCACCACCTAGCTTCCTGGACTCTGTCCTTACCCGAACACCGAGCGCAATGCCGAATGATCCCCCGCACTCCCCATATATACCTACATATCACAACTTTTTCAGCCACCCCAATAGCTCCATCACTCGGTATCCATCTATATTTTCTCATGAGTGACCTCCAGTCACATCCACTGTTCCCGACAATAAACACCCACCCGAAGCTCATGTTGCCCAACATTACCCCTCCGAGGTTGCTCACCAGGGCCCCAAACAGAGCCCGCAGGTTGAACCTTCCCAACAACAAGGTCCAGTGGCCGTCTTTGCTAAAGGCCCTCCATATCAAACCCATGGATATCCTTGTAATTCTCCTGGCCCCTACTTCTCCCCACGGGTGTACCAGAAACCCCACGGATCAGGTTTTAGGCCAAATCAGGCCTTTAGAAATGAGAGGCTACTGAAACGAGAAAAAGCTCTCACCCCTTTGGGAGAATCATACGCCAGTTTGTTCTAGAGGCTAAGGAAATTGGGCATGTTGAAGCCGATTGAGATAAAGATGCCGAATCCTCTTCCGAAGAAGTTTAATCTTTTTCAAAGATGCTCATACTGTTCAGATTCCCTAGGACACGACATAGAGGCATGTTGGAGTCTAAAGTATGCAATTCAAAAGCTTATCGATACAGGCAACATTGTCGTGCCAAATCCAAATGCAACGAACACTGGCCAAAGTCCCTCTCCAGTGCATAACGAGATGCGTATGGCAGGAATGATTGATCGTAAGAATAAGCCGGCAGAGGTAACCCGGAAGCCGTTTGCTCAAAATAACACGATAAAGACTTGTGAAAATACCAACAATCTTGGTGTGAAATTTAGTGGTTAAGACGCCTCGTTTGGTAATTGGGAGGATTTTTGGTGGTTTATTTTGTTGTCATTTCTGTTGTCCGGGTTATTTTCAGGGTTGTAATCCGGATTTTGTCTTGTGGTCAAGCCCTCTTATTCTTCCATCTTTGTCATATCAGTTTGCTTAAGTTTTGTCAGGTTTCATTTCAGTGTTGTACTTTGGTTTGTTTTGTTTGTTTTGTCATTGAACCATTTCGCTGTTAATTAAGAAATCCAATCTTTTGTTACCCCTAGTCATCTTCTTTATTTATGTTCTTTATATTTGTCTTTTGTTCAAACGCCGATTCTAGTGACATGACATGCGCACAACTATAGCACTAAGCTTAATCATGAACCATTGGAATGGTGATCGTGAAATTTAAAGGAAAATAAGAACATAATGAGATCATTTGGAGCTCGAGAAGAGAACCGTAAAGGTGAGCTGGCCAAATTGACGTGGGGTCGTTCATAATAATGAAAATGAGAGTATTGACCAACTGTGCTCTAAAAGATATGACGAATGTTTAATTGTATTGTTTGCACTTGGCATGTTTTGAAGATTGGAATGACGAAGGCATTTTGTTCTACTACCCAAACACTTTATCCTTTGTTAACCCTTTGAGCCTTATGTATTTTCTTTCATACCCCTCATTCGGACTCAGTAGCAAAGGAACACATAGAAAAAAAAAAAGAAGAAAACAAGAAAAGCAAAAAGAGAAAAGAAAAAAAAAAGAAATAACAAAAAGAAAAAAAAAGAAAGAGAGAGAAAAAAATGAATGAAAAAGAGAAACTTGAAAAAATGAGGAATTGGGAACTACGTTTGACCTGATTCCTCAAAGAGGATACGTAGGCGCCTCACGGCTCGGTCATAGTGTAAAAATAAAAAAATCTCCAAACAAGAAACTGGGGCAAATAATTGTGTTTATTATAAATAAATCTGGGTCCGAAAGTTGTAAATTGTGAACCCAAAGTTGAATTGTTTTGAGCCTTTAATACGCTTTCTTTCTAGCCCTATCCAAATCCCACATTACGGTCCAAAGAAAGACCTTCCGATCAGTCTTCAAAAGATGCCACGTCAGGCGAGTGAGAGAGTCCTATCAGAATATAACACTCTGATTCTCAGCAGAAAAGACTCCTGATTTCCAGCAGAAGAAATATGAGAGAGTCTTAGAGGTAACACCCTCAATCCCCAGCTGAAGAGTAATACAAATGAGAGAGTCTTATCGGTGAAAACCTTCACAGGCACCATAAGGCGATGAAAGCTGAGAGAAAAAGTGAAATGAGAGAGGCTTGATAGTGAAAACCTTTCTGGCATTACAAGTCGAATAAAGATGAAGGGTCAGATGGAAATCACCAGACAGAAATCTTGAAAGACGATTGACGACGGAGGATAGGCCATATGTGCATGTCACAACCATTAGAGTCGGTATCCGCGTTTGATAGGGTTTTATTTCATAATTTCTTTTGTTAGAAAGTCATCTTTTCTTTGTCTTTTATATTGGTTTCCTTTTATCTTTCTCCTTTCATCAAAATACCCTAGTAGAGTCTGTTTGGTCAAAACAAGTTAGAAATGGCTTCAAAATATGCCATCGGTTTTCCCAATTATGCAAGACGAGAGCTGATTGGTACACCCAAGTGGTATAAGTCAGGAGGGAACAAAAGCAAAGCCTGTGTCGAAAAGGACATTTCCCAGCAAGAGGAAATTGACAAAGGGATGTATCAGTGTCACAGAGGATATCTCCAGCAAAAAGCGAAGGTTGATAACCTCGAGGCTAAGGCCAATGAGACTCAAATGTCGGGGAAATGCTTGTTCCTGAGCTATGCCACAAAAGAAGAGGGATATCCCCAACAAAAGGAATTTTCAGTGACATGGGTGAACGAAAAAATGTTTCGTCTGTGAAACATGCAAGATCCTCAAGCAAAGTCACTGACATAGGAATTTGGGTGGTCAAGATACCAGTGGAAACCAATAGTGAAAGGCTTATGAACAAAAGTCGTCAAGGAGGGCGAGGAAGCAAAATCTCAGTCTGATGAATCTTTCTCCTGAGATCACAACAATTTAGACCTAGTCTGAGGAATTATCTCCTAGCGTCAAAGTCTTGGTCTGATGAATCTTTCTCCTAATATATCAAATCTCAGTCTAATGAATCTTTCTCCTGAGATCACAACAATTTAGACCTAGTCCGAGGAATTATCTCCTAGCGTCAAAATCTTAGTTTGATGAATCTTTCTCCTAAGATCTCAAAATCTTAGTCAGATGATTTTTTCTCCTGGGATGGTAATCATTCAATCTTTAAATTTCATGTCTTAGCATTAGGCGCCCGCCTGTAGAACGAGGGAATACATTTCATGTCTTACCATTAGGCACCCACCTGTATAACGAGGGAATACATTTCATGTCTTAGCATTAGGCACCCACCAGTATAACGAGGGAATACATTTTCATGTCTTAGCATTAGGCGCCCACCTGTATAACGAGGGAATACATTTTCATGTCTTAGCATTAGGCGCCCACCTGTATAACGAGGGAATACATTTTCATGTCTTAGCAGTAGGCGCCCACCTGTATAACGAGGGAAAACATTTTCATGTCTTAGCATTAGGTGATATGCTCAAATTACACTTTTATAATTAGTGTAAGGCGATCGGTGTCAAATATAGTAACCCAACTAGGTTGGGGTCGAATCCCACAGGGAATAGGTGTGAAATGATCACTTGAATTAGTGTGTTACCCGACTAGAATCTTGAATCTATTCCGTTAGGAGTAACATAGAAATGGTGTAAAAGTGGTAGTATGAGTGGAGGTTGTTTTAGAATATTAACTAATGAGAATGCTTGATGTAGTAATTTATAGAATTGATTAAACCAAGGTTGTGTTCCCATAAATGTAGTTTAATGCTATCGGTGTTAATATGATATATTTCTAATGGTTGATTATTGATATGCAATTGATTTCTATGCAACTACCCAATATTTCCCAATACTTGAGTAGTATTTCCTCTCTTGCTTTTTCCCAAAAGTCTAAGAGTCACAATGTATAACAATCAATAAATGCCAAATAAAACCTACTTATCCCTAAGCGATTTTATTAAATGACGTGTAAGGCCTCGAGTTTTTGTTCTTTACTTCTTCCAAAATCTAACCCACTTTCCCAAGTAAGGTAAGACTTTAATGGCTTTAATTAGTGTTTGCAACCACCAACAATAAATGAACAATGAGAAGTAAAGAAATATCAACCAACCATTATGCATATATTCAATGTTAAACACCCATTTAGGGTTCACAACCTTAGTATTTAAGTTTAGCCACACATGCTAAAATACAAAATACAAGGTATAATAAATGTCAAAAATTCTTACAAAGTAAAAGATTCTTCAACCAAAAGCTTCCAAAAAGATGAAGTAATAAAGTCTTGGAGTGTAGTATAAAGTCTGCACAAGTTACCCTTACACAAGATTCTAAAAAGCTATTTATAGAGGAACCAATATCTGACAAAAAACGGACAAGTTTACCCTTACAGGTCACGTATGCGACCGCAGATCTATCGCATAACAGGTCTGCGGTCCGCATCTTCAGAGGCGGCGTCGCGGATAGGAACCCTAGCTATTCATGTGCTGGTCACATCACCATTCTGCGGTCCGTATATTGATTGTGCAACCGCAGATGGCACCGCATAATTGACTCTTAGGTTTCCTTCATGTTTATTTTGCGGCAGAAGTGCGGACCGCATATTCATTGTGCGATCGCAGAAGACATCGCATTCTTGCCGTGCATTTTAGCTCCATTCTCTATTTAGCTCTGCGATTTGGTTGCTATTCTGCGGTCCGCATATGCAATATGCGACCGCATGTTGGTCCGCAGATCAGCTGTTCTGCACAACTTTGCCCTTTTTCTTGTCTTTTTGCTTCCATTTTCGTGTCCTTGGTCTTTTCTTCCTCTTTATCTATAAAACCAAAAAATCACATAAGTATGGACTACATTTTGCAATAAAACAAGCTAATATAAGAGCAATTAGTATGTAAATGTGCCGAATTTCTCCAGCACATCAACACGCCCAACTTAAACATTTGCTTGTCCTCAAGCAAGCAGAACACACCTACGCCACACTTATTCACAACACCTAATACAATAATGACACAAGATAGTGCTAGTGTTCAGTTCTTCAAGCATGTATTGAAACAATCGCTCCACTCCTCCCTTACTAAGAGCATGCACATAGAGACAGACCAATCATGCAAGCTTTGAGCCTTACATTGTGACTAAATGTTACCCTCAGCTGAATGCATTTTCATTAGACTCTAAAGGCTCAACTTAAGTTACTTCTGCAGTTCATGCACTCTCACCAGAAATGATGTCGCATACTCACAATATTTACAATATTTATAAGGACAAATCAAAAAGAACACTCACTCTCAGAAGGAACTTCAAGTGCCACAACATGTCATACCATAGGCTTGCCTTTATTTTAATTCGCCACTTCTTCAAGAATGCTCGGTTGGAGGTCCCATAAGGACTTTTTAGGCTTGTACTGTAGGTTTAGGGAAGGTTGGGTAAGCATTTGGGTACATGTGACTTCATCCTTCTTGAACACTACTCACAAGTTTCATTCTTTTGCATTTTGATTCTCTTTAACTCACATAGCCTCATTGGCATCTAGTTCCCAATTATAGAACCACCTTGCATGCCTCTCCCAATTTTATTCAAGGCTCCACAATGTATATATTTACGCATATATATATATAGACTAACTTTTGTTTTCATTTTTTTTTCTTTTGGAGCTTGAATACTTTACTACACACTTTGAAGCATGTGGTCTTAGACTCAATACATAAACTTGCCTATCTCAACTTTGACACCACCCCCAACTTAGGCTTCTAGCCTCATTTTCAATGTTCAAGGAGGGACGGGTTCAAAAGAGGGAATCATTTTGCAAAAAGGGAAAGATTTGTAATGAGTTGGCCAAAGAAAGGCTTAAAGACTCAAAGAGGGGTACTAGTGATATTATTTACACAATGGTAGGCTTGAAAGGCTAAAAAGGTGTTTAAAATTAACACAAAGAATGCCTAAGATCATTCCTCCAACCAAACATACTATCATTAGTATTGAAAGACCAATCGGGCAAGTTCTAGATGACAGAAGTGGACACAAGAACTATTTACAAGTAGAAAACTCACGTACACACATCGTGCTTGAACTGCTTAATTCACATTGTTTAGCACTTTCGAGCAACTACTTTGTAATTCAAAGCTTTTATGGGTAGCCATAGAGTCACAAAATGAGCCTTAAATTCACAAGATTGGTCATAGAGAAAAGTTCCCTTAAGACAGTCGTCAATCTATCTATCATTGGGACGAGTCGAGAAAGATGACTATAGGAGGATATGTGCTATGTACATATATACATGCTTGAAACTGAACAATTTCACTAAACTGGTCACATTGATTTACACACGAGGTTCTGATTCTACTATTACACTCTTGGAAAAGAATCAGACAAAGAAAAACCAAGAGGAATTGATTGACAAACTAATCATAAAAACACAACGGATCAAAACATTATATATACATTGCTTTATATACCAAAGTTGTACAAGTTTGATACACAAAAGCACAAAATAGCAATATCAAACACCAAGGTACCCCACCCCCAACTTAAAAAGATGTATTGCCCCCAATGCAGATAATGAAAGTGCATAGCGTGAGGAAAGACTCCCTGAGGCACACTAAGTGCTATGGGAGTCGGCAGCTGGCTGTGTGCCAGGGTGATCACCCTCCTGTGTAGCTGTGAGGACTGGCGTTGGCACAGTCGAGGGTGCGACCTCCGCTGCTGGTGGAAGCTCTGGTGTAGGAAGCAAGGCTAGCACTGGGACAGATGGTGGAGGTGCTGTGACCTCAGCTAGCATCTGAGAGCTGCTAGATGCATGAGCTGCTGCATGAGCTGTGGGGCCTCCTCTGTCGATCAATGATCTCTGCAAGGCAACCTCAATCTGAGCGCGCTCATCCTCATCAATAGCATCATCCTCCTGAGGTGAAGCTGGAGAAGCTGCCTTCCCCTTATCAATAAGCTGTGGGGCATCATCGCTGGAGAACCCCGAACCATCCTCTTCGTCATCACTCTCACTCTCTCCCTCAGTTTCCTCATCAGAGGCAATGTCAATACGGCTAGGAGGAGCTGGGGCCTGTGAGTCTCCGGGAGTGGGAATGACAGGGTCGGCCATTAGGTTGGTGAAGTCAAGGTCTAAATCAGGTACCGCATCAGCACCCTTGTGGCACATGAAAGAGGGATGAAACGTCGAAGTCCAAATTTTGCATCTTTTGGAATTCGACTTTCATAGAAACCACCTCTGTCTTGAGATCGTGCAAACCGGACACTTCTCCCCTTTCCAGCTTTTCCACCCTCAATTCAAGCCCTTACAGTCGCTCAGCATATGCCATCTGTGTTTGCTTAATCTCTGCTATAGCTGACTGCATGGGAGTGAGAGCCTGCTTGATTAAGTTTGGCAATGTCTTAACAAGCTGGTCGACCTTGGAGTTTGCATGCTTGGCTAAGAGACCAAGCTGTGAGACTGTCGGAGTGGCTGGATGAGTCTGAGCAGTAGAAGTAGTAGCCTGAGCAGTGGTAGACGGAGTGGAGGACTGTGCCGCATCATCATGAGCAATAGGGGGCTGGGAAGAGAGTAGGTCCTCCTGAACAACTGCCGGAGGAGGTATCACCGCATCAGCAAGGCGGTTGATGTCTATAATCCCTTGTTCCTGACCTGTCGCATCCCGGAGATCAACAGGAACTTGGGCCTCATGGCACAGAGCAGTGATCAAGGACAGAAATAGGAGAGAAGTGGCATCTTGCATTGCTCTTCGCCCCATCTCTTGAAAAATGATCTCTCCCACATTCACTTTAATGCCCTGTATGATACAAGCAATGAGGAGGGCCTTCTCAATGGCAATGTCTATCTCATGATTCGTTGGGATCAATCTGGATGCAAGAAATGCAAGCCAGTATCTCCCTTCCCTTAAGAAGCTCTCCTTATAAATCTTTCTCCCCGGTTGTATCCATGCAAGGGTTCCAGTTGCGATGACGGAGGCAATCCAGCTCCTTTCACTCTCCCTGTTAGCAAATTTGGCTTTGTACTCTGCTGTGGATGTGTCCTCATCCCAGTCTAGGACCAACATCCGGCTTATGGCTTTTGCACTGCATTTGACTGAGATACCCCGAACATCCACCTTGTTGAGGTACATCTTTTGCCTCTTATGATGCTTGGTCCGGGAAGCTCCATAGTTGGCATAGAACTCCCGAACGATTGGTTCATTGTATTTGACCGGAGGTTCAGTGAATCCCATCCATTTTCTCCGCTTGAGGTTGGCAAGGATGTGCGGGTATTTATCCTTAAGCCCATTGAGGCTCAATTGCTTCTCCGGGAGGAGTTTTCTCCGTTCAAGCCCAGCTTTATATTTCTTCCTTGAGCCCTCAATGCCCCAGCGGAGATGATATGAAAGGCCTTCAGTAGCCTGCTTTCTCCGTGCCTCAGCATGTATGTTAACTGCAGGCCGGGTATCTGCTTCCTCAGGTTGGGCACTTGCTTCTCGTGGCGGGTCCACTCGCTATCTTTTAGCAGTAGGGGGCTTGTGTGCAAGTCGTTTGTGAGCCATTTATGCAAGGGAAGCACTATTTGTATAGACAGTAGGGTAGAGAATAGGAAACATCAAATTGATAGAACAAAGATGCGATGCACTATGCGATCGCAGAACAAGTCTGCGGACAGCACAGTCATCGCACAATTTCCTGTTGAAGTTCCTTGCCAATCTACGATGATATATGCGGTCGCATAATAGTTATACGGACCGCATACTCATCGCAGAATGGCCATTTGAAAAGTCCAAATTTCCAAGTTCTCTGTTACACTTTGCGTTGAGTTTGAGGACCGCAGATCAATTCTGCGGCCGCATACTCAATCGCACATTTAACCACTTGAAAGGGCTACCCAGGTGACAACTATGTGGTCACTTTGCGGACTGCAAAGTGATAATGCGATCGCATAGTGACCGCTTGCGTTGTCTTCTCCAGCTGACCTAGGGCTAGGTCCGCGACAAAAATGCGGTCCGCATTTTAGACATGCGGACCGCAGAACTGAGCAATTCAATGCAACAGTTCAACTTTTCATCCATGGGTTCCCACACTTCAACCAATTCCTACCCCACATTATATTCATATCCAAATCATTACTACCCTAGCCATGCGATTAAACCCACAACAGGTCCCCACAACTTTTGCCTAAAAAATTTAAACAACGGTGATGGAGGGAACAGTACACATACCAGTTGTTGTTGAGAATGCTAGTGATGAATGGTATGATGTGCCTGTTGTGCAAGTTCGATCTTGCCTCCTTTCATTCTTTTTCCTTTTTGTTTTTCTCTCCTTTTTCTTTTGTTTGTTTTTTCTCTTTTTTTTTTGTTCTGTAGTGTAGGGTATTAGGAACGCACCTGGGAGATTTACACGAATTTGCGAAGGCTATTTTGCGGACCATTATGCGGTCGCAGATCTGACCTGCGGACCGCATAATGGTCGCATTTTGTCGCGTCTTGTAGGTTTCTCAGAGTCAAATTTGCGATCCAATCTGCTATCGCACAACTGACATACGGACCGCAGAATGGATGCATTGCAACTTCCCATTTAGAGGACTCTCTGATTAAGTCTGCGGTAGATTTGCGGTCCACAAATCAATTATGCGGTCGCATTTCTACCGCATTTCTAACACCTTTCTTCCGCATTTCTTCCCATGGGTACATCCACCAAATATCACAACTGTTTGGGCTCCCTACACTTCACAGATGTTAAGGAAATAAATGAACAAAGAAAATTCAAAAATTAAACACGGTGTTACCACCCATGGGTTGCCTCCCATGCGGAGCTTGATTTAACATCGCGGTACGACGGGACCGGTTGCTCCAATTTCATCCTTTGGACGGGCAAGGACCGTCTTGTAGAGCCAGCTGCTCTATCACTTTCTTTTCACCATCAACACCCAAGTAGTGCTTGATGCGTTGGCCATTTACTCTAAATGTCCGAGACTCGTCAGTAGATTCCAATTCCACCGCTCCGTATGGGGAGACACTCACCACTTTGAAGGGGCCGGACCATTTTGATTTCAATTTGCTCGGAAACAATTTTAATCTTGAGTTGAAGAGTAAGACCAGGTCTCCCGTCTTGAACTCTCTTCTCAAGATCTTTTTTGCATGAACAAATTTCATCCGCTCCTTGTATACCGCTGCGCTCTCATAGGCATGGAATCGAAATTCCTCCAGTTCATTTAGTTGCATCAACCTCAAGTTCGCAGCTTCAGCCCATTCTAGATTGAGCTTATTTAGTGCCCACATGGCCTTGTGCTCTAGCTCAAATGGTAGATGACATGCCTTCCAAAAATGAGCCGGTAGGGAGAAGTACCAATAGGAGTTTTGAAGGTCATGCGGTAGGCCCACAATGCATCATCTAATCTTCCGGACCAGTCAGTCCTGTTGGCATTCACAGTCTTGGCTAGGATATTCTTGATCTCTCGGTTTGAGACCTCGACTTGACCACTCGACTGCGGATGGTATGGTGTAGCCACCTTGTGTTTCACCCCATATTTCTCAAGTAACCCTGCAAATGCTTTGTTGCAGAAATGTGCTCCACCATCACTAAGAATGGCTCTAGGAGTGCCAAACCGAGTGAATATATTCTTCTTCAAGAAGGAGGTCACACTCCTCGCCTCATTGTTTGGTAAGGCAACGGCTTTAACCCATTTTTAGACGTAGTCCACGGCCACCAAAATGTACTTCATCCCATAGGAACTCACAAAGGGGCCCATGTAATCAATCCCCCACACATCAAAGATTTCTATCTCCAACACAAATTGCATTGGCATTTCATGCCTTTTGGAGATTAAACCTTGCCGTTGACACTGCTCACAAGCTTTTGCAAATTGGTTTGCATCATGATAGATGGAAGGCCTATAGTAACCACATTCAAGAATCTTTGCCGCCGACCTATTGCCTCCATGATGGCCTCCGACCGGTGAGTCATGACATGCCTTGAGGATTGGCATGATTTCTTCCTCTGGTACGCACCTTCGGATGATGTTGTCAACACATACTCTAAACAAATAGGGCTCCTCCCAGTAGTATTGCCGACAATCCCTCAAGAACTTTTTCTTTTGATGAGGTTCTAACCCTTCCGTAATGACATCTCTCACCAAGTAATTTGCAATGTCGGCATACCAAGGAGCAAAGGTGTTGGAAAGTGCCAATATATGCTCATCAGGGAAAGCATCATTTATGTCAAGCTCTTCTTTAGGTCTCCCTGCTTCCTCAAGCCTTGATAAGTGGTCTGCAACTTGGTTTTGTGTACCTTTGCGATCTTTGACTTCAATGTCAAATTCCTGCAACAAGAGTACCCACTTAATTAGTCGAGGCTTTGCATCTTTCTTTGCCATGAGATATCGAAGAGCCGTATGATCTGTGTAGACCACCACCTTGGACCCCAACAAATAGGCCCGAAATTTTTCAAAAGCATACACAATGGAAAGAAGCTCTTGCTCGGTGACAATGTAATTCATTTGCGCCCCATTGAGAGTTTTGCTTGCATAATAGACCGGATGAAGTATCTTATTGTGGCATTGACCTAGCATTGCTCCAATAGCTACACCACTGGCGTCACACATGAGTTCAAAAGGAAGAGTCCAATCGGGAGTGACAATAATGGGTGCCGTGCTGAGCCTCAACTTCAATTCCTCGAATGCTTTGAGGCACTTGTCATCAAACATGAATTTTGCATCCTTCTCAAGAAGCTTGCCCATTGGGTGTGCAATTTTGGAGAAATCATTGATGAATCTCCGATAGAATCCGGCGTGGCCCAGAAAGCTTCGAACACCTTTCACTGAATTTGGTGGAGGAAGTTTAGAAATGATTTCGATCTTTGCCCGATCAACTTCAATGCCATGTTTAGAAATTTTGTGCCCCAACACAATACCTTCATCCTCCATGAAGTGGCATTTTTCCCAATTGAGCACAAGATTCATCTCTTTGCATCGCTTGAGCACTTGTCTAAGATTTGCAAGACAATGCTCAAAGGAATCACCAACAACAGAGAAGTCGTCCATGATGACCTCTAGAAAATCTTGCACCATATCGGAGAATATCGACATCATGCATCTTTGAAAGGTCTCTGGAACATTACACAACCCAAATGGTATCCGGCTAAAAGCAAATGTCCCATAAGGACAAGTGAATGTCGTTTTCTCTTGATCTTCCTAAGCAATGTTGATTTGGTTGTAGTCGGAGTATCCATCAAGAAAGAAATAGAAGGCCCTTCCCGCTAGCCGATCAAGCATTTGATCAATAAAAGGCATAGGGAAATGATCCTTGCAAGTTGCACTATTGAGTTTCCGATAATCCATGCACACTCTCCACCCGGTCACCGTTCTAGTAGGGATGAGCTCATTTTTTTCATTTTCAATCACGGTTATGCCCCCTTCTTTGGCACACATTGTACTGGGCTCACCCACAAACTATCTGCGATTGGGTAAACAACTCCGGCGTCTAGCCACTTGATAATCTCCTTTTTCACCACCTCCTGCATTGAAGGATTTAGTCGCCTTTGATGCTCCACACTTGGCTTGGTGTAATTTTCCAATTGGATTTTGTGTTCACAAATACCCGCGGGAATGCCACGGATGTCGGCGATTGTCCACCCAATTGCTTGCCTGTGCTCCCTTAGGACTTCCAATAATTGCTCTACCTGCACATCATTCAACAAAGAAGACACAATTATGGTCAAAGTATCATTAGAGCCAAGAAATTTATACCTCAAGTGCGAAGGGAGTGGTTTGAGCTCTTGTTGTGGTGGCTCAATGATTGATGGCTTAGTGGGGGGGAGTAGCTCTATTCTCTAAGTCAAGAGAGAGCTTTGCCGACGTGTAAGTGTAGGATCCAAGACCCTCCAATGCATTCACCGATTCTATGTACCCATCCATGTTTTCCCCATCAAAATTTACTAGGATCGCCGCTAATGCCTCACCAAGGCATTGTTCCTCCATTTTCAATTCCACGGCATCCTCTACCTCATCAACCGCTTCTATCATTGAGATGCTCTCATATTCGTGGGGCAACTTCATGCCCTTGCTAGCTTGAAAAGTGACTTCTTCATCGTTCACCGAGAATTTTATCTCATTTCTCTCAGAATCCATGAGTGCTCGGCCCGTAACCAAGAATGGTCTCCCCAAAATAATAGGGATCTCTTTATCCACAACACAATCAAGAATAACAAAATTCGCAGGCAAATAGAATTTCCCCACTTTCACTAGTACATCATCCACAATTCCCACCGGTCGCTTGATAGAACGATCGGACATTTGCAATCTCATGCTTGTAGGTCTAGGCACACCCAATCCCGCTTGCTTATAGATGGAAAGTGGCATTAAGTTTATGCTAGCTCCATTATCATATAGGGCCCTTGCAAATTCACGTGCCCCAATAGTACAAGGTATGGTAAAAGCTCCCAAATCCTCCTTTTTGGACCGGAGTTGTGGCAATGATAGAGCTTACCCTGTGAGTCATGCTTACCACCTCATGCTTTGAGGTCTTCTTTTTAGTGATCAAATCTTTCAAGTACTTAGCGAACCCCGGCATTTCTTAAAAAGCTTCTACAAAAGGAATGTTCACCGTCAATTGTTTGAGGATATCGTAGAACTTTTCAAGCTTGCTATCATCAATCCTTCTTGCTATCCTTTGAGGGAATGGAGGAGGAGGTCTAGGAATAGGTGGAAGAGGTTTTGATGACTCTTTCCCCTTTTCGCTTTCCTCTTCTCGGTCTTCTTGTGGTGCTTTAGCCTTTCCCGGAATTCTTTCAATTTCAACAACTTTTGGTTCATCAATCACAACAACCTTTTGCTTTTAAACTTCAATAACCTCTTTTTCTTCACCCTCAACCGTTTGCTTGGTCTCCACATCTTCAACTATGTGTTCATTCTCTCCAAGTAGCACTTTTCCACTCCTAGTGGTGATTGCCATGACATGAGAGGTTGGACCACTTCCACTACCTCTTGGGTTTGCAATTGTGTCACTAGGTAGAGTTCCCTTTTGACTGGGGTTTTGTTCCTTGGAGAGATCTCTCATTTGCATTTCCAACTTTTGGATGGAAGCGGTATGAGAGCCAAAGACCTCGGCCATGTTCCTCATTGAAGCATCAGACTTTTCCTGATTTTGTAGCACTCTCTCTAGCATAGCTTCCAATTTTGAATCATTTGAGGACCCTTGGTTCGAATGCTGTCCTTTTGGAGGAACATAAAGATTTTCACTCCGGTTAGAAAAGTTGTTGTTGTTGTTGTTGCCCCAATTTCTTTTTTGTGAACTACCTTGGTCATACCTCCATTGTTGGTTGCCTTGCCCTTGCGGGTTTGGCCTCCATTGGTTTTGTTCTCCTTGACCTTGATAGTATTGCCTTTGGTACCCTCCTTGGGGGTTGTTGATGTAATTAGCTTCTTCAAAATATTCATTCGGAATGGAAGGCATATCCTCGACGACGTTGACCTTCTTCGTTTGATTTTCTGTAAACATCTTGGTCAACAAATTAACATTAGTGGCCAACCCCGCAATGATTTGGTCTCTCTCTTTGTTTTCCTTGATCAAATTTGTCAAAGAAGGAGACCCATAAGCTATTCCACCGGATGTATCCTTAGAATGCCATGCTTGATTATGTTTCGCCATCTTGTCAAGGATTTGAGTTACTCTAGCAAAAGACTTATCCATAAAAGATCCATCTGCCGCATTCTTTGCAATGGCTTGGTTCATGGGATCAAGACCCATGTAAAACTTCTCAAGCAAAATTGAATCAGGGAATCCATGATTTGGCGACCTCACCAAATATAGTTGAAAGCGATCCCACGCCTCATGTAGATGCTCCCCTTGTTGTTGCTTAAAGAAAAAGATTTTATCTCTAAGCTCAGATTTTTTGCTTTATGGGAACCATTTTGCTAGGAATGCCCGGACAAGTTCAGGCCATGAACGGATTGAATTGGGTGGCAAGTTTTGAAGCCACTTTCTAGCATCACCGGCCAATGAGTACTTGAAGACTCTCAACCTTAAGGCGTCTTCCGAGACATTGGTTTGTTTGTGTGTAACACACACTCCCAGAAAATTCCTTAAGTGTTGAGTTGGGTCATCATCGGTGGAATTCCTGAAAAACCCTTCCGCTTTGAGCATGAGGATTAGACCATGATCCACCTTAAACATTGAGGCACCAACATCAGGGGGTACAATTGCATTTGTGTCATCGATATATTCATCGATATCCGCAAAAGGATTCTCTTCCCCTTCGTCCTCGTAATCAGACATTGTAACCTATCACACCAAGCAAAGCAAGCAAAGTGTAATGGAATAGAATTAGATATCAAGTAAAGTACACACTAATGAGTAATTTCAAAACCGTTTTCCCCGGCAACTGTGCCAAAATTTGATACGCTCAAATTACACTTTTATAATTAGTGTAAGGCGACCGGTGTCAAATATAGTAACCCAGTTAGGTTGGGGTCGAATCCCACAGGGAATAGGTGCGAAATGATCACTTGAATTAGTGTGTTACTGTGACGACCCGGCCCGTCGTCACGGGAATTACCACCCCGTTATGTTGTAAAAACATGTTTTACGATTTTATATCAGTGTTAGAGTCTATCGGGTGAGTTAGGAGTGAATTGGATTGAAAATGAGGCATATAGCCTTTTTGAAGGAAACTTGAATAAGGAAAGTCAACCTGGAGTTGACTATTTGGTTAGGGGGTCGAAATCGGATTTTGGTGATTCGGTTAGTTCCGGGAGGTGATTTGTGATTTAGGGGAGCGATCGGAATTGAATTTGGAGGCCCGGTGTAGAAATAGGCTTGAATTGGCTAAGGTTGAATTTTGGCAAAATCCGAACGGTAGGTGAGATTTTGATCCGGGAGTCAGAATGGAATTCCGACAGTTGCAGTAGCTCCGTTAGCTGATTTTGGATGTGCCTGCAAAATTTTAGGTCATTCGGACGTCATTTGGTCGGGTTTTTGATTGATTGTGTAAATCGGAATGTTTTAAGGAATTTAGGCTTGAATCCGTGTGTAATTGGTGATTTTAATGTTTAGGATGGTGTTTTTATGATTGGAACAAGTTCGTATCGTGTTTTGGAGTATGTTGGTGGTTTTCGTTGGGGTCCGGGGGGCCTCGGGGTGTTTTCGGATGGTTAAACGGAAGAAAATCATGGAAATTGCAGGTTGAAGTGTTCTGGTTCTGTCATTTTCGCCCCTGCGGAAAAGTGGGCGCGGAGGCGAGTCCATAGGAGCGGACTGAGGAGCGCAGGAGCGCTAGGCATCGCAGAAGCGGAATCCTTTCCGCGGAAGCAGCATCGCGGGTGCGAGCCAGTGATCGCAGAAGCGGACTAGATGGAAAATGGGAAGGTCCGCGGAAGCGGAACATAACAGGGTGGTAATTCTCATGACGACTGGCCGGGTCGTCACATTTTCGCAGAAGCGGAGGTTTAATCGCGGAAGCGGACGCGTATAAGCGGTCCTTTCCTCGCAGAAGCGAAATTGGCCGGCTAGGCCTGGAACCGCTGAAACGACCCTATGGTCGCGGATACGGACTCGTAGGAGCGGAATTTTATCCGCAAAAGTGAAAATCGCTGTGAGTTAAGTGTATCAGAAGTTAGAAAAATTTCAGAAACATTTCACACATTTGGGTCTCGGCTTTAGAGGCGATTTGGGCGATTTTGAAGAGAAACTCAAGGGAAATCATCAGGTAATCAACTATGGACTTAAACTATGATTAGTATTGATATTATTATGCAATTATATCATGAAAATGGAGGAATTTGGGGTAATTTATGGAGGATTTAGCCCTAGGCTTGAACTTTATAAAATCAAGGTTTTGAATGGGCAAATGGAGTCCGAATTTGGTAAAATTGATATGCTTAGACTCGTATTGAGATGAGGGTTCCGAATATGTGACTTTCGTGATTTTTCGACAAGCGTACCGAAAGTCGGATTTTGACAACTTTGGGAATTTTGATGTAAATTGAGTTGTTTTGACTGAGTGTCGTCCCATTGGCCTAATTTGTTGTATATCTACTGTATTTGATCAGATTCTACGCGTGCGGAGCTTGATTCTCGTGGCAAGGGCATTGCGGAGTAGTCGTCGCGCCGTATTGAGGTGAGTAATAGATGTGGGTGATGACCAGCGGGTTCGAAACCCCGTTATACCACTTTGTGACGCTGTATAGCGGCGAGACACGCACACTCTTGAGAGTGCGGGGTCGATCATGAACTGGAGACTATATATTAGTCCGACCTGTTGATACCGTATTATTGGCTATTCTCGAGCCGTTGAACCTCCTTCTTGGACGGTTGAGTATACTTGTGGGCCGTGAGCCAGTTATTGGATCCCGCGAGGATCGTTATCATTGTCTTATCATATAGACATGCTAGTTTACTACTAGTCCGCAGCTATTTCTGTCATTATGCTAATTCCAATCTCTGGAACTTGATATTACTGTTTTCCAACTGAAAAATGATAAAAGAGTTTTCAAAAAACTACTTTTGAGCCTGCGAGGCTGTATCTGCATATTAGCCGACTAGTAGTGGATCGGGCTGCACGCCGCAGCGAGATATATGTTGGATCGGACTGCACGCCGCAGGAATATCTCTATGAGATGTGCTTGGGCTGTAGGAGCCCCTCCGGAGTCCGAACCCCCACAGTGAGCACGGGTACCCAAAAATTGGAGTCGGGCTACGCGCCGTAGCGGTCATATCATGCATTGCATTGCATTTAGCTACATCTGCTAGTTGTTATGCTATTTATTGGTATTTGTTGGTATAGGTACAGTGAATATTGATTCTATGACAGGGTAGCTGATTATAGTTTTACATAGTGCTTTATTGCGGATTTCTTATCTGCGCTCTCTTACCCTTGTTTATTACCACTGAGTCTGGCAGTACTCATTTTACTCCCTGCACCTTGTGTGCAGATCCAGGTACCTCTCAGGCAGTGATCCAGTAGCTGTGCGAGGCGACATCTGTGGGATATACGAGGTAGCTGCAGAGTCCGCAGGACCCGATATTCCTTCCTATTGTCTTTTGATTTTGTATTGACATTTCTTTCCGCACTTGGTATTTTTGTAAACCTTTATACACTTACGTTCAGTAGAGGCTCATGACTCTCGACCCTTCGGTCTATGGGAGTTAGTATATTTTGGGACTTGGTCTCCCCGCTGTTGGTATAAGTATTACTATTGTTTCATATTTGAAATGCTTAAATGGGTTAAAGAGAGCTTCTAGCTCCGTTGTTAATATTGATTGGTCAGGCTGGCTTAGCAATGTGCTGGGGCGCCATCACGACCGGATTTGGGGTCGTGACAAGTTGGTATCAGAGCCTAGGTTTACTAGGCCTCGTGAGTCTTGAGCCGGTTAGTAGAGTCTTGTGGATCGGTACGGGGACGCCTGTACTTATCCTCGGGAGGCTGCGAACCTTTAGGAAAACTTCACTTTTCTTGAACTCCGTCGTGCGATCTTGTTGTTCTGAGAACTGCTTCTATATTCTATTCTCTCGCAGAAGGCGAGAATGCGAGCATCGGGACGAGGTGGACGACCTCCATTGCCACTGTTAGAGGCCGTGGGCGCGGTCGTACTAGAGGTAGAGGTAGGGCGGGCGAGCGATGCCGGCTGACCCGCCCGTTGTACCGGTTCGGGAGCGACCCCGGTGGTTGATGCCCCGGCGGCCTCGGTTCGAGGCCGGACTATATCTATTGCTATCCATGGTCTTCGGGAGACTCTTGCTCGGATATTATCGGTGTGTTTCGGTTTGGCTCGGGTAGTTTCGGCTACCGCTACCGTAGCGACATCTCACTCGGGGGTGTCGGCAGACCCCTGCGGCTCGCACACCTAACCCGGTTGTTCGGGGACTTCGGACGCCAGAGGCGGTCCCCGCTCGGTGGTTGCACCGGTTATTCCTCCACCCGCACCAGCTCCAGCTCCCGAGCATATGGTTCGGGTTATGCCCGATGACGAGCGGCGTCGTGCTTGAGAGATTTGGTAGACTTCGGCCACCCCATTTCGGTGGCGTTGAGGGCGAGGATGCCCGGGGTTTCTTGGATAAGTGTCGAAAGATGCTGCGTACGGCGCTGGTATTCTTGAGTCCAGCGGAGTTTCATTTACTACATTTCAGTTCACCGGTCCCGCATTTGATTGGTGGGAGGAGTTTGAGAGGCGTAGGCTTGCAAGAGCAGCACCTCTCACATGGCAGCAGTTCTCTACTCTCTTTCTAGAGAAATATGTACCTCGGTCTCGTCGCGAGGAGCTACGTCGCCGGTTCGAGTGGTTGATTCAGGGCGACATGTCTGTGACTCAGTATGAGCTTAGATTCACTCAGTTGGCTAGGCATGCCACATGGATGATCCCCACTGATAGGGAGAGGATCAGGAGGTTCATTGATGGCCTCAACTACTCTATCCGTATTCTTATGACCAGCGAGCGAGTTCTGTCATCATCGTTTGAGCAGGTTGCTGATATGGCACGCTCCATTGAGGCGGATCGTCGCCGAGAGAGAGAAGAGCGGGAGGCCAAGAGGCCTCGTGGTTCTGGTAGTTTCGGTGGTGCTCCGTCCAGAGAGCATTCCCAGCAGAGCAGAGGTCGCTCATCTAGACCTTCTCATTCAGGCCGCCCGGAACAGAGCAGAGGTTCTTATGGTCGTGGGCGACAGGGGTTTCAGCAGGGTTAGTCATCACTTAGTGCCCTCCCAGCCCAGAGTGCAACACCTACTTCTCCAGCACCAGGTGCATGTTATGAGTGTGGTGAGTTTGGCCACATGAGGAGACAGTGCCCTCGACTACGTAGGGGCAGGACTCAGCAGAGGGATCAGCCCTCCTCTTCGGCACCATCTCAGTCTAGTAGAGGTGGAGGTCAGTCTTCTCGTGGTCGCCCCAGGGGCGAGGAGAGATCTGGTGGAGGCCAGGCACGGTTCTATGCACTTCCCTGACAGGCGTGATGCAGTTGCCTCCGATGCTGTGATTACAGGTATCATTTCTGTCTGTCACAGAGATGCCTCTGTTCTATTTGATCCAGGGTCCACATATTCTTACGTGTCCTCTTATTTTGCACATCATTTGGGTACGACTCGTAGTAGTCTTGATTTACCTGTTCATGTATCCACCCCGTGGGTGATACGATTGTTGTGGATCATGTCTATAGATCCTGTGTTATATCTATTGGGGTTTGGAGACCCAGGCAGCTTTGTTATTGTTGGGGATGGTGGACTTTGATGTTATATTGGGTATGGACTGGTTGTCTCCGTACCATGCTATATTGGACTGTCATGCTAAGACAGTTACGTTGGCCATTCCTGGTATTTCTCATATCGAGTGGCGGGGTTCGACCGATTTCGTCCCTAGCCGTGTTATTTCGTTCTTAAAGGCTCAGAAGATGGTTGAAAAAGGGTGTTTATCGTACTTAGCTTTTGTGAGAGATGTGGGAGCCGAGTCTCCTAGCATTGATTCTGTACCTGTTGTGAGGGATTTCCCAGATGTATTCCCCTCAGACCTGTCGGGCATGCCGCCGGACAGGGATATTGATTTTGGCATTGACTTGGTGCCGGGCACTCAGCCCATATCCATTCCTCCTTATCGGATGGCACCAGCTGAGTTGAAAGAACTAAAAGAGCAGCTTCAAGAACTTCTGGATAAGGGTTTCATCCGTCCTAGTGTGTCTCCGTGGGGTGCGCCGGTATTATTTGTTAAAAAGAAAGATGGTTCCATGCGAATGTGTATTGATTATAGGCAATTGAACAAAGTGACAGTGAAGAACAAGTACCCTCTACCGCGCATAGATGATTTGTTTGATCGGTTACAGGGTGCGAGGGTGTTTTCTAAGATCGATCTTCGTTCAGGCTATCATCAGCTGAAGATCGGGGACTCGGATATTATGAAGACTGCATTCAGGACCCGATATGGTCATTATGAGTTTCTTGTGATGTCGTTTGGGTTGACCAACGCCCCAGCAGCATTTATGCATCTGATGAACAGTGTGTTCAAGCCTTATTTGGATTCATTTGTGATTGTGTTCATTGATGACATTCTAGTCTACTCCCGTAGTCAGGATGAGCATGCTCAGCATTTGAGTATTGTGTTGCAGAGATTGAGGGAGGCGAAGCTATATGCGAAATTCTCCAAGTGCGAGTTTTGGGTCGAGTCCGTAGCATTTCTGGGACATGTGGTGTCTCGTGATGGTATTCAGGTTGATCAGAAAAGATAGAGGCGGTGCACAGTTGGCCTAGACCGACCTCAGCTACAGAGATCGGGAGTTTTCTTGGTTTGGCGGGATATTATCGCCGGTTTGTTCAGGGATTTTCATCCATTGCTTCTTCATTGACTAAATTGACCCAGAAGGGTGCACCATTCGTGTGGTCGGATGAGTGCGAGGGGAGCTTTCAGAAGCTCAAGACAGCTTTGACCACAGCTCCAGTGTTAGTATTGCCATCAGCTTCAGGTTCGTATACCGTTTATTGTGATGCCTCGAGAGTGGGGATAGGTTGTGTGTTGATGCAGGAAGGAAAGGTAATTGCTTATGCTTCTCGGCAGTTGAAGCCGCATGAGAAGAACTATCCTGTTCATGATTTGGAACTAGCCGCCATTGTTCATGCATTGAAGATTTGGAGACACTATTTGTACGGTGTGTCTTGTGAGGTGTATACCGACCATCGTAGTCTCCAGCACTTGTTCAAACAGAAAGACCTTAATTTGAGACAGCGGAGATGGCTTGAGTTGCTGAAGGATTATGACATTACTATATTATATCATCCGGGAAGGCCAATGTGGTGGCCGATGCTTTGAGCCGGAAGGCGGTCAGTATGGGGAGCTTGGCATATATTCCAGCTAAGGAGAGGCCATTTGCTTATGATGTTCAAGTGCTAGCCAATCGGCTAGTGAGGTTAGATATTTCGGAGCCCAGCAGGGTATTGGCTTGTGTTGTATCTCGGTCTTCTCTATATGATCGTATTCGTGAGCGCCAGTATGATGATCCACATTTGGCTGTCCTGAGGGATAGAGTTCAGCATGATGATGCTAGAGATGTCACCATTGATAGTGACGGCGTATTGAGGATGCAGGGCCGGATATGTGTGCCCAATGTTGATGGCCTTCGTGAGTTGATTTTGGAGGAGGCCCATAGCTCGCGGTATTCTATCCATCCAGGAGCCGCTAAGATGTATCAAGATTTGAAACAACACTATTGGTGGAGAAAGATGAAAATGGACATTGTCGGACATGTAGCACGGTGCCTCAACTGTCAGCAGGTTAAGTACGAGCATCAGAGGCCCGGTGGTGTATTTCAGCGCATTGTTATTCCTGAGTGGAAATGGGAGAGGATCACTATGGACTTTGTTACTGGACTCCCTCGGATGGCGAGGAAGTTTGATTCGGTATGGGTGATTGTGGATAGACTGACCAAGTCAGCTCACTTCATTCCAGTTAGTACTACCTACTCATCGGAGCGGTTGGCGACGATCTTTATTCGAGAGATTGTTCGGTTGCATGGAGTCCCAGTGTCTATCATATCCGACAGGGGTACTCAGTTCACTTCTCAGTTTTGGAGAGCATTTCGGCGAGAGATGGGTACACGGGTTGAGTTGAGTACAGCATTTCACCCCCAGACAGACGGACAGTGTGAGCGCACTATTCAGATCTTGGAGGATATGTTGCGAGCTTGTGTGATTGATTTTGGTGGTTCGTGGGATGAGTTCCTACCACTTGCTGAGTTTGCCTACAACAACAGTTATCAGTCGAGTATTCAGATGGCCCCGTATGAGGCATTGTATGGCGGGCGGTGTAGATCCCCGTGGGATGGTTTGAGCCTCGGTGAGGTTAGATTGATAGGGACCGAGTTAGTCCGGGATGCTCGGATAGAGCAAAGTTGATCCGGAGAGGCTTCGTACAGCACAGTCTCGTCAGAAGAGTTATGCGGACCGTAGGGTTCGAGAGTTGTCTTTCATGGTTGGTGACAGAGTATTGTTGAAGGTTTCACCTATGAAGGGTGTCATGAGGTTTGGGAAGAAAGGAAAGTTGAGTCCCAGGTACATTGGTCCTTTTGAGATACTTAGGAGAGTTGGAGAGGTGGCATATGAGTTGGCCTTGCCGCCCGGCTTATCCAGCGTTCATCCAGTATTCCATGTGTCTATGCTCCGGAAGTACATTGGAGATCCGTCTCATGTATTAGATTTCGGCACCATTCAGCTTGATGGTGATCTATCCTATGATGTGGAGCCTATTGCCATTTTGGGACGTCAGGTGAGAAAGCTGAGGTCTAAGGAGATTGCATCAGTTAAGGTTCAGTGGAGAGGTCGACCCGTGGAGGAGGCCACTTGGGAGATCGAGCGGGAGATGCGGAGCAGATATCCTCATTTGTTTGAGACTTCAGGTATGTTTCTTGACCCGCTCGAGGACGAGCGTTTGCTTAAGAGGGGGAGAATGTGACGACCCGGCCCGTCGTCACGGGAATTACCACCCCGTTATGTTGAAATTTCATGTTTTATGATTTTATATCGGTGTTAGAGTCTATCGGGTGAGTTAGGAGTGAATTGGATTGAAAATGAGGCATATAGCCTTTTTGAAGGAAACTTGAATAAGGAAAGTCAACCCGGAGTTGACTATTTGGTTAGAGGGCTCGAAATCGGATTTTGGTGATTCGGTTAGTTTCCGGAGGTGATTTGTTATTTAGGGGAGCGATCGGAATTGAATTTGGAGGCCAGTGTAGAAATAGGCTTGAATTGGCTAAGGTTGAATTTTGGCGAAATCCGAACGGTAGGTGAGATTTTGATCCGGGAGTCGGAATGGAATTCGACAGTTGCAATAGCTCCGTTAGGTGATTTTGGATGTGCCTGCAAAATTTCAGGTCATTCGGACGTCGTTTTGTCGGGTTTTTGATTGATTGTGTAAATCGGAATGTTTTAAGGAATTTAGGCTTGAATCCGTGTGTAATTGGTGATTTTAATGTTCGTATCGTGTTTTGGAGTATGTTGGTGGTTTTCGTTGGGGTCCCGGGGGCCTCGGGGTGTTTTCCGATGGTTAAATGGAAGAAAATCATGGAAATTGCAGGTTGAAGTGTTCTGGTTCTGTCATTTTCGCCACTGCGGAAAAGTGGGCGCGGAGGCGAGTCCGCAGGAGCGGACTGAGGAGCGCAGGAGCGCTAGGCATCGCAGAAGCGGAATCCTTTCCGCTGAAGCGGCATCGCGGGTGCGAGTCGGTGATCGCAGAAGCGGACTAGATGGAAAATGGGAAGGTCCGCAGAAGCGGATTCTTGATCGCCTGGGCGAGTCCGCAGGAGCGGACTCTTGTGCGCAGAAGCGGGAGTTTTCGCAGAAGCGGAGGTTCAATCGCGGAAGCGGACGCGTATAAACGGTCCTTTTCTCGCAGAAGCGAAATTGGCCGGCTAGGCCTGGAACCGCTGAAGCGACCCTCTGGTCGCGGATACGGACTCGTAGGAGCGGAATTCTATCCGCAGAAGCGAAAATTGCTGGGAGTTAAGTGTATCAGAAGTTAGAAAAATTTCAGAAATATTTCACACATTTGGGTCTCGGCTTTAGAGGCGATTTGGGCGATTTTGAAGAGAAACTCAAGGGAAATCATCAAGTAATCAACTATGGACTTAAACTATGATTAGTATTGATATTATTATGCAATTATATCATGAAAATGGAGGAATTTGGGGTAATTTATGGAGGATTTAGCCCTAGGCTTGAACTTTAGAAAATCAAGGTTTTGAATGGGCAAATGGAGTCCGAATTTGGTAAAATTGATATGCTTAGACTCGTATTGAGATGAGGGTTCCGAATATGTGACTTTCGTGATTTTTCGACAAGCGTACCAAAAGTCGGATTTTGACAACTTTGGGAATTTTGATGTAAATTGAGTTGTTTTGACTGAGTGTCGTCCCATTGGCCTAATTTGTTGTATTTCTACTGTATTTGATCAGATTCTACGCGTGCGGAGCTTGATTCTCGTGGCAAGGGCATTGCGGAGTAGTCGTCGCGCCGTATTGAGGTGAGTAATAGATGTGGGTGATGACCGGCGGGTTCGAAACCCCGGTATACCACTTTGTGACGCTGTATAGCGGCGAGACACGCACACTCTTGAGAGTGCGGGGTCGATCATGAGCTGGAGACTATATATTAGTCCGACTTGTTGATACTGTATTATTGGCTATTCTCGAGCCGTTGAACCCCCTTCTTGGGCGGTTGAGTATACTTGTGGGCCGTGAGCCGGTTATTGGATCCCGCGAGGATCGTTATCATTGTCTTATCATATAGACATGCTAGTTTACTACTAGTCCGCAGCTATTTCTGTTATTATGCTAATTCCAATCTCTGGAACTTGATATTACTGTTTTCCAACTGAAAAATGATAAAAGAGTTTTAAAAAAAAACTACTTTTGAGCCTGCGAGGCTGTATCTGCATATTAGCTGACTAGTAGTGGATCGGGCTGCACGCCGCAGCAGGATATATGTTGGATCGGACTGCACGCCGCGAGAATATCTCTATGAGATGTGCTTGGGCTGTAGGAGCCCCTCTGGAGTCTGAACCCCCACAGTGAGCACGGGTACCCAAAATTGGAGTCGGGCTACGCGCCGTAGCGGTCATATCATGCATTGCATTGCATTTAGCTACATCTGCTAGCTGTTATGCTATTTATTGGTATTTGTTGGTACAGGTACAATGAATATTGATTCTATGACAGGGTAGCCGATTATAGTTTTACATAGTGCTTTATTGCGGATTTCTTATCTGCGCTGTCTTACCCTTGTTTATTACCACTGAGTCTGGCAGTACTCATTTTACTCCCCGCACCTTGTGTGCAGATCCAGGTACCTCTCAGCAGTGATCCAGTAGCTGTGCGAGGCGACATCTGTGGGATATACGAGGTAGCTGCAGAGTCCGCAGGACCCGATATTCCTTCCTACTGTCTTTTGATTTTGTATTGACATTTCTTTCCGCACTTGGTATTTTTGTAAACCTTTATACACTTACGTTCAGTAGAGGCTCATGACTCTTGACCCTTCGGTCTATGGGAGTTAGTATATTTTGGGACTTGGTCTCCCCATTGTTGGTATAAGTATTACTATTGTTTCATATTTTGAAATGCTTAAATGGGTTAAAGAGAGCTTCTAGCTCCGTTGTTGATATTGATTGGTCAGGCTGGCTTAGCAATGTGCTGGGCGCCATCACGACCGGATTTGGGGGACAGTTACCCGACTAGAATCTTGAATCTATTCTGTTAGGAGTAACATAGAAATGGTGTAAAAGTGGTAGTATGAGTGAAGGTTGTTTTAGAATATTACCTAATGAGAATGCTTGATGTAGTAATTTATAGACTTGATTAAACTAAGGTTGTGTTCCCATAAATGTAGTGTAATGCTATCGGTGTTAATATGATATATTTCTAATTGTTGATTATTGATATGCAATTGATTTCTATGCAACTACCCAATATTCCCCAATACATGAGTAGTATTTCCTCTCTTGCTTTTTCCCAAAAGTCTAAGAGTCACAATGTATAACAATCTATAAATGCCAAATAAAACCCACTTATCCCTAAGCGATTTTATTAAACGAGGCGTAAGGCCTCGAGGTTTTGTTCTTTACTTCTTCCAAAATCTATCCCACATTCCCAAGTAAGGTAAGACTTTAATGGCTTTAATTAGTGTTTGCAACCACCAACAATAAATGAATAATGAGAAGTAAAGAAATATCAACCAACCATTATGCATATATTCAATGTTAAACACCCATTTACATAACACACATTTAGGGTTCACAACCTTAGTATTTAAGTTTAGCCACACATGCTAAAATACAAAATACAAGGTGTAACAAATGTCATAAATGCTTACAAAGTAAAAGATTCTTCAACCAAAAGCTTACAAAAAGATGAAGTAATAAAGTCTTGGAGTGTAGTATAAAGTCTGCACAAGATACCCTTACACAACATTCTAAAAAGCTATTTATATAGGAACCAATATCTGACAAAAAGCGGACAAGTTTACCCTTCCAGGTCATGTATGCGACCGCAGATCTGTCGCATAACGGGTCTGCGGTCCGCATCTTCAGAGGCGGCGTCGCAGATAGGAACCCTAGCTTTTCATGTGCTGGTCGTATCACCATTTTGCGGTCCGCATATTGATTGTGCGACCGCAGATGGCACCGCATAATTGACTCTTAGGTTTCCTTCGTGTTCATTTTGCGGCAGAAGTGCGGACCGCATATTCATTGTGCGATAGCAGAAGACATCGCATTCTTGCCGTGCATTTTAGCTCCATTCTCTATTTAGCTCTGCAATTTGGTTGCTATTTTGAGGTCCGCATATGCAATATGCGACCGCATGTTGGTCTGCAGATCAGCTGTTCTGCACACCTTTGCCCTTTTTTCTTGTCTTTTTGCTTCCATTTTCGTGTCCTTGGTCTTTTCTTCCTCTTTATCTGTAAAACCACAAAATCACATAAGTATGGACTACATTTTGCAATAAAACAAGCCAATATAAGAGCAATTAGTATGTAACGAGGGAATACATTTCATAAGAGCAATTAGTAGCAATTAGGCGCCCACCTGTATAACGAGGGAATACATTTCATGTCTTAGCATTAGGCGCCCACCTGTATAACGAGGGAATACATTTCATGTCTTAGCATTAGGCGCCCACCTGTATAACGAGGGAATACATTTTCATGTCTTAGCATTAGACGCCCACCTGTATAACGATGGAATACATTTTCATGTCTTAGGATTAGGCGCCCACCTGTATAATGAGGGAATACACTGTCATGTCTTAGCAATTAGGCGCCTAACTGTATAACGAGGGAATACATTTCATATCTTAGCATTAGGCGCCCACCTGTATAACGAGGGAATACATTTCATGTCTTAGCACTAGGCGCCCACATGTATAACGAGGGAATATATATTCATGTCTTAGCATTAGGCGCCCACCTGTATAACGAGGGAATACATTTTCATGTCTTAGCATTAGGCACCCACCTGTATAACGAGGGAATACATTTCATGTCTTAACATTAGGCACCCACCCGTATAATGAGGGAATACATTTTCATGTCTTAGCATTAGGCGCCCACTGTATAATAAGGTAATACCGATTTTGAAGGAATAAAATTTCCCCAGCAGTATTAACTTCAGCAAGTAAGTAAATCGTATCTCAGCAGTCAAAATCTCAGTCGGATCAATCTTTCTCCCGAGATCACAACAATTTAGACCTAGTCTGAGGAATTATCTCCTAGCGTCAAAGTCTTAGTTTGATAAATCTCTCCTAAGACATGAAAATCTCATTCTGATGAATCTTTCTCCTGAGATCACAACAATTTATACCTAGTATGAGAAATTATCTCCTAGCGTCAACATCTTAGTCTGATGAATCTTTCTTCGAAGATATCAAAATCTTAGTCAGATGAATTTTTCTCCTGAGATGGTAATCATTCGATCTATACATTTTCATGTCTTAGCATTAGGCGCCCACCTGTATAACGAGGGAATACATTTCATGTCTTAGCATTAGGCGCCCACCTGTATAACGAGGGAATACATTTCATGTCTTAGCATTAGGCGCCCACCTGTATAACGAGGGAATACATTTTCATGTCTTAGCATTAGGCGCCCACCTGTATAACGAGGGAATACATTTTCATGTCTTAGCATTAGGCGCCCACCTGTATAACGAGGGAATACATTTCATGTCTTAGCATTAGGCGCCCACCTGTATAACGAGGGAATACATTTCATGTCTTAGCATTAGGCGCCCACCTGTATAACGAGGGAATACATTTTAATGTCTTAGCATTAGGCGCCCACCTCTATAACGAGGGAATACATTTCATGTCTTAGCATTAGGCGCCCACCTGTATAATGAGGAAATACATTTCATGTCTTAGCATTAGGCGCCCACCCGTATAACGAGGGAATACATTTTCATGTCTTAGCATTAGGCGCCCACCTGTATAACGAGGGAATACATTTCATGTCTTAGCATTAGGCGCCCACCCGTATAACGAGGGAATACATTTCATGTCTTAGCATTAGGCGCCCACCTGTATAACGAGGGAATACATTTTAATGTCTTAGCATTAGGCACCCACCTGTATAACGAGGGAATACATTTCATGTCTTAGCATTAGGCGCCCACCTGTATAACGAGGGAATACATTTCATGTCTTAGCATTAGGCGCCCACCTATATAACGAGGGAATACATTTTCATGTCTTAGCATTAGGCGCCCACTTGTATAACGAGGGAATACATTTTCATGTCTTAGCAATTAGGCGCCCACCTGTATAACGAGGGAATACATTTCATGTCTTAGCATTAGGCGCCCACCTGTATAACGAGGGAATACATTTTCATGTCTTAGCATTAGGCGCCCACCTGTATAACGAGGGAATACATTTCATGTCTTAGCATTAGGCGCCCACCCGTATAACGAGGGAATACATTTTCATGTCTTAGCATTTGGTGCCCACATGTATAATGAGGGAATACATTTTCATGTCTTAGCAATTAGGCGCCCACCTGTATAACGAGGGAATACATTTCATGTCTTAGCAATTAGGCGCCCACCTGTATAACGAGGGAATACATTTCATGTCTTAGCATTAGGCGCCCACCTGTATAATGAGGGAATACATTTCATGTCTTAGCATTAGGCGACCACCTGTATAACGAGGGAATATATATTCATGTCTTAGGCGCCCACCTGTATAACGAGGGAATAAATTTTCATGTCTTAGCATTAGGCGCCCACCTGTATAAAGAGGGAATACATTTTCATGTCTTAGCATTAGGCGCCCACCTGTATAACGAGGGAATACATTTCATGTCTTAGCATTAGGTGCCCACCCGTATAACGAGGGAATACATTTTCTTGTCTTAACATTAGGCGCCCACCTGTATATCAAGAGGAATATTTTTCAGTTTTTACATAGCAGGTATTGAAACCAGCACCCACCATGAAGGTAGAGGGATACATCGGAAGATCCCCAGCACAAATCCAAGTTCAGAAGTGAGAAAGAAAGCAACAGTGGCTGGAAAAGCTCTTCACGTTACAGGTTTTGAAACTAGTAGCCCATCCTAAAGCAGAAGGTTATAGCAAGGTTCTCAGCGCAAAATCCAAGCGCATAAGTCAGAAGAGACATGAGACACACCCGGAGAGGAACAACTCTCAAACTTTGTCTACCCCCTCAACATAGCATACTTGACGGAAAAAGCTATATCCACAGCAGATTGAGCAAAATGAGGAACGCTGATGTTCAATGAAGCAAAGGCCGGAGCCGCCTCCAAGTTCTCTGGAGGAAGCACTGAAAGAATCACAAGATGACAAGAACGCAAGGTGACATGAAGACAGATGAGATCTTATGATCCATAGACTGGCTTAGCTTCTTGTTTTCCTTTTGAGCACGGTGTATTAAGGAGTTCTGTAAAGCAGTGGTAACAGCATGCAGCAACAGTAACATCGAGATCATAGCAGTCCCGGTTGTCCCAGCTACCAAAACTACCCGAACTACATTGACCTGATTCCTGTTTAGCCCAGGATATGTAGGAGACCTCTCGAAGCAAAGGCTCGGTCAAGATCTTTTAAAAAAAATGCTTCACACGGAGTACTCAAACGGGCAAAAATCGCTCGTATCCGCTCACTTATCTTTGCACGAAAACTCTTCGTGTTTCCGAGTAAAGAGGGGCAATGTGAGCACGTGATTTTTGCCCTATAAGAGAAATACTCCCAAAGATTCAAAATAAAATAATTTTAGTATTTTTTGCTATTGTTGTGAATTTTGTGTTATTTTCTTGTATTATTTGCATTTTTATCTGTGCATATTTGCTTGTTTAAATAAATAAAATATACAAAAATATGTTGCATATGTATATAAAATTCAAGTTTACAATCAAGCTTATTTTACGGAAATGAAAAGTCATAAAAAAAATGTATTTTGCATTTTTAAGTATTTAATGTCCAAATTGGGCAATTTTTTTTTGTTGATCAATTATATGTAATAATTATTATTAGTTGTTAATTAGTTATTTTATAAATTAATTTAGTTCTATAAGTTAATTTAGAATTTTTAGAATTTTAGTCTTATTTTAAGAAAAACAAAACAAAGGAAATAATCGGAGGAAATAAAAAATCGGGCCAAAAATGCCAAAAACTCAACGAAATTCGGCAGACCCAGTCCAAAAAACACCTCAAAAATCCGGTTCAACCCATTACCCAAACCCAATCTCCTAACCTACCCATTACCCCGTTAATCCTGGCCGTTGGATGTAATAATCCAATGGTTGAGATTAATTCCTACATTTCTAATATACCAAACACCCCCAAGACCCCTCAACTTGCCTCCCCCCCCCCCCCCCCCAAAAACTCTAAAACAATGTCTTCTCCATCTTCTTCCAAACAGCCGCCATAGTCAAACGACACTCCCCCCCTTTCTCTTCTTCTTCAAACCACTCCACACCGCTATGCCTTTATTCAACTTCTACCACTGAAGTGTCCATTTTAGTGTACCAATATGGGCTGCTGTTTTAGCTCCTCCAAGAAACACCACCGCAACCCGCCGCGGCGTTCCGCCAGTAATGACAGAACTCCGCCTTCAGAGTTCATACTCTGCTTCTCGATCTTTCTCTCTCTTCTCACTTTCTCTCTCATTTCCAATGGTGTATATAGAGAATGACTAATTTATATATTTTTGTACATATATTACAAACACAGAGTTTTTGGAGTTTTAATGGAGACTATTAGCTTATGTAGCTTCGGCGATTTTTCATCTACTGCTGTTTTCTCAACTTCCAAAGAGTTTTGAATAATAAACGCTATTTGGAAACTCTGTTGTGGTGGATTTACAAAAACTAACTACAGCTGTTGGATTTGTGCTTTGATTTCTGTTGGCTGAAGCATGTGCACTGGCCCAGAAAGACCCAATTCTAGTTCATCTACCAACCAATCCATTATTGATTCTAAATCTAGTATGAAGGGTATTACTAAACTCACGGTTGAAACTAAAGATTCTTTTTCTAGTTTGCTTGAACTTGCTGCGAATAATGATATTGAGTGTTTTAAAAGATCCGTTGCACGCGAACTTCCTGAGGCCGACCGGATTTTGTTGAACAAAGTCAAAGAGAAGTGCTTTTGGTGGTTTGGGTGCCTTGGCGGCTCCCTTGTTGTCATTTTCAGGATATGAGTATTCCCCACATCTTTCTGTTTCTTCGATCAACAAATGAATGTTTAGATTTTTTTTATTTTTTTATTTTTGTCCGTATATTTAATCAGTAGTGTTACGGCTCATTAGTTTAGGATCTTCATCAGATTTCAAATATTCGATTTTTTTGGCTGGGTTTTGTTTTTGTTTAATTGCATGACTTAGATTTCTGATTTTTTGTTTATTAATTAGCTTATGTGCTTAATCATTAATGACAGTTAATTAACTAGGGGGGTGCTGTTAAGAGGTAAATAATAGAGTAGGGGGTACTTTTAGTATTAATTAAGGGGTAGATATTTGTAGGGTTGAAAACGAAAGGGTCTACTTGGACTTTAAGGGCTGGAATTGGACAGATTTAGGAATTTAATTTAAAAAAGGGGCTGGTTTTTGTCTATAAGACACATACGGGCAGAATTGAAAAAAGGGAGAACACACGGACAGTTTTTACAAAGTGAAAAAGAGTAGAACATACACACTTGAGAGGTTTTGAACACTAAAAACAGTGAGAATTTGAGAATTGAGAGTTGTTTTGTCACGACCCCAAATACGGTCGTGATAGCTCCCAGCACACTGCTAGGCCAGCCCGACCAATCAACATCAATTTACGGATCTGTGAGCTCGCATTATTCCATTTAAGCATGACAAGTTATAAGACAACAGTGATAGATATTTCAAAACAGGGAACCAAGTCCCAACACATACCAATTCCCATAGACCGAAGGGTCAATAGTCAAGAGCCTCTAAAGAGCATAAGTGTAATAAGGTTTACAACAAAACTCAGTGCGGAAGAAATGACAACATGAAATGAAAAGACAGCTAGATGGGGAGTTAGGTCCTGCGGATGCTGCAGCTACCTGGACTATCCCGCACAATGCCTCTGAGCGGCTACCGGATCAGGTCTGCTGAGAGGTACCTGGATCTGCACACAGGGTGCAGGGAGTAAAATGAGTACTGTCAGACTCAGTGGTAATAAACAGGGGTAAGACAGCGTAGATAAGAAATCCACAGTAAAGCACAATGTAAAGCTATAACCAATACCCTATAGCAGTTCAATATCAACAGTAGAGAGCCAACAATATCAACAACAAGCATAACAGCTAGCAGATGTAGCTAAATGCAATGCAATGCATGAAATGACTGCTACGGCGCGTAGCCCGATCCAATTTGGGTACCCGTGCTCACTGTGAGGGTTCAGACTCTAGAGGGGCTCATACAGCCCAAACACAATAATACTGTGGCGTGCAGTCCGATCCAACATATATACCGTTGCGGCGCGCAGTCTGATCCACTACCAGTCAGCTAATATGCAAATGCAGCCTCGCAAGCTCAAAAGTGGTTTTGAAAACTCTTTTATCATTTTTCAGTTGAAAATAGTAATATCAAAGTTCCAGAGATTGGAGATAACATGATAACAGTAATGGCTACGGATTGGTAGTAAACTAGCATGTCAATATCACAAGACAATGATGACGTTCCTCGCGGGATCCAATAACTAGCTCACAACCCACAAGTATACTCAACCATCCAAGAAGGAGGTTTGACGGATCAAGAGTAGCCAATATCAGAATATAATATGCAACCATCCGAGAAGGAGGTCCGACGGCTCAAGAATAGCCAGTATCATAACACAGTATCAACAGGTCGGACTAAGCCATAGTCCCCAATCACAATCGACCCCGCACTCACAAGAGAGTACGTGTCTCGTCGTTATACAGCGTTACAAAGTGGTATACAGGGGTTTCGAACCCGCTGGTCATCACCCACATCGATTACTCACCTCAATATGGCTCGACGACTACTCCGCGATGCCCTTGCCACGAGAATCAAGCTCTGCACGCATAAAATCTGATCAAATATGGTAGAAACACATTAAATTAGGCCAATGGAATGATACCCTGTCAAAACAACTCAATTTACACCAAAAATGACAAATTTGCCAAAACCCGACTTTCGGTACACTTCTTGAAAAGTCACAAAAATCATATATTCGGAACCCTCATCTCAATACGAGTCTAGGCATATATAATTTACCAAATTCGGACTCCATTTGCCTACTCAAATCCTTGATTTTTTATATTTCAAGCCTAGGGCTAAAAAACCTCCATAAAATACCCCAATTTCTTCCATTTTGAAGAGATAATTGCATAATATTATCAATACTAATCATAATATGAGTCCATAGTTGATTACCTGATGATTTCTCTCGAATTTCCCTTAAAAATTGCCCAAATCGCCTCTTAAGCCGAGACCCCAAATGTTGAAATGTTTCTAAAATTTTCTAACCCTGATACTTTTAATCCTTCTGCGATTTCCGCTTCTGCGGACAAAATTCCGCTCATGCGAGCCCGTATCCGCGACCAGCTGGTCGCTTCTGCGATTCCAGGCCTAGTCGGCCAATTCTGCTTCTGCGAACATAGGACCGCTTCCGCGCGTCCGCTTCCGCGAAATCACAACCGCTCCTACGGAAACTCCCTCTTCTGCGCCCAATAGTCCGCTCATGCCGACTCGCCTAGGCGATCACAAATCCGCTTTTGCGGACTTTCCCATTACGCCTCAAGTCCGCTTCTGCGATCACCCTCTCGCACCAGCGACGCCGCCCCGGCGGACCAGAATCCGCTTCAGCGATCGCCTCCGCTCCTGCGCCCCCTTGTCCCCTCATGCGGACTCGCTCCTGCGCTCCCATTTCCGCAGGAGCGAAAACAACAGAACCAGTACACAAAGTCTACAATTTTCCATATTTTCTCCCGTTAGACCATCCGAAAGCACCCCGAGGTGTCACGACCCTAGTCCACCAATCTTGGACATGTCGTGATGGCACCCAGTCCCCATGACTAGGTAAGCCTAACACGTTGCGGATTATACCACTTTATGAACATTTAATAAGAATTAGTGAAAAAAAAATAAGATGAAAGGAATGTAATCCGTGCCGCTTGGCACATACACCAGTCAAATACGCTGTTTTAAAACACTACCAAGACCCGGAATCCCACGGGTAACACAGACTAAAAGAGATCATACAATTGTAGCTCTATGTAAAAGGAGTATCTAACAACGGAATGAAGGAAAAACATCTACTAGCACTAGAATAGAAGGAAGGCCTCGGATCCGCGGACGTAGCAGATCATACCTCGAGGTCTCCCAAAAACGCTGCTGAATCACCTGGTGTGAGCCTGCTCTGATGTACCTGGATCTGCACAACAAAAGTGTGCAGAAGAGTAGCATGAGTACACCACAGCGGTACTCGGTAAGTGCCAAGCCTAACCTCGATGGAGTAGTGACGAGGAAGGTCAGGGCCCTACTCTGAGAAAACAATAATACAATGATAATAACAATAATAAGCAGTTTAAATGAATAATAAATTTCCAAACTAGCAACAATAAGATGATTACTACAATCGTCTACAATTAAGCTAACAATGAATAGCCAACTCAATAAAATAAGTCCAGGACCTGTAGGAATCGAACCCACAGTCCCATTGACAGTACCTCTGGGTCTCCGGGAATCGAACCCGCAGTCCACAAGCACAGCAAATAAGGAATCTACAGAGAGATCAATTATGCTTAACTATAACTTCACCGAAAAATAGTGCCAATAATTATCAAGGAGTTCAAATAAGGCAATTAGGCAACTAAACAGTTAAGTACTACCTAATCATGCTTTCCTAACCACTACCGGTAAAAATATCAAATTAACAGCCAAAGACAGGAATATCGCTCATCGAACATTTTAATTAAAGTGCGTGTTCAACAACCAGCGCATGTATACGCACGTCACCTCGCATACAAGGCATTTAAACTATCACATAATATCCTAGGGGTGAAAATTCCCCCACACGAGGTTAGACAAGCCACTTACCTCGACTCCGGTACAAAACCGCTATGAAACAACTCTCTTGCCGCGAATGTCGGCCTCCACAAGTGTAGAATCTGATAAAAATCAATAGAATCACATCAAAATAGGCTAATTGGGCATTACCCAATCAAAATAACTCAAAATACACCAAAACCCACAAGTTGCCAAAATCCGACTTTCGGTACGCTTATCGAAAAATCACGAAAGTTATATTTTCGGAACCCTTGTCTCAATACGAGTCTAAGCATATAAAGTTTATCAAATTCGGACTCCATTTGTCCACTCAAAACCTTGATTTTCTAAAGTTCAAGCCTAGGGTGAAAACCCCCATAAAACACCCCAAATTCCTCCATTTTCATGAGATAATTGCATAATATTGTCAACAATAATCATAATTTGAGTCCATAGTTGATTACCTGATGATTTTCCTTGAATCTCCCTCAAAAATTGCCCAAATCGCCTCTTAAGCCGAGACCCCAAATGTTGGAATGTTTCTGAAATTTTTCTAACTTCTGATACAATTAACTCTCTGCGATTTCCGCTTCTGCGGACCATTTTCGCCTCTGCGGAACCGCTTCTGCGACCACGTGGTCGCTTCTGCGAACCCCAGACCTGGCTGGCCCATTCCGCTTCTGCGAGCCTAGGGCCGCTTCCGCGAGACCGCTTCTGCGAATCATCCTCCGCTCCTGCGGAACATTCCGCTTCCGCGCCTCAGAGTCCGCTCCTGCGGACTCGCTTAAGCGGTCAATATTCCGCTTCTGCGGAACTCCCTTCGCGACCCTGGACCGCTTCTGCGATCCTCTTTCCGCATCAGCGATGCCGCCTCTGCGGACCAGGATCCGCTTCAGCGATCACTTCCGCTCCTGCGTTCACTTGTCCGCTCCTGCGGACTCGCTCCTGCGCTCCCTTTTCCGCAGGAGCGAAAACAACAGAACAGAACCCCAAACCTGCATTTTCCATGTTTTCCTTCCGTTTACCCATCCGAAAACACTCCGAGGCCCCCGGGTCCCCAACGAAAACCACCAACATACCCCAAAACATGATACGAACTTATTCCAATCATAAAAACACGTCTAACAACATCAAAACCCATAATTCACATCGATTCAAGCCTAAGTTTCTTCAAAACTTTCAAAACTAACAATTCAAAACCCGGTCAAACGACGTCCAAATAACCTGAAAATTTACGGACATATCCAAAATCACATAACGAAGCTACAGAAATTGTCGGAATTCCATTCCGACCCCCGGATCAAAATCTCACCTATCATTCGGATTCGCCAAAATTTCAACCTTCGGCATTTCAAGCCTAATTGAGCTAAGGACCTCCAAAATACGTTCCGAACGCGCTCCCAACCCCTAAATCACCCAACGGAGCTAATGGAACCATCGGATTTCCGTTCCGAGATCGTTTTAACACCTGTTCCGGTTACGGACCATTTTCTATCTTTAAAGCTCTCATTTAGGGACTAAGTGTCCCAAAATACTTCAAATTTCAGGGCCGACTCTCCCGGCAAACCACAATAGCCGAAATGTACTTAGGGAAACAGTTAAATTAGGGATTGGGGCGAAATTTTCTAAAACGACCGGCCGGGTCGTTACACGAGGCCCCCGGGACCTCATCCAAACACACCAACACATCCTAATACCATATTCGAACTTGCTCCAATCCTCAAAACACGTCTAACAACATCAAAACCCATAATTCACATCGAATTCAAGCCTAAATTCCTTAAAACTTTCCGAATTACACATTCGATCTAAAACCCGACCAAACGAGGTACGAATGATTTGAAAATTTGCGAACATATCCAAAATCACATGACGAAGCTATAGAAATTATCGAAATTCCATTCCGACCCCCGGATCAAAATCTCACCTACCGTTCGAAGTTCGCCAAAATTCAACCTTAGCTAATTCAAGCCTATTTCTACACGGGACCTCCAAATTCTATTCTGATCGCTCCTCTAAGTCACAAATCACCTCCCGGAACTAACCAAATCATCGGAATCTGATTCCGAGCCCTCTAACTAAATAGTCAACTCTAGGTTGACTTTCCACATTCAAGTTTCCTTCAAAAAGGCTATATGCCTCATTTTCAATCCAATTCACCCCTAACTTACCCGATAGACTCTAACACTGATATAAAAACATAAAACATATAATTTCAACATAACGGGGTGGTAATTTCCCGTGACGACGGGCCGGGTCATCACATTCTCCCCAACTTAAACAAACGCTCGTCCTCGAGCGTACCGGAGTGGTACTAGAAGCAACTCAATAGCTGAATGACCTTACCAAGCATATATTCGGGGTGATACCACGTCACCCTATCTATCATAAGTTTGATAATACGATATAGCTGAAATTTCATAGACCATCTGAACCATAAACCACATTGCACTTTCCAAAATCGTATACCAATTGCTAATCTCATGCCTATACTCAGGATACACTAGAATTCATTGCAATAAGCCATACTCACCACTCCGGGTGAGATCATATGATGTATCAAACAACCCAATCACTCGAGACGATAGTCTCTAATCACAACAATTTCCCACGATATCCAAATACCAACTGAACAACCTTTTTCATTAGCTAAAGTCTTATTCCAACACTTTCATATACTGCCCACGGCAACTGAACACGCGATATATCGAATCCACCTCTCAGGTCACCCATTCATGAATCCATTTCCCTTTTAGCTTATACCACAATAGATTTCGGAGCCGAACCTCGATATTACCTTTCTAACCAGCTGAAATCACATATACTCACACTCATTATTGGCTCCAATGATCATTTCAATTATAACATACCGCTCTAGTGATATGACACCTCAACACCGGCCTAAGACAAGACGAACACAACACAGGCTCCAATAAAAACGTTTGAACATACTCAAATCATGACAACTGACTTAAACAAAAGAGTTGTAATTCAATTCCTCTGTACCATCATAACATAAAACTGAGATCGCGTCTCGCATTATAGAAATAGAGTACTTGAATCCTCCTCGAGAGGTCATAACATGACATGGCCTTGCCACGATTCGTGATTCTATCCAAACACTATTACTCATGGAGCACCTCAAGTCACCATGCTCAAAACGATCAACCACGCACATAGTTAGGTCTTGAACCTAAGCAATCAACCTCACCCACGGTGAAACAATTAACGTATGCTATCAAATCCTTAAAGAACACAACTGATGTGCCATTCGCCGCGCGATACTCAATACAGACTTTTCCTCAGAAGCCAAGAGGTATTGTATACCAGGTAACATATAACTAACTCTATTTTCACACTGTCGCGGCGTGCAACCCGCTCCAACGACATACCCTGGAGGCGTGCCACCCGATCCGGATACCATACCTGTGGTGGCGTACCACCCGATCCAAGTAACCCCTGGCGGCGTGCCACCCGATCCACGCATAAATCTCGCAAAGGAAATGCACATCGAGTCAAATTGCTCATTATAGTAAACATATATAGCCTCAAGTTCGGCCACAAGAAACGCATCTGACAAAGTTCCTCAATACCTGAACTAAATCAATGGTAGAAACCTCTGCACTGACATCTGCCACGAAGGCCCAACTGACAAACCAATACCTACCAGCCGTCCGCTGATCCTGGGGTACAACTACCCTCCTGGAGCATACTCTGATGAACTTTGCTACGCAATTTGTGCCATTCCATCATAGTCCATATCTCATTAGTCTAGACATCCTGACCCATGGCAACCAGTAAGCAATCAAGTATCATAATCCAAATTCGTCATATCAAGTTGAGAGAGAGCCACTAGGGCTTCCGATTTTCCAATAATCACAAAACGGTGCCGATACACACGATATACAACCAATGCATAGGCGGACTAACGAGGCCTTCAAGTCCCCAACACACATATAACACATGAATCACCATGCTTGATTCCGTACTTCACCATACAAATACATAACGCACATCAAGCGTCCATTCATACCACGAAAACCATTCAGAAATTTCACTATGCCATCAACGACTCAATTATTATAGTCGATCCAACAAGAGAATACCACCATACCACTGGATATTATCAGTTTACATTACCTTGTCCTTTTGGACCATATACCCCGCCAAATTACTAGAATAGCAGTACCATTTTCCTTAATCACCAGAAAGATCGATTCTTAAATCACCTGCAGCTGCCCACGCTGCTCAATAATTTTAATGACTTCCCATATATTATGAACAAATCTCAAAGCCTTGAATATGCCATTATCAACTTTCCATAACACATCGCATATACCATACCACACTAAGATAACATGGGAATTTCTATCCCTTTTCTACGCCGCAAACATCGACGCACTCAACTAGTCAAGGACTTTCATGATCCCATATAGAGAAAACTCATTGCCCATTCCAGGCCTTGCATACCAACAGGAAAACTACACTCATTTTCAAACCACGGTAAAACACATCATAAACTCTTTCTTCCCAATTACATTGCATGAGTTAAACTGCAAGGACTGAGTCCTTATACCCATATCGTGTTACACAACTGCCAGCACTCAAAAGTTTTATTGCCCAATATCTGCGAGACTCATTACTTCAAACATATACCAGGAATTAATCGTATTCCTTATCATACCGTTTCGGTTTATTAACAAGTTGATCCATTTACCCAATTTCCTTTCTGATTCATCTTTAATTTAATACTAGTCTTTACTGTAGCACCATAACACATCAACTCATGTTACCACACGAGACTCGTACATAAGACCACACGGTCTAAGACACATAGGCCACTGAATACTCTCTTAATGTTTTCCAGAAGTACCACATTCTACAATACATTATTTTGAAGAACTTACTGTGATTTGAATTCGTTATCATTACCTTCCAATACGGTTACATAGAATCCCATCATTCACATAATATAACTCAGATCTTGATCTCTTCTAACAAAACCACCATCTTTAGCCACATGCACAATCTTAAGATACCTAACTGTTACAAGCAAAATCTTGAACACCGTCAAACCATTCTCGGGCGTCATTCACCCTTATTCAGATGTAATTCAACTGTCTTATTGAACAGAACCACTCGTGCCTTACTACATCTCTGACACCGCAAGACATGATTACATATAGATACAATTAACTATCTTTCTTTTCTATACACCGAACATTCCTTACCAACATTAGTTCAAAACATCCTAGTATTTCTTCATATCTACGAAGCATCATAACCTTTATCAAGATTTCCCATCATACCTAGAGACAGAACCAACATAGCACACAATAATGCCATCAATTAATCAATAACAACCTCCCAACTTGACTTGGAGCCATACATCTAAGCAATTTTAGCCACTCGTAGTATTCTTACTCAAATGATGCCACAATGTTCTAGTTAGATTAAACTCGAGTCATTTACAAGCTTCGGCGGAGATTTGAATCTTCAGAAATATTAACTTTTTTGCAATTCTTGTATTCATTCATACACAACAGTTAAGCCCACTCTTTAGGTGACAAAAAATCTTTCTAAGTCCAAAACTTTCCAAAAATTTTGACAGAGTTTCCTTTGTAATTTGGCGTATCCACCTGCCAGAGAATCACCAAAACCATCCTAGCAATACATTCACAACTCGACAGGACATCACAATGCATATCGACAACATTAGTCTCAATACTACACATATCATTTTATCACAATTGTTACATGAACATGCGCTGTACCTGCTCGAATCATAACACATATCGAATACCTTTCAATTACACATGAGGATCAACCCACCTACTTCTTCTCAATTTAGTATTTCAGCACAATACCTTCCACCAGGATACACATAGCATAATCACTTTAGTCTTCCTGAGTTTGAACTCGTTCCACTACACATATGGCACTTTACCTTCCAATTAAGAGATATGGTAAATATTCACCACGCCCATAGCTCGGGGCTACACAACAGATTAGATAAGAGTCGAACAATTAACAGCTCATCCATTAGTAAGCTTCCCTAATACTCTATAGATCAGCACAAGGCCCCAAACATGGCTACTAGCCCAAATACATAGATATAAGCCCAGTCTCAGTCATTATACACAGTAATCTATCAATCGGGAAGGATCAAGTACAAATCCCCAGTCACAATACCACCACACTCGTCACATGACACGTGTTCCATCTCATCATAGCACAGTATAGTTTAAATACGGGGTTTCAAACCTTCCATACATTATCTATTGCCAACACTCACAAGATCAGCACCTCGATGCTCAAGTCATAAACAAGGTCCAACCTCAAGTCATCCCGACTGGCCCAACATGAACTCATAGAGATTATATCTCGCCCCTCGTTCGAGGAAATCACAAACCATAAGGCATTTTATATTACTGAGCGCTCGATGCGTACACAGACGTGCAGAAGGAATTTCAAAAAATTATATCTCAAGCTGAATCAAGTACGCACGATAAGAATCCCAAGAAGTGTGAAGTGTTTCCTAAAGGTTCGCAGCCTCCAGAGGATAAGTACAGGCGTCCCCGTACCGATCCACAAGACTCTACTAACCGGCTCAAGACTCATGAGGCCTAGTAAACCTAGGCTCTGATACCAATTTGTCACGACCCCAAATCCGGTCATGATGGCGCCCAGCACACTACTAGGCCAGCCCGACCAATCAACATCAATTTACGGAGCTATGAGCTCGCATTATCCCATTTAAGCATAACAAGTTATAAGACAACAGTGATAGATATTTCAAAACAGGGAACCAAGTCCCAACACATACCAATTCCCATAGACCGAAGGGTCAAGAGTCAAGAGCCTCTAAAGAGCATAAGTGTAATAAGGTTTACAACAAAACTAAGTGCGGAAGAAATGACAACATAAAATGAAAAGACAGCTAGAAGGGGAGTCAGGTCCTACGGATGCTGCAACTACCTCGACTATCCCGCACAAAGCCTCTGAGCGGCTACCGGATCAGGTCTGTTGAGAGGTACCTGGATCTGCACACAAGGTGCAGGGAGTAAAATGAGTACTGCCAGACTCAGTGGTAATAAACAGGGGTAAGACAACATAGATAAAAAATCCACAGTAAAGCACAATGTAAAGCTATAACCAATACCCTGTAGCAATTCGATATCAACAGTAGAGAGCCAACAATATCAACAACAAGTATAACAGCTAGCAGATGTAGCTAAATGCAATGCAATGCATGAAATGACCGCTATGACGCGTAGCCCGATCCAATTTGGGTACTCGTGCTCACTGTGGGGGTTCAGACTCCGGAGGGTCTCCTACAGCCCAAGCACAATAATACTGCAGCGTGTAGTCCGATCCAACATATATACCGCTGCGGCGCGCAACCCGATCCACTACCAGTCAACTAATATGCAAATGCAGCCTCGCAGGCTCAAAAGTGGTTTTGAAAACTCTTTTATCATATTTCAGTTGAAAACAGTAATATCAAATTTCCAGAGATTGGAAATAACATGATAACAGTAAATAGCTATGGACTGGTAGTAAACTAGCATGTCAATATCACAAGACAATGATAACGATCCTCGCGGGATCCAATAACTAGCTCACAGCGCACAAGTATACTCAACCATCCAAGAAGGAGGTTTGACGGCTCAAGAGTAGCCAATATCACAATATAATATGCAACCATCCGAGAAGGAGGTCCGACGGCTCAAGAATAGCCAATATCATAACACAGTATCAACAGGTCGGACTAAGCCATAGTCCCCAATCACAATCGACCCCGCACTCACAAGAGAGTACGTGTCTCGCCGCTGTACAGCGTTACTACAAAGTGGTATACCGGGGTTTCGAACCCGCTGGTCATCACCCACATCTATTACTCACCTCAATATGGCTCGACGACTACTCCATAATGCCCTTGCCACGAGAATCAAGCTCCGCACGCGTAGAATCTGATCAAATATTGTAGAAACACATCAAATTAGGCCAATGGAATGATACCCAGTCAAAACAACTCAATTTACACCAAAAATGACAAAGTTGCCAAAACCCGACTTTCGGTATGCTTCTCGAAAAAGTGACAAAAATCATATATTCAAAACCCTCATCTCAATACGAGTCTAGGCATATATAATTTACCAAATTCGGACTCCATTTGCCCACTCAAATGCTTCATTTTCTATATTTCAAGCCTAGGGCTAAAACCTCCATAAAATACCCCAATTTCTTCCATTTTCAAGAGATAATTGCATAATATTATCAATACTAATCATAATATGAGTCCATAGTTGATTACCTGATGATTTCCCTTAAAAATTGCTCAAATCGCCTCTTAAGACGAGACCCCAAATGTTGAAATGTTTCTGAAATTTTCTAACTCCCGATACTTTTAATCCTTCTGCGATTTCCGCTTCTGCGGACAAAATTCCGCTCCTACTAGCCCGTATCCACGACCAGCTGGTCGCTTCTGTGATTCCATGCCTGGCCGGCCAATTCTGCTTCTGCGAACATAGGACCGCTTCCGCGAAATCATAACCGCTCCTGCTTCTGCGCCCAACAGTCCACTCCTGCGGACTCGCCTAGGCGATCACAAATCCGCTTCAGCGGACTTTCCCATTACGACTCAAGTCCGCTTTTGCGATCACCCTCTCACACCAGCGACGCTGCTCCTGCGGACCAGGATCCGCTTCAGCGATCGCCTCCGCTCCTGCGCCCCGTTGTCCGCTCCTGCGGACTCGCTCCTGTGCTCGCATTTCCGCAGGAGCAAAAACAACAGAACCAGTACACAAAGTCTGCAATTTTCCATATTTTCTCCCGTTTGACCATCCGAAAGCACCCCGAGGCCCCCGGGACCTCATCTAAACACACCAACACATCCTAATACCATATTTGAACTTGCTCCAATCCTCAAAACACGTCTAACAACATCAAAACCCATAATTCACATAGAATTCAAGCCTAAATTCCTTACAACTTTCTGAATTACACATTCGATCTAAAACCCGACCAAACGATGTATGAATGATCTGAAAATTTGCGGACATATCCAAAATTATATGAAAAAATTGTCGGAATTCCATTCCGACCCCCGGATCAAAATCTCACCTACCGTTCGGAGTTCGCCAAAATTCAACCTTAGCCAATTCAAGCCTATTTCTACATCGGACCTCCAAATTCTATTCTGATTGCTCCTCTAAGTCACAAATCACCTCCCGGAACTAACCAAATCATCAGAATTTGATTCTGAGCCCTCTAACAAAATAGTCAACTCCAGGTTGACTTTCCACATTCAAGTTTCCTTCAAAAAGGCTATATGCCTCATTTTCAATCCAATTCACCCCTAACTCACCAGATAGACTCTAACACTGATATAAAAAATAAACATATAATTTCAACATAACGAGGTGGTAATTTCCCGTGACGATGGGCCAGGTCGTCACATGTTTTAGTTGCCTGTTTTGGTGCTGCTTTTTGTTGCTACTGGAAAATTTTAACTGGTTTTAAAATCTGTTACTGGGAGTTGTTGGTTGTTATTGTTGCACTGCTGGAATTACTGCTCATACTGATTATTTCCTCTCCTCTCACTGTTCAGGTACACTCCATGAAAAGCATTTACTGTATAATTTCAGTATAGATGCAATATGAAAATTGAAGTTGATTGGGATAAAACTTCTGTTATTAGTATTCTATTTTTTACATTTTAAGTTTTTGTATCAATAATAGACTGGATATTGGCAACTGTTTAGAATTTGTTTCTTCTTACTAATATCTTGAAACAGTAATTTGAACTGAAATTGTTGTATGATCTGGATTGTGTGAACTCTATCACAACTATTAGACTTTTTTTGTAATATTAATAATTCATTTCAGTATTGTTATTAAATAGTATAAGTATAAGCATGTTATTACTATCCAAGTTATTGCGTAATTAAAAAGAAATAAGTCATCTCTTTAGTTAAATAAAATCTGGTTAGTTTAGTAGCTAATGTTTTAATATTATCTTTAATAAGCCAAAATTGCAAATATGTAACTACCTTAATAAAAATATGAATTTTAATTATTAGGCGTAAAGTTAGGCATTTAGGTCCGATTTGAATAAAATAATACTATTTTTTGTAAAACTCAAAATAATTAAGGAAAATTATTGTTCCTTTAAATATTTGTAAATAGTTAATTTCATTGGTTTAAGTCAATTAAAATATGTGTTTAAATTAGTTGTAAAATAATTGGTTTAATTTGTATAAATATTATTTGTCAATTTTGTATTTTTATTTTTATTCATATTTTAGCCATGTCTACTTCCATTAAATAGTTATTTTAATATAGCAAACAATATCACAATTTGAATATGTAATCAATTAAGATTTTATCTTTTATTGTACAAAAAAAATAAGTTAATAAATATAGTATTTTAAGTTTGTTTTAAAGATGAATTTAGTTTTAAATAATTCTATTAGTTTTTAATATATTACAAAACAAGTCTTAATTTTGTTTTAATCAATTTCTTTTAATACAAGTTAAGAATTTTCGTATTTATTTATTAAATAAAAAAAATCGAAAAATAATTTTTATTTATTTATTTTCTGTTTCATTAATATTTACCATAGATTAATTGGATGTATTGCATATTTTTAGTCTATTAATTAATTAGGATTTTTCTTTATTTATAAAAAAAATTAAAAAAATAGAAATGTAGTCATTTTAAGATTTCTTTCAAAAAATAAAGGAGGCGCATCTCGCCATATCAATGTAAAAATACGGGGCTCTCATTTTTCTTAAATAAAATATTTAGAAATCTAGGATTGGTCGTTTTAGCGAATTTTAACGGCCTCCTAAAATTAATAAGGCGTTAATATTTTTAGGTACGTCTTTAATAATTTTATCTCCCTAAAGTCGGGTGCACTTTTGTGTGACCCAAATCCAAATCTCAACGGGGTCAAAATATGTTGACAACCACGAGTACATTGATGTGACGTGGTTCGAGATATGTTTTCACAACGTTGCAATCCTTTAAAAAAAATAATAATAGTAATAAAAATGGTCAAAGATATAATTTTTTGCATTAGTTCATATTTGTTAAAAATCAGATAATCAAGCCGAATATAACAGTTGAGCGACCATGCTAGAACCACGGAATTCGGGAATGCCCAACACCTTCTCCCGGGTTAACAGAATCCCTTATTCAGATTTCTGGTACGCAGACTATTAAATAGAGTCAAACCTTTCCTCAATTCGGGATTCAAACCGGTGACTTGGGACACCATAAATCTCCCAAGTGGCGACTCCGAATCTCTCAATAAATGAATCCCATTTTGGTTGTTCTTTAATTGGAAAAACTCCTTTTTATATCTCGCGCCCACGCGGGTGCGCGCCAAAAGGAGGTGTGACAACCACTGTCTAGAAGCTTGACGAAGACCATAGAGAGATTTCTTGAGTCGACAAACTAAATTAGGAGAAGGAGAATCTAAACCTGGTGGAAATTTCATATAAACTTCTTCATGTAAGTCCCCATGTAAAAAAGCATTATTCACATCCAATTGATAATGTAACGACCCGACCGGTCATTTTTCAAATTTACGCCCCGATCCCCAATTTAATTGTTCCCCTAAGTTTATTTCTGCTATTGTGGTTTGCCGGGAGGGTCGGTTCTGGAATTTGGAGTGTTTTGGGACACTTAGTCCCCAAATGGGAGCTTTATAGTTGGAAAATGGCCCGTAGTCAGAACGGTACTAAGACGACCCCGGAACGGAAATTCGATGGTTCCGTTAGCTCCATTAGGTGATTTCGGGGTTGGAAGCGCGTTCAGAATGCATTTTGGAGGTCTGTAGCTCAATTAGGCTTGAAATGCCGAAGTTTGAAATTTTGGCGAATCCGAACGATTGGTGAGATTCTGATCCGGGGGTCGGAATGGAATTCCGACAATTTCTGTAGCTTCGTTATGTGATTTTGGATATGTTCGCAAATTTTCAGGTCATTCGGACGTCGTTTGGTCAAGGTTTTGATTGAATGTTGATTTCGGAAGTTTAGATGAAAACTTAGGCTTGAATCTGCTATAATTCGATGTTTTCCGCGTTTAAGGAAATGTTTTAATGATTAGAACAATTTTGTATCGTGTTTTGGAGTATGTTGGTGGTTTTTGTTGGGGTCCCGGGGACCTCGGGATGAATTCGGACCACCATTCGGACATTTTTGAAACTTTAGAATCTGCAGAAAATGCAGCAGCAGTGCAGCAGACCTTTGGTCATCGCGTTAGCGTGGCAGGACCTGCGTTCGCGTAGGGTTAGCTGATAGAAGCATCGCGTTCGCGATGGTTGAGACCGCGTTTGCGAAGGGTTGGTTCGAGAAGCATCGCGTTCGCGATGGGTTTGGTTCGAGAGGCATCGCGTTCGCGATGGTGAGAACGCGTTCGTGTAGTTCAAATTTTAGAGGCTGGAATCTTTCTTCAACACGAACGCATGAAGAGCGTCGTGTTCACAAAGGGGCCTTTTGGAAATGCATCGCGGACGCGTGAATGAGGACGCGAACGCGAAGGGTAAATTTCCAGTCAGAAATATTAAAACCAGAACAGTCCATCCGCGAGCCATTTACACAAAACCTCAATTTTTGAGTTCCAAGAGAAGGTAATGACGGGAAATTGCTGGTATATCATGGAGGTAAGTTTCTTGGCCTAAATTCGTTAGTTTATCAAGAAATCCTTGAGTATTTCACTGTTAATGGAGGATTAATGGGGGGTTTTAGCCCTTGGCCTAAATTATAGAAAATCATTGATTTGAATGGGCAAACGGAGTTCGATTTTGATAAATTTTATATGCACGGACTCGTGTTGAGATAAGGAACCCGAATATATAACTTTCATAATTTTTCGAGAAGCATACCGAAAGTCAGGTTTTGGCAACTTGAGGGTTTTGGTATATTTTGAATTGTTTCGATTGGGTAATGCCCAATTGGCCTATTTTGATGTAATTCTATTGATTTTTATCAGATACTACAGCCCTGGAGGCCGACATTCACGGCAAGAGAGTTGTCTCTTATCGATTTTGTACCGGAGTTGAGGTAAGTGGCTTGTCTAACCTCGTGTGGGGGAACCTTCAACCCTAGGCTATTATGTGGTAGTTGAAAAGCCTTGTACGCGAGGTGACAGGCATGTATATGCATTGGTTATTCTAACTCACTGTACTTGAATAGCCCGATTAGTGATATTCCTGTTCTTAGTTGATTAAGTTGTTACATTTACCTGGTATTTGCTAGAAAAGCATGACTAGATAGGATTTATCTGTCTAATTGCTTAATTGTCTTATTTGAACTTCTTGATAATTATTGGTACTAGTTTTGGTAAAGTTGTAGTTAAGCATATTATATTTTCTCTGTGCGTTTCTTTATTTGTTGTATTGGTGGTCTGTGGGTTCAATTCCCGCAGATCCCAGGGCTGTCAGTTCGATTCCCAGACACCCGGAGTGGTATTGTTTGTGGACTGCGGGTTCGGTTCTCGGAGATCCAAGGGCTGCGGGTTGGATTCCCGGAGACCCGAAGTTTATTGATATATGATTGAGATATGGATTGCAGGTTCGATTCCCGGAGACCCAGAGATACTGTTATTGGGACTGCGGGTTAAATTCCCGTAGCTCCTGGATTGTTAATTATAGAGTGGGACTGTGGGTTCAATTCCCACAGGTCCTGGACTTGCTGGTTTGAGTTTTGTTGAGTTGGTTACTTGTAGTTAGTTATTCACAGTCTGTTGTTGTAATTACCTTATTGATGTTACTTCGAATTTATTCTCACATATTCCTGCTTATTACTGTTGATTATTACGTTGTTGTTTCTCTCAGTAGGGCCCTGACCTTGCTCGTCACTACTCCATCGAGGTTAGGCTTGGCACTTACTGAGTACTATCGTGGTGTACTCATGCTACTCTTCTGCACACTATTGTTGTGCAGATCCAGGTACATCAGGACAGGCTCATACTAGGTGATTCAGCAGTGCATTTGGAGACCTCGAGGTATGATCTAGTTCGTCCGCGAATCCGGAAGCCCTCCTTCTATTCTGATAGTGATAGTAAGTATTTTCCCTTATTTCGTTGTTATTAGATACTCTTGATGTATAGAGCCACAGTTGTACTTCCCTTTTTAGTCTGTGTTACCCGTGGGATTCCAGGTCTTGGTGCTATGTTATAAGTGTAGTTGACAAGTGTATGTGCCAAGAAGCACGGATTACATTCCTATTTATATCATTTTTCTGCTATTTCCTGTTTAATGTTCATAAACTTGTATATTTCGCAACGTGTTAGGCTTACCTAGTCGCGGGGACTGGGTGACGTCATGGCAGGTTCACGATTGGTGAACTAGGGTCGTGACAGATAAAGTCCCCAATTCTTCTTAACAGTTATAGCAAGAATACACCAAATAATGGTCATTTTGACCACAGGGAAAAAAGTCTCTGTAAAATCAATTCCTTCTCGTTGTGTATCAGCTCGAATAACCAAACGAGCCTTAAGTCTTTCCACACTCCCATCAGAATTAAGCTTAACCTTGTAAACCCATTTGCAAGGTATAACTTTCTTCCCAATAGGTAATGGAACCACCTCCCAAGTGTCATTGGCCTTTAAAGCATCAAGTTCTTTGGCCATTGCTGCTTGCCAACCAGGGTCACATGTTGCCTAAGAAAAACTAGAAGGTTCATGGATAGTAGGTAAGGAATTTAATAGTTTTTTATTGGAAATAGAGAGTTGACTGGAAGAAATAGTAGAAGGAGAAGTAGGAGATAAGAAGCAAGAAGTAGAAACATTTGTTAAGTGGACTGCCCCACAAATGTAGTCAGACAAATAACTAGGAGCTTTATGTTCTCTTAAAGATCTGCGCAATGCAACTTGAGGAACTTCAGTAATAGGAACAGGAGTAATAGAAGTAGAAGAAGGTGAAACAGATGATTATGTAGGGGAAAAATATGGTGATGTTGGTGAAATAGAAGAAGGATTAGAAATAGAACTAGAAATAGAGTTAGGAATAGAAATAGGAGATGAGATGGAAACAGAAGAATCAATAGAAGGGAAAGAAACAGAAGAATCAAACAATGTAAGAGGTGGATTTGTAGAAGAATCAGTAGTGGAAGAAGAAGAAAAAAATTGAGAAAAAGTAGTAGTAGGATGGGTAAATGGAAAAATGGATTCATGAAAAATGACATTTCTAGAGATAAGAATCTTGTTGTTGGCTAAGTTTAAAAGATTATATCCTTTCTTTCCAGTAGGATATCCATGAAAAACACAAGTAATAGCTCTAGGATCAAGTATTCCTCTAAGATGAGGTAATGTGGAAGCAAAACATAGGCAACCAAAACTCCTAAGAAAAATGTAATTAGGAGGTTTGTGAAATAGTATTTCATATGGGGATTTGTAATTTAGAAGTTTGGTTGGAAATCTATTAATGAGAAAAGTGGCAGTAAGTAGGCATTCCCCCCAATAACAAATATGTACTTTAGAATGTAAAAGAAGAGATCTACAAGTTTCCATCAAATGTTTGTGTTTTCTTTCAACAATGCCATTTTGTTGAGGAGTCCCTACACAAGTAGTTTGATCAATAATGCCTTTGGAAGAGAAATAAGCAATAGCAGCAATGTTGCTGCCCAGTTCAAAGGCATTGTCAGATTTGATTTTCTTGACTTTGACTTCAAATTGCCTTTCTACCATAGAAATGAAAGATTTAAGAATGGTGAAGGCATTGCTTTTAGTACTAAGTAAATATGTCCAAGTACCCATACTGAAATCATCAAAAATAGTAAGTAAGTACTTATAACCATTGTAGGTAGGTTCTTTGTAAGGTCCCCAAGTATCAATATGAATAAGTTCAAAAATATGAGAAGTAGAACTTGTGATGTTTGGAAAAGGTAATCTGTGTTGTCTAGCCATAGGACAAATTGAACATGGAATGTCTTCTGTACAAAAAGTAGACTTTGGTAAAGTGGAAATATATCTTATTGCAGAAATAGGTAAATGTCCTAGTCTTACATGCCACAGATTTTTATCAATAGTAAAAGTATTAGACACAATATTAGAATTACAATATTGTGGAGAAAGATTCTGTGAAGATATGACAGCTTTATTTGAATGCAGGGAACCATCAGCCTTATGAGTGGAATGGAAAAGATAAAGTCCACCTTTCACATCACCAAGGATCAGGGGCCTCCTCAAAGAAAGGCCCTGCATCAAACAACATGTTTCAACAAAGGTAAGAAGAACTTTGAATTGAGTGCCAAGTCTGTTAACAGAGATTAGATTGAATTTAAAATCTGGGACATAAAGGACTTTGTGTAAAGTTAAATCTGGATGTATTTTTACTTGTCCTGCTAGTGTTACTCTTACCCTTTGAGAATTAGGAAGATTAACATTAACAAGATTAGGTAATGGTTGAATGTTAACAATGATAGTAGAATCAAAAGTTATGTGTTCTGAGGCTCCAGAGTCAAGAATCCATTTATGGTTCCTAGGATTATTTTGTGAATATAAAAGATTAGGCAAGCATGTACCAACACAGTTAGCATCGACAATGGTTTCAGAATTTGATGAAGCTTCCTGACCAATTTTAACTTGTTGAAGTAGTTCCATCAATTGTGTTAATTGTTCCTACTTAATACCAATTGTTGCTTCAACATCATTAGATTGAACTTTATCATAATTGTCATCTGTTGTTAATGCATTTCCTTGAACAGAATGCTGAAATCTTCTATGTTTGAAATTCTGTGAATACCATAGCTTGAAATTCTGTGGATAACCATGAAGTTTATAACATTTATCAATTGTATGTCCTGGTTTCTTACAGTAATTACAATTGAGACCTCTCTGCTTGTCTTGATTAGCTCTGAAATTATAACCACCACTGTTGTTCATTGTAGAATTGGTAGATTTAGCTGTGAGAGAATTGAACCTTTGTGTTGAAACAGCAAATGAACCAGATTCACTAGGATAATGTCCTATAGTTTGTATTCCTCTCCGCCTTTCCTCTTGTAAGAGTAAATAATAAGCCCTATCAATATTTGGTGGAGGATGCATCATCATTATATTCCCCCTAACATTTGTATAGGACTCATTGAGTCCCATTAAAAACTGAACCAATTTATGTCTTTCTTCAAGTGCTTCATTCTTATCATTAGCTCCACATTTGAAATCAACACAAATACACACAGTCGTTGCATCAAGTAATTCTATTTCATCCCATACAGCTTTCATTTTGTTAAAGTAAGTAGCAATGTTTGAAGATCCTTGTACTGTCTCTAATAATTGCTTTAGTAGTTCAAATGATTGTGCTAGGTTAGATTGTCCATACCTATCTTCAAGCTGTTTCCATAAAATTGTGGCAGATTTGGAATGAATGACACTAGTTCTGATGTCTTGAGTAAGAGAGCTCAAAAGCCAACCAAATACCATATTATTGCATCATATCCAATAGCGTAAATCTGGTGAGTCTTCATTAGGCTTGAGTAAGCTATTATCAATGAAACCCAGTTTATTTTTAGTAGATAAAGCAATTAAAACTGATTTTCTCCATCCTCTATGACCAGTTCCAACAAAAGGAGGAGAAACCAAGCACATTCCAGGAGAATCAGAAGCATGCAGAAAATATGGGTGATCCGGATCAATTTTTGTGGCTTCCATATGATCAGCTCCAATTGAAGTGCAAAATATCGATTGAAATCAAAAAAATGAAGAAATCGAAGGAAGATTTGAAGAAATCGAAAGAAGAAATCGAAGGAAGATTTGAAGATTTGAAGAAATTGTAATGAATACTGTATCAAACAATTTCCGACAGATTTGTAAAAAAATGAAATATACTGAATAGAGAGAAAGCTCTGATACCATGTTGGATTTAGAGAGAGAAATATTATGTAGAGAGTAGAATGAATTTTCTAATATGAAAATGTAACTGTCAATTACAAATATAATCTGATGATGTATCTATTAACTAATTAACATACTTATATACATAATTATCATTCTAGAATATTCTAACAATATTCCTAATAAAAGTGGCCCAATAAATCTAGCCCAATTACATTGTAGCCCAAATCATGAAACAGCCCAAACCCAATACAAATATGTATCTCTTATCTTGTGTGTATCGACCGCCTCATGTCTTCTGTAATAGAAATAGGGTTTCCTCTCTCTTCTTTCTTGTTTTCAACGGCGGCTGTATCTGTATCACCAACACATTGATATTATGTATAGAGTTGTTATAAAGGTCTAAGACATGTATAAATCCAAGAAGGGCTTACCTATTATAAGTCTAAGATTGCATATCGTATTATAACCCAATAAACGATATTTAAACTTATTGTGGGTGTCACGATCCTGGTTCACCAATCGTGAACCTGTCATGACGGCACCCAGTCCCCGCGACTAGGTAAGCCTAACACATTGCGGAATATACAAGTTTATGAACATTAAACAAGAAATAGCGAAAAAATGATATATATAGGAATGTAATCCGTGCCGCATGCACATACACTCGTCAAACACACTGTATAAAAATACCACCAAGACCCGGAATCCCACGGGTAACACAGACTAAAAGAGAAATACAACTGTGGCTTTATATGTGAAGAGTATCTAAACAACGTAATGAGGGAAAAACATCTAATAATACTATAAGAATAGAAGGAGGGCCTCCGGATCCGCGGACGTAGCGGATCATACCTCGAGGTCTCCAAATGTACTGCTGAATTACCTAGTACGGGCATATCCTGATGTACCTGGATCTGCACAATAAAAGTGTGCAGAAGAGTAGCATGAGTACACCACGGCGGTACTCAGTAAGTGCCAAGCCTAACCTCGATGGAGTAGTGACGAGGAAGGTCAGGGCCCTACTGAGAGAACAATAATATAATGATGATAACAATAATAAGCAGTTTAAATAATAATGAATCTGAATGAACAACAATAAAGTGATTGCTACAACCGTCTACAATTAAGCTAACAACCAGGACCTGTGGGAATTGAACCCACAGTCCAACTCTATAATCAACAATCCAGGAGCTACGAGAATTTAACCCGCAGTCCCAATAACAGTATCTCTGGGTCTCCGGGAATCGAACCCGCAGCCCTTGTCTTAATACCTCAGGATGTGTCTCTGTCACGACCCCAAATCTGGTCGTGATGGCGCCCAGCACATTGCTAAGCCAGCCTGACCAATCAACATAAACAACGGAGCTAGAAGCTCTCTTTAGCCCATTTAAGCATATTAATATATGAAACAGTAGTAATATTTATACCAACAGCGGGGAAACCAAGTCCCAAAATATACTAACTCCCATAGACCGAAGGGTCAAGAGTCATGAGCCTCTACTGAACGTAAGTGTATAAAGGTTTACAAGATACCAAGTGCGGAAAGAAAAGTCAATACAAAATCAAGACGGTAAGAAGGAATATCGGGTCCTGCGGACTCTGCAGCTACCTCGAATATCCACAAATATCGCTTCGCACAGCTACTGGATCACTGCTGAGAGGTACCTGGATCTGCACATAAGGTGCAGGGAGTAAAATGAGTACTGCCAGACTTAGTGGTAATAAACAAGGGTAAGACAGCGCAGATAAGAAATCCGCAATAAAGCACTATGTAAAGCTATAATCAGCTACCCTGTCATAGAATCAATCTTCACTGTACCTGTTCCAACAAATACCAACAAATAGTATAACAGCTAGCAGATGTAGCTAAATGCAATGCAATGCATGATATGACCGCTACGGCGCGTAGCCCGACTCCAATTTTGGGTACCCGTGCTCACTGTGGGGGTTCAGACTCCAGAGGGGCTCCTACAGCCCAAGCACATCTCATAGAGATATTCTCGCGGCGTGCAGTCCGATCCAACATATATCCTGCTGCGGCGTGCAGCCCGATCCACTACTAGTCAGCTAATATGCAGATACAGCCTCGCAGGCTAAAAAGTAGTTTTTGAAAACTCTTTTATCATTTTTCAGTTGGAAAACAGTAATATCAAGTTCCACAGATTGGAATTAGCATAATAACAAAAATAGCTGCGGACTAGTAGTAAACTAGCATGTCTATATGATAAGACAATGATAACGATCCTCGCGGGATCCAATACTAGCTCACGGCCCACATGTATAATCAACCGCCCAAGAAGGGGGTTCCTCGGCTCAAGAGTGGCCATCATTACAATATATATATATGCAACCATCCGAGAAGGAGGTTCGACGGCTCGAGAATAGCCAATAATACAGTATCAACAGGTCGGACTAATCTATAGTCTCCAGTTCATGATCGACCCCGCACTCTCAAGAGTGTGCGTGTCTCGCCGCTATACAGCGTCACAAAGTGGTATACCGGGGTTTCGAACCCGCCGGTCATCACCCACATCTATTACTCACCTCAATACGGCGCGACGACTACTCCGCAATGCCCTTGCCACGAGAATCAAGCTCCGCACGCGTAGAATCTGATCAAATAGAGTAGAAACACAACAAATTAGGCCAATGGGACAACACCCAATCAATATAACCCAATTTACATCAAAATTCCCAAAGTTGTCAAAACCCGACTTTCGGTACGCTTATCGAAAAATCACGAAAGTCACATATTCGGAACCCTCATCTCAATATGAGTCTAAGCATATCAATTTTACCAAATTCGGACTCCATTTGCCCATTCAAAACCTTGATTTTCTAAAGTTCAAGCCTAGGGCTAAATCCTCCATAAATTACCCCAAATTCCTCCATTTTCATGATATAATTGCATAATATTATCAATACTAATCATAGTTTAAGTCCATAGTTGATTACCTCATGATTTCCCTTGAGTTTCTCTTCAAAATCGCCCAAATCGCCTCTAAAGCCGAGACCCAAATGTGTGAAATGTTCTGAAATTTTTCTAACTTCTGATACACTTAACTTACAGCGATTTTCGCTTCTGCGGAGAAATTTCCGCTCCTACGAGTCCGTATCCGCGACCAAAGGGTCGCTTCAGCGATTCCATGCCTAGCCGGCCAATTCCGCTTCTGCGAGAAAAGGACCGCTTATGCGCGTCCGCTTCCGCGATTAAACCTACGCTTCTACGAAGACATCCGCTTCTGCGCACCAGAGTCCGCTCCTGCGGACTCGCCCAGGCGGTCAAGTGTCCGCTTCTGCAGACCTTCCCATTTTCTTCTCGTCCGCTTCTGCGATCGCTGGCTCGCACCACCGATGCCGCTTCAGCGGAAAATGTTCCGCTTCTGCGATGCCAAGCGCTCCTGCGCTCCTCAGTCCGCTTCTGCGGACTCGCCTCCGCGCCCACATTTCCGCAGGGGCGAAAATGACAGAACCATAACTCTTCAACCTGCAATTTCCATGATTTTCTTCCGTTTAACCATCCGAAAACACCCCGAGGCCCCCGGGACCTCATCCAAACACACCAACACATCTTAACACCTTATTCGAACTTGCTCCAATCCTCAAAACACGTCTAATAACACCAAAACCCATAATTCACATCAAATTCAAGCCTAAATTCCTTAAAATATTCCGAATTACACATTCAATCAAAAACCCGACCAAACGACGTCCGAATGACCTGAAATTTTGCAGGCACATCCAAAATCACCTAACGAAGCTATTGCAACTGTCGGAATTCCATTCCGACCCCCGGATCAAAATCTCACCTACCGTTCGGATTTCGCCAAAATTCAACCTTAGCCAATTCAAGCCTATTTCTACACCGGGCCTCCAAATTCAATTCCGATCGTTCCCCTAAGTCACAAATCACCTCCCGGAACTAACCGAATCATCAGAATCCGATTCCGAGCCCTCTAGCTAAATAGTCAACTTCGGGTTGACTTTCCTTATTCAAGTTTCCTTCACAAAGACTATATGCCTCATTTCCAATCCCAATCACTCCTAACTCACCCGATAGACTCTAACACTGATATAAAATCATAAAACATGAAATTACAACATAACGGGGTGGTAATTCCCGTGACGACGGGCCGGGTCGTCACATTCTCCCCCTCTTAAGCAAACGCTCGTCCTCGAGCGGGTCAAGAAACATACCCGAAGTCTCAAACAAGTGAGGATATCTGCTCCGCATCTCCCGCTCGATCTCCCAAGTGGCCTCCTCCACGGGTCGACCTCTCCACTGAACCTTAACCGATGCAATCTCCTTGGACCTCAATTTTCTCACCTGACGACCCAAAATAGCAATAGGCTCCACATCATAGGATAGATCACCATCAAGCTCGATGGTGCTGAAATCTAATACATGAGACGGATCTCCAATGTACTTCCGGAGCATAGACACATGGAATACTGGATGAACGCTGGATAAGCTGGGCGGCAATGCCAACTCATATGCCACCTCTCCAACTCTCCTAAGTATCTCAAAAGGACCAATGTACCCTGGGACTCAACTTTCCTTTCTTCCCAAACCTCATGACACCCTTCATAGGTGAAATCTTCAACAATACTCCGTCACCAACCATGAAAGACAACTCTCGAACTCTACGGTCCGCATAACTCTTCTGACGAGACTGTGCTGTACGAAGCCTCTCCTGGATCAACTTTGCTCTATCCAGAGCATCCTGGACTAACTCAGTCCCTATCAATCTAATCTCACCAGGCTCAAACCATCCCACGGGGGATCTACACCGCCTGCCATACAATGCCTCATACGGGGCCATCTGAATACTCGACTGATAACTGTTGTTGTAGGCAAACTCGGCAAGTGGTAGGAACTCATCCCACGAACCACCAAAATCAATCACACAAGCTCGCAACATATCCTCCAAGATCCGAATAGTGCGCTCAGACTGTCCGTCTGTCTGGGGGTGAAATGCTGTACTCAACTCAACCCGCGTACCCATCTCTCGCTGAAATGCTCTCCAAAACTGAGAAGTGAACTGAGTACCCCTGTCGGATATGATAGACACTGGAACTCCATGCAACCGAACAATCTCTCGAATAAAGATCGCCGCCAACCGCTCCGATGAGTAGGTAGTACTAACTGGAATGAAGTGAGCTGACTTGGTCAGTCTATCCACAATCACCCATACAGAATCAAACTTCCTCGCCGTCCGAGGGAGTCCAGGAACAAAGTCCATAGTGATCCTCTCCCATTTCCACTCAGGAATAACAATGCGCTGAAATACACCACCGGGCCTCCGGATGCACGTACTTAACCTGCTGACAGTTGAGGCACCGTGATACATGTCCGACAATGTCCATTTTCATCTTTCTCCACCAATAGTGCTGTTTCAAATCTTGATACATCTTCGCGGCTCCCGGATGGATAGAATACCGCGAGCTATGGGCCTCCTCCAGAATCAACTCACGAAGGCCATCAACATTGGGCACGCATATCCGGCCCTGCATCCTCAATACGCCGTCACTATCAATGGTGACATCTCTAGCATAATCATGCTGAACTCTGTCCCTCAGGACAGCCAAATGTGGATCATCATACTGGCGCTCACGAATACGATCATATAGAGATGACCGAGATACAACACAAGCCAATACCCTGCTGGGCTCCGAAATATCTAACCTCACTAGCCGATTGGCTAGCACTTGAACATCATAAGCAAATGGCCTCTCCTCAGCTGGAATATATGCCAAGCTCCCCATACTGACCGCCTTCCGGCTCAAAGCATCGGCCACCACATTGGCCTTCCCGGATGATATAATATAGTAATGTCATAATCCTTCAGCAACTCAAGCCATCTCCGCTGTCTCAAATTAAGGTCTTTCTGTTTGAACAAGTGCTGGAGACTACGATGGTCGATATACACCTCACAAGACACACCATACAAATAGTGCCTCCAAATCTTCAATGCATGAACAATGGCGGCTAGCTCTAAGTCATGAACAGGATAGTTCTTCTTATGTGGCTTCAACTGCCGAGAAGCATAAGCAATCACCTTACCTTCCTGCATCAACACACAACCTATCCCCACTCTCGATGCATCACAATAAACGGTATATGAACCTGAAGCTGATGGCAATACTAACACTGGAGCTGTGGTCAAAGCTGTCTTGAGCTTCTGAAAGCTCTCCTCGCACTCATCCGACCACACGAATGGTGCACCCTTCCGGGTCAATTTAGTCAATGAAGAAGCAATGGATGAAAATCCCCGAACAAACCGGCGATAATACCCCGCCAAGCCAAGAAAACTCCTGATCTCTGTAGCTGAGGACGGTCTAGGCCAACTCTGCACCGCCTCTATCTTTTTCTGATCAACCTGAATACCATCACGAGACACCACATGTCCCGGAAATGCTACGGACTCGAGCCAAAACTCGCACTTGGAGAATTTAGCATATAGCTTCTCCTCCCTCAATCTCTGCAACACAATACTCAAATGCTGAGCATGCTCCTCCTGACTACGGGAGTAGACTAGAATGTCATCAATGAACACAATCACAAATGAATCCAAATAAGGCCTGAACACACTGTTCATCAGATGCATAAATGCTGCCGGGGCGTTGGTCAGCCCAAACGACATCACAAGGAACTCATAATGACCATATCTGGTCCTGAATGCAGTCTTCATAATATCCGAGTCCCTGATCTTCAGCTGATGATAGCCTGAACGAAGATCGATCTTAGAAAACACCCTCGCACCCTGTAACTGATCAAACAAATCATCTATGCGCGGTAGAGGGTACTTGTTCTTCACTGTCACTTTGTTCAATTGCCTATAATCAATACACATTCGCATGGAACCATCTTTCTTTTTAACAAATAATACCGGCGCACCCCACGGTGACACACTAGGACGGATGAAACCCTTATCCAGAAGCTCTTGAAGCTGCTCTTTCAGTTCTTTCAACTCAGCCGGTGCCATCCGATAAGGAGGAATGGATATGGGCTGAGTGCCCGGCACCAAGTCAATGCCAAAATCAATATCCCTATCCGGCGGCATGCCCGGCAGGTCTGAGGGGAATACATCTGGGAAGTCCCTCACAACAGGTACATAATCAATGCTAGGAGACTCAGCTCCCACATCTCTCACAAAAGCTAAGTACGATAAACACCCTTTTTCAACCATCTTCTGAGCTTTTAGGAATGAAATAACACGGCTAGGGACGAAATCGGTCGAACCCCGCCACTCAATCTGAGAAATACCAGGAATGGCCAACGTAACTGTCTTAGCATGACAGTCCAATATAGCATGGTACGGAGACAACCAGTCCATACCCAATATAACATCAAAGTCCACCATGCCCAACAATAACAAATCTGCCTGGGTCTCCAGACCCCCGATAGATATAACACAGGATCTATAGACATGATCCACAACAATCGTATCACCCACGGGGGTGGATACATGAACAGGTAAATCAAGACTACCACGAGTTGCACCCAAATGATGTGCAAAATAAGAGGACACGTAAGAATATGTGGACCCCGGATCAAATAGAACAGAGGCATCTATGTGACAGACAGAAATGATACCTGTAATCACTGCATCAGAGGCAACTGCATCACGCCTGTCAGGAAGTGCATAGAACCGTGCCTGGCCTCCACCAGATCTCTCCTCGCCCCTGGGGCGACCACGAGAAGACTGACCTCCACCTCTACTAGCCTGAGATGGTGCTGAAGAGGAGGGCTGATCCCTCTGCTGAGTCCTGTCCCTATGGAGTCGAGGGCACTGTCTCCTCATGTGACCAAACTCACCACACTCATAACATGCACCCGGTGCCGGAGAAGGGTACTGAAGGGAACCCCTCGCCGCAGAAGAACCCTGGGCTGAAGAAGTAGGTGCTGCACTCTGGGCTGGGTGCTCTGCTCTGGGCGGCCTGAATGAGAAGGTCTAGATGAGCGACCTCGGCTCTGCCGGGAATGCCCTCTAGATGGAGCACCGCTGAAACTGCCAGAACCGCGAGGCCTCTTGGCCTCCCGCTCCTCTCTCTCTCGGCGACGATCCGCCTCAATGGAGCGTGCCATATCGGCTACCTGCTCAAACGATGATGACAGAACTCGCTCGCTGGTCATAAGAATACGGATAGAGTAGTTGAGGCCATCAATGAACCTCCTGATCCTCTCCCTATCAGTGGGGATCATCCATGTGGCATGCCTAGCCAACCGAGTGAATCTAAGCTCATACTGGGTCACAGACATGTCGCCCTGAATCAACCACTCGAACCGGCGACGTAGCTCCTCGCGACGAGACCGAGGTACATATTTCTCTAGAAAGAGAGTAGAGAACTGCTGCCATGTGAGAGGTGCTGCTCTTGCAGGCCTACGCCTCTCAAACTCCTCCCACCAATCAAATGCGGGACCAGTGAACTGAAATGTAGTAAATGAAACTCCGCTGGACTCAAGAATACCAGCCGTACGCAGCATCTTCTGACACTTATCCAAGAAACCCTGGGCATCCTCGCCCTCGGCGCCACTAAAATGGGGTGGTTGAAGTCTGCCAAATCTCTCAAGACGACGCTGCTCGTCATCGGGCATAACCTGGACCATATGCTCTGGAGCTGGAGCTGGTGCAGCTGGAGGAATAACCGGTGCAACCACCTGAGCAGGGACCGCCTCTGGTGTCTGAAGTCCTTGAACAACCGGGTCAGGTGTGCGAGCTGCAGGGGTCTGCTAACCACCCCCTGACTGAGATGTCGCTACAGTAGCGGTAGCTGAAACTACCTGAGCCAAACCGGAACACACTGATAATATTTGAGCAAGAGTCTCCTGAAGACCAGGAATAGCAATAGATATAGTCTGGCCCTGAACTGGGGCTGCTGGGGCATCAACCCCTGGGGGCTGCTCCTGAACTGGTACAACGGGCGGGTCAGCTGGCACTGCCTCAGCCGCCCTACCTCTAACTCTAGCACGACCGCGCCCACGGCCTCTAACAGGTGGCAATGGAGGTCGTCCACCTCGTCCCGATGCTCGCGTTCTCGCCATCTGCGAGAGAATAGAATATAGAAGTTCAGTTCTCAGGACAACAAGATCGCACGACAGTGTTCAAGAAAAGTGAAGTTTTCCTAAAGGTTCGCAGCCTCCCGAGGATAAGTACAGGCGTCCCCATACCGATCCACAAGACTCTACTAACCGGCTCAAGACTCATGAGGCCTAGTAAACCTTTGAGTTGGGAAATGTCACGACCCCAAATCTGGTCGTGATGGCGCCCAGCACATTGCTAAGCCAGCCTGACCAACCAATATAAACAACGGAGCTAGAAGCTCTCTTTAGCCCATTTAAGCATATTAATATATGAAACAATAGTAATATTTATACCAACAACGGGGAAACCAAGTCCCAAAATATACTAACTCCCATAGACCGAAGGGTCAAGAGTCATGAGCCTCTACTGAACGTAAGTGTATAAAGGTTTACAAGATACCAAGTGCGGAAAGAAAAGTCAATACAAAATCAAGACGGTAAGAAGGAATATCGGGTCCTGCGGACTCTGCAGCTACCTCGAATATCCACAAATATCGCCTTGCACAGCTACTGGATCACTGCCGAGAGGTACCTGGATCTGCACACAAGGTGTAGGGAGTAAAATGAGTACTGCCAGACTCAGTGGTAATAAACAAGGGTAAGACAGCGCAGATAAGAAATCCGCAATAAAGCACTATGTAAAGCTATAATCAGCTACCCCGTCATAGAATCAATCTTCACTGTACCTGTTCCAACAAATACCAACAAATAGCATAACAGCTAGCAGATGTAGCTAAATGCAATGCAATGCATTATATGACCGCTACGGCGCGTAGCCCGACTCCAATTTTGGGTACCCGTGCTCACTGTGGGGGTTCAGACACCGGAGGGGCTCCTACAGCCCAAGCACATCTCATAGAGATATTCCTGCGGCGTGCAGTCCGATCCAACATATATCCTGCTGCGGCGTGCAGCCCGATCCACTACTAGTCGGCTAATATGCAGATACAGCCTCGCAGGCTCAAAAATAGTTTTTTGAAAACTCTTTTATCATTTTTCAGTTGGAAAACAGAAATGTCAAGTTCCAGAGATTGGAATTGGCATAATAACAAAAATAGTTGCGGACTAGTAGTAAACTAGCATGTCTATATGATAAGACAATGATAACGATCCTCGCGGGATCCAATAACTGGCTCACGGCCCACATGTATACTCAACCGCCCAAGAAGGGGTTCCTCGGCTCAAGAGTGGCCATTATCACAATATATATATATGCAACCATCCGAGAAGGAGGTTCGACGGCTCGAGAATAGCCAATAATACAATATCAACAGGTCGGACTAATATATAGTCTCCAGTTCATGATCGACCCCGCACTCTCAAGAGTGTGCGTGTCTCGCCGCTATACAACGTCACAAAGTGGTATACCGGGGTTTCGAACCCGCTGGTCATCACCCACATCTATTACTCACCTCAATATGGCGCGACGACTACTCCGCAATGCCCTTGCCACGAGAATCAAGCTCCGCACGCGTAGAATTCTGATCAAATACAGTAGAAACACAACAAATTAGGCCAATGGGACAACACCCAATCAATATAACCCAATTTACATCAAAATTCCCAAAGTTGTCAAAACCCGACTTTCGGTACGCTTATCGAAAAATCACGAAAGTCACATATTCGGAACCCTCATCTCAATACGAGTCTAAGCATATCAATTTTACCAAATTCGGACTCCATTTGCCCATTCAAAACCTTGATTTTCTAAAGTTCAAGCCTAGGGCTAAATCCTCCATAAATTACCCCAAATTCCTCCATTTTCATGATATAATTGCACAATATTATCAATACTAATCATAGTTTAAGTCCATAGTTGATTACCTGATGATTTCCCTTGAATTTCTCTTCAAAATCGCCCAAATCACCTCTAAAGCCGAGACCCAAATGTGTGAAATGTTCTGAAATTTTTCTAACTTCTGATACACTTAACTTACAGCGATTTTCGCTTCTGCGGAAAAATTTCCGCTCCTACGAGTCCGTATCCGCGACCAAAGGGTCGCTTAAGCGATTCCAGGCCTAGCCGGCCAATTCCGCTTCTGCGAGAAAAGGACCGCTTATGCGCGTCCGCTTCCGCGATTAAACCTACGCTTCTGCGAAGACATCCGCTTCTGCGCACCAGAGTCCGCTCCTGCGGACTCGCCCAGGTGGTCAAGTGTCCGCTTCTGCGGACCTTCCCATTTTCTTCTCGTCCGCTTCTGCGATCGCTGGCTCGCACCAGCGATGCCGCTTTAGCGGAAAATGTTCCGCTTCTGCGATGCCAAGCGCTCCTGCGCTCCTCAGTCCGCTTCTGCGGACTCGCCTCCGCGCCCACATTTCCGCAGGGGCGAAAATGACAGAACCATAACTCTTCAACCTGCAATTTCCATGATTTTCTTCCGTTTAACCATCCGAAAACACCCCGAGGCCCCCGGGACCTCATCCAAACACACCAACACATCTTAACACCTTATTCGAACTTGCTCCAATCCTCAAAACACGTCTAATAGAACCAAAACCCATAATTCACATCAAATTCAAGCCTAAATTCCTTAAAACATTCCGAATTACACATTCAATCAAAAACCCGACCAAACGACGTCCGAATGACCTGAAATTTTGCAGGCACATCCAAAATCACCTAACGAAGCTATCTGCAACTGTCGGAATTCCATTCCGACCCCCGGATCAAAATCTCACCTACCATTCGGATTTCGCCAAAATTCAACCTTAGCCAATTCAAGCCTATTTCTACACCGGGCCTCCAAATTCAATTCCGATCGTTCCCCTAAGTCACGAATCACCTCCCGGAACTAACCGAATTATCAGAATCCGATTCCGAGCCCTCTAGCTAAATAGTCAACTCCGGGTTGACTTTCCTTATTCAAGTTTCCTTCACAAAGACTATATGCCTCATTTCCAATCCCAATCACTCCTAACTCACCCGATAGACTCTAACACTGATATAAAATCATAAAACATGAAATTACAACATAACGGGGTGGTAATTCCCGTGACGACGGGCTGGGTCGTCACAGGACCTGTGGGAATTGAACCCACAGTCCAACTCTATAATCAACAATCGAGGAGCTACGAGAATTTAACCCGCAGTCCCAATAACAGTATCTCTGGGTCTCCGGGAATCGAACCCGCAGCCCTTGTCTCAATACCTCAGGATGTGTCTCAATGATCTCAGGATCTCCGGGAATCAAAACCGCAGTCCATATCTCAATAATATATCAATAAACTCCGGGTCTTTGGGAATCAAACCCGTAGCCCTTGGATCTCCGGGAATCGAACCCACAGTCCACAAACAATACCACTTCGGGTCTCTGGGAATCGAACCCACAACCTTAGGATCTCCGGGAATCGAACCCGCAGTCCACCAACACAACAAATAAAGAAACACATAGAGAAAAATACAATATGCTTAACTACAACTTCACCGAAACTAGTGCCAACAATTATCAAGAAGTTCAAGTAAGACAATTAGGCAATTTGACAGTTAAATCCTATCTAATCATGCTTTTCTAACGAATACCGGGTAAAAGTAACAATTTAATCATCTAAGAACATGAATATCACTAATCGAACAATTCAAGTAAAGTGTGTTACAACAACCAGCGCATGTACACGCCCGTCACCTCGCGTACAAGGCATTTAAACTATCACATAATATCCTAGGGGTGAAAGTGTCACGACCCGGATTTTTCCCCAACTTCGGGATCGTGATGGCGCCTACTCGTGGTAGCTAGGCAAGCCACTTTATTCCCACTATCATGTTTTTAGAAATATTTCATAATCAATTTAACAACCAAAACCATAACCTTAATTAAACAAGTGCGGAAGACTTTATAAAAATAGCAATAAGCAGTTTCAAGGTAAAATAATACTGAAATCCTCTACCCAAGACGTGGAGTCACCAACTCACGAACTACTACATGAATACTACACATAAAGGTCCGAAAGAAATATAACATAATCTGTTTGTCTCGGAACAAGGAGACTACAGCTAATAACATAAATAAAAGGAAGAGACACCGGGCCTGCGGACGCCTGCAAGCTACCTCGGTCTCAAATACGATCAACTCCCACGCAAAAGATCTACTGCTGCTGCTCCTGATCGAAACCAGGACCTGTGCAAAAACGCACAGAAGTGCAGTATCAGCACAATCGACCCCATGTGCTGGTAAGTGCCTGGCCTATCCCGGCGAAGTAGTGACAAGCCTAGGACCAGACACCCACATAAAGCTGTGCAGTTCTATATATATATGTACACCACAAGATAACGAGAAATAACCAAGTAACAACGCAACAAGGAATGTCGCAGAAGAACTCAACAGTTAACAACAGTCATTAAATCAACAAGGAAAAACAAGTATAATGAGAAATAAGTAATGTCAAGTCAATGAAATAGCAAATAAAGTGCACGGCATCACCCTTCGTGCTTTTACTCTCATCCTCACCAAATAAGCAAATAAAGTGCACGGCATCACCCTTCGTGCTTTTACTCTCATCCTCACATCCATGGTACGGCATGATCCTTCGTACATGGTTCAATAACAAGGCACGGCATGATCCTTCGTGCATAATCAATAACATGGAACGACATTAACCTTCGTGCATAATCAATAACAAGGCACATCATTAACCTTCGCGCATAAACAATAAATCAAGGAACGACATCACCCTTCGTGCATTATCACTCTTCCTCACCCAAATAACAATCACAGTTAAGGGCAGAGAATGAAAACAATAAATCATGAACCATCCCGGCAAGGGACACAATAATCATCACAACAAAATCCCGGAAAGGGCAATCAATATCTCACTTCACAACAAGTCCCGGCGAGGGAGAACAATAGCAATTCTACAACCCGGTAAGGGTTCAACAATTTATCTTCAAATATGTCTCACGACAAGTATCAACAACGACTCACGGTCATGCTAGATGCCAATGTATGGATGCTCGTCACCACAGCCCATACACCGCACTCGATAACATAGCACATAGCACATAATCATATTCGCTCAAGTTAGGATAGAACAAACACTTACCTCTAGCCTTGAAGTACAAATTATGCTTCAATTATAGCTTTTTCCCCGAATTTCCGCTTTCAACTAGCTCGAATCTAATCACAATTGATTCCATTATATTAATAAATACTAATTGACTTGGTTTGAATGCATAAAAATGGTTTTCTCAAAGTTTACCCCAAAATTTTCCAAAACGCCCCTGGCCCCACGTGGTCGGAACTCGGGGTTCGGACCAGAATCCGGTTACCCATTCCCCCACGAGTTCAATTATATGATTTGTTTCAAAATCGGACCTCAATTCGAGGTCCAATTGCCTAATTCATGAAAACCCTAGGTTCTACCCAAAAACATGAATTTCTACCATGAAAACCTTTGATTTCTATTAAAAAACATGTTTAATGTTGTTAGGAATTGAAAGAATTAAGTAAAAAGTGACTTACAATTGCTTTGGAGTGAAGTTGGCCTTGAGAGCTCGTGGGTGGTGTGTGGGTTTTTTGAAAAAGTGAAGAATAAACTGAAAAATTCGTTTAAGTATAGAATTGCACAGTTGCGGATATCGCAATTGCGAACATTTGTTCGCAATTGCGAAGCTACAGGTCTGGGGTCTGCTGTTCTCACATTTGCCAGAGAAAGTTTGCATTTGTGAACTCTAGCCCAGGTCTGCCAGTCTCGCATTTGCGAAGGTGAGGCCTCCCTGGTCAGGATCACATTTGCGACCCTTTGTTCGCATTTGCAAACTTGACCTGATTCTGGCAAACTTCGCATTTGCGAAGTATGGATCGCATTTGCGAACCAAGGCCAGCCTGGAACCTCTCACAATTGCGAGAAAATCTTCGCAATTGCGAAGACAACAGCTGGGTGAAAAACCAGCAAGGCAAAAATTCAGAATTTGAACCAACGGACTGCCAAATCTTTGCCCGAGCCCCCCAGGCTCCAAACCAAACATGTACACAAAATCAAAAACACATTACAAACTTGTTCGTGCGATCACATTGCCAATATAACATCGTTTTCATAAAATCAAGCCTCAAATTCATGATTTTCATACTTTTGGTTTTCAAAACATTCAAACTTGGAACTCAAGGTCCAAAACATATCAAACGACATCCAAATGTCACCAAACTTTGCAGAAATCACATATATAATATTAAAGACTTGTACCGGACATCAGAACCAAAATACGAGCCCGATACCATGGTCATTTAATTCATTTTCCTTTAATATTGCAGCAAAAACAATTTCACAGAAAAATTCATAACTTGGGCTCTAGGCCTCAGAATTCGACTCCGGACGCATGTCCAAGTCCCATATTTTCCTACGGACCTTCAGGGACCGTCCGATCTCGGGTCCAGGTCCGTTTACCAAAAATGTTGACCGAAGTAAACTATATCAATATTAATATCATTTTTCTCCAAATGTTTCATAGAATTCATATTTTCTATCACAAAATCTTTCCGGCTACATGCCCGGATCGTGAACGTAAATCGAGGCAACATAGAATGAGGTTTTCAAGGCCTTGGAAGTGTAGAACAAATGAGAAAAGCAGGTGATGACCCTTTGGGTCGTCACGTCTGCTCAACTGGTGAGAGGTGAGGGAGTAAAATCCCTGAAAAGCCTTGGATCTTAGGTTCGATTACCAGTAGCTGCAGCTATGCGTGGAATGCTCCTATACCCAAGGGTAACAATTCCTTAGGCTGCATGCCCATGTGTGGCATGGCCGGCACCGCCGCTGCGTGGGGTCCATGTGTGCCCATAGGCGGGGTGTTACAAAAAAAGGCGCCTTTTTAGTTACAAAACCGCTAAGTAATAACCCTCTTGCCACGAATGTCGGCCTGCAGCTCAATTGGTGAGAGGTGAGGGAGTAAAATCCCTGAAAAGCCTTGGGTCTTAGGTTCGATTCCCAATAGCTGCAGCTATGCGTGGAATGCTCCTATACCCAAGGGTAACAATTCCTTAGGCTGCGTGTCCATGTGTGGCACGGCTAGCACCGCCGCTGCGAGGGGTCCATATGTGGCCATAGGCGGGGTGTTACAGAAAGTTCCCCCACACGACGTTAGACAAGCCACTTACCTAGACTACGGTACAAAACTGCTAAGAGACAACTCTCTTGCCGCGAATGTCGGCCTCCACACGTGTAGTATCTGACAAAAATCAATAGAATCACATCAAAATAGGCCAATTGGGCATTACCCAATCAAAACAATTCAAAATACACCAAAACCACAAGTTGCCAAAACCCGACTTTCGGTACACCTCTCGGAAAATTATGAGAGTTACATATTCGGAACCCTCGTCTCAATACGAGTCTAAGCATATAAAGTTTACTAAATTCGGACTCCATTTGCCCATTCAAACCTTTGATTTTCTAAAATTCAAGCCTAGGGTGAAAACCCCCATTAAATACCCCAACTTCCTCCATTTTCATGAGAAAATTGGATAATATTATCAACAACAATCATAATTTGAGTCCATAGTTGATTACCTGAAGAAACCCCTCGAATTTCCCTTCAAATTCGCCCAAATCGCCCCTTAAGCCGAGCCCTCAATGTTTGAAATGTTTCTGAAATTTCTAACTTCTGATATAATTAAACCCTCTACGATTTTCGCTTTTGTGGACATTTTCCACCTCTACGGAACCGCTTCCGCGACAAATTGGTTGCTTCTGCGACCCCAGGCCTAACTGGCCATTTCCGCCTCTACGAACAGCGGACCGCTTCTGCGGAACCGCTCCTGCGGGCTTTCCCGATCTTGCGAATAGGAGTCCGCTTCTGCAGACTCGCTTAAGCGGCAACACTTCCGCTTCTGCGGACCCTTCACCTCACGACCCTAGGCCGCTTCTGCGGCTCACCTTCCGCACCAGCGGTGCCGCCCCTGCGGACCCAGTTCCACTTCAACGATCTACAGCGCTTCTGCGCTCCCATATTCGCTTATGCGGACTCGCCTCTGCGGTCCCTTTTCCGCAGAGGCGAAAACAACAGAATAGAATGCCCAACCTGCAATTTTCCATGTTTTCTCCCGTTTAACCATTCGATAACACCCTGAGGCCCCTGGGACCTCATCCAAAAACACCAACACATCCTAATACCTTGTTCAAACTTGTTTCAATCCTCAAAACATGTCTAACAACATCAAAACCCATAATTCACATCGAATTCAAGCCTAAATTCCTTAAAACTTTTCGAATTACACATTCAATCTAAAACCCGACCAAACGATGTCCGAATGACCTGAAAATTTGCGGACATATCCAAAATCACATAACGAAGCTACAAAAATTGTCGGAATTCCATTACGACCCCCGGATCAAAATCTCAACTATTGTTCGGATTCGCCAAAACTTCAAACTTCGGCATTTCAAGCCTAATTGAGCTACGGACCTCCAAAATACATTCCGAACGTGCTCCCGACCCCGAAATGACCTAACGGGGCTAATGGAACCATTGTATTTCCGTTCCGAGGTCGTCTTAATACTGTATCGACTACGGGCCATTTTCCAACTATAAAGCTTCTATTTAGGGACTAAGTGTCCCAAAATACTCCAAATTCCAGAACCAACCCCGACAAACCACAATAGCAGAAATGAACTTAGGGGAACAGTTAAATTGGGGATCGGGGGGTAATTTTCTAAAACGACCGGCCGGGTCGTTACAGTGGGTTACGTGGTTTATACGGTCTAATGTAATACGATTATGTTGGTAATATATAATTTATCGTATTTGTAGTAGAATAAAACTTTAGTATATGTCGTAGGATTTCTATTTGACTAATACGATTGTAGTCATAACAAATTGGGAGTATTGGTCTAAATATTGTATATAATTATATACAATATTGTGGGTATATTTAATTATAGATCGTGCCCATAATATGTAATTACAGAATAATATCTCTAAATTCCCTACCACTTATGACCTAAATTTCAAATTAGGGTTGAGTGATGTAATACGGCTGTTTCATTGAACTTAACATACGTACATATGTTAAGTTGAATAGTGTAAATTTTATTAGCATAGTCTATGTGTTTGCCCAAATGTTCATTTATGCTAGCAAAAGACATTTAATATAAACTTTCCTCCTATTATTACGTTTAAGGATACCTAGTTATTGACAGGAGGTAGTTTTGGATGACCTCTCTCATTTAAATTTAAAGGGTTGGTAACTAGGACAAAGAGAATTTAAGTGTTGGTAACTCATTCATATAGATCTCTAAGTAATGATAATTATATCTATGTGAGTTGTATACAATTATAAGGTTGGGTTGTAAGTCCAATCTACCATTAGTCCGAAATTTACAGCAAATTTCATATGGACTTATGTGAAATTTGTAATGTAAAACATTTTGTCACGACCGAAATCCGGCCGTGATGGCGCCCAACAATTAAGCTAAGCCAGCTAGACAAACTATTACTTATCACAACGACTATCAGTCCCAATTGGACATTCCAAGAAGAATATATGAGTCAAAGAACTCCAATAATAATAATAATGAGCAAAATACTGACACTCCCAAAGATCTGGAGTCACAAGTCTAGAGCCTCTAACAAAACCCAACAAGAATAGAGAATACTGTATAGAAATATTCAAGTCTGAATACAAATAACAACTGGAAAGAGGGGGAGTAGCTAGTTCCTGCGAACGTCGGCAGCTACCTTAGCACTCGGTATGACTTTGAAACCGCTGGAATTGCCTGTCTACTGCTCCTGAGTACCTGAGTCTGCACACAAAAGGTGCAGGGAGTAGGGGTGACTACTAAGTACTCAGTGAGTAATAAATATATAAAGCAGCTGAAAGTAGGAAGTCCACAGAATGCCACGATATGAAGCTAAACTACAGTCTGAATCTCCTACGAACTAGCATCAACAGTACAACACAACTACCACAGAATAATTCAACAAATAAGGATGCAATGCAATGCACATAACCGCTACGACGTGTAGCCCGATCCATTTAACATTGACGACGCTCACTGGGGGTGTGTACAGACTCCGGAGGGGCTCCTACAGCCCAAGCGCAATACTGCTGCGGCGTGCAGCCCGATCCTCATATCAACCGCTGCGGTGTGCAGCCCGATCCATCCTCAGTCCACATAAATCAGATAAGTCACAAAACAGTTCGTTCTTCTTAATTCCAGTTTCTAGTTCATAATTTATGAAAAATACTTTCATTTTTATTAAATTTGCAAAAGCCGATGACTTAGCATATCTATAATGTGATTTCAATTTCTAGGACTGAGATCAGTGATTTAAGCAAATATGGCTATCACATAAATATTGTCCTCTAAGGACACTACAGGTCGGCACAAGGCCCCAAACAAGGCTTACAGCCCACAAATATATCAAATACAGTGTATTTCCAACACTAATAGCATATTATTCACATCCGGGATGGACCAAGTCTCAATCCCCAGTCATAATTAATGCCGCACCTGCCACGGTGTGCGAGCTACGCCCTACTAGCATCACAATGTGCTAAGCCGGGGTTTCGAACCCTCAGGCTACCATATACACAAACTACTCACCTCTAGCCGGTCGTAGATTCGCCCGCGATGCCTTCTCCTTTGAAATTCTCTCCCTCGTGCGTAGAATCTAGTCAAACCACAATAAATATATCAAATACGGGTCAAAGAAGCATAACCCATTTCAATTTACATGAAATTCACATAAATACACTAAGTTGGTAAAACCCGACCCCGGGCCCACTGCTCGGAAAATTCCGAAATTAGTACCAACGCGATGCTCATCTCTCCACGAGTCCGTGCATATAAAATTTATCGAAATCGGAGTTCAAATGGCCTTTCTAAACTAAAAATCCCGTTTTCAATACCTAGGCCACATTTCTTCAAAATTCTACCCAAATTCATGGAGATTGAAGTTAATTCTACCATAAAATGATGTTTTTGAGTCAAGAATCTTACCTCCGATGAACACCCGATGATTTCTCAGTGGTTTCCTCGAGTTTTCTTCTCTCTAGGGCTCAAAATTGTGTTTTTGGGGTGTAAACCCGCGACCCCTCTGTTCTGTGATTTAATTCACTGCCAGAGCATTTCCTTCTATGCGATCGCTGGCCCCTTATTGCGATCGCATAGAGCAATTTTTCTCAGGCCTCCCATTCGTTCTCTGCGATCGCAGGCCTAGCCATGCGATCGCATAGCTTCGCATTAATACTCTCCGCGATCGCAATCGATCCTCCGCGATCGCACTGCACAATTTTCGGACCCTATGAGATCGCAATGCCCTTCACGCGATTGCATAGAGTAAACTTCATGCCCCCCTTCCACTCTTCTATGCGATCGCAATCATCTCTATGCGATACGCATAGAGCAACTGCTGCCTGCAATTTTCTGCAGAATTTTTCCAAGTTCCAAATGCCCGGTTGATGGTCCGAATCCATCTCGAGGCCCCCGGGACCCCAACGAAAACCACCAACATACTCCAAAACACGATACGAACTTGTTCCAATCATAAAAACACCATACTAAACATCAAAATCACCATTTACACACGAATTCAAGCCTATGTTTCTTCAAAACTTTCAAAACTATCATTCAATCCAAAACCCGATCAAACGATGTCCGAATGATCTGAAAATTTGTAGACACATCCAAAATCACATAACGAAGCTACAGAAATTGTCGGAATTCCATTCCGACCCCCGGATCAAAATCTCACCTACCATCCGGTTTCCGCCAAAATTCAACCTTCGCCAATTCAAGCCTAAAACTACACCGGACCTCCGAATTCAATTCCGATTGCTCTCCTAAGTCATAAATGATCCCCCGAAACTAGTCGAATCATCAGAATTCGGTTCCGCGCATTCTAACTCAATAGTCAACTCTTGGTTGACTTCCCATATTTAAGCTTCCTTAAATCATGCTATTTGCTTCATTTTCAACCCGAATCACTCCTAACTCACCCGATATATTCTAATACTGATTTAAAAGCATAAGATATGTAAATGCAAGGTAACGGGGTGGTAATTCCCATGACGACGGGCCGGGTCGTTACATTCTCCCCAACTTAAACAAACGCTCGTCCGCGAGCGGGCTAAGAAACATACCTGGAGCATCAAACAAATGAGGATATCTGCTCCGCATCTCCTGCTCGGTCTCCCAAGTTGCTTCCTCCACGGGACGACCTCTCCACTGCACTTTCACCGAAGCTATATCCTTAGATCTCAGCTTACGAACCTGTCGACCCAAAATGGCTACTGGTTCCACATCATAAGTCAAATCCTCATCTAGCTGTATCGTGCCTGAAGTCTAACACATGAGACGGGTCTCCGACATACTTCCGGAGCATGGATACATGGAACACCGGGTGAACTCCCGACAAACTAGGTGGCAAAGCAAGCATATAGGCCACCGCCCCAACTTTCCTAAGCACCTCAAAAGGTCCAATGAACCTTGGGCTCAACTTTTCTTTCTTCCCAAACCTCATAACACCCTTCATAGGCGAAACTTTTAGAATAGGACACATCTCGGACCTTCCGGTCCGCATAACTCTTCTGGCGTGACTAAGCTGTGCGAAGTCTCTCCTGAATCACCTTCACCTTGTCTAAGGCATCTTGGACTAACTCTGTCCCCAACAACCTAGCCTCGCCGGGCTCGAACCAACCGACTGGAGACCTCAATTGCCTCCCATATAAAGCTTCATACGGTGCCATCTGAATGCTGGACTGATAGCTATTATTATAAGCAAACTCCGCAAGAGGCAAATAATCAGCCCACGAACCACCGAAATCATTGACACAAGCACGCAACATGTCCTCCAATATCTGAATAGTATGCTCAGACTGCCCGTCCGTCTGTGGATGAAATGCTGTGCTCAGCTCTACCTGCGAACCCAACTCTCGCTGAAATGTCCTCCAGAACTGGGAAGTGAACTGGGTACCTCTATCTGATATAATAGAAATGGGAACCCCATGCAATATCACTATCTCACGGATGAATATCTCTGCCAACCGCTCTGAGGAATAAGTAGTACACACTGGGATGAAGTGAGCTGACTTGGTCAACCTATCCACCACCACCCAAACTGAATCGAACTTCCTCGCCGTCCGAGGGAGTCCACTAACAAAGTCCATAGTAATCCTTTCCCACTTCCACTCAGGAATATCAATACGCTGGAATACACCACCAGGTCTCTGATGCTCATACTTGACCGGCTGACAGTTTAGACACCGAGTCACATGGCTCACAATATCTTTCTTCATCTTTCTCCACCAGTAATGTTGCTTTAAATCCATATACATCTTCGCGGCTCCTGGATGAATAGAATACCGCGAGCTATGGGTCTCCTCCAATATCAACTCATGAAGGCCGTCAACATTGGGCACGCATATTCGGCCCTGCATCCGCAATACACCATCACTATCAATAGTGACATCACTGGCATCATCACGCTGTGTCCTTAAGGACAAGTAAGTGTGGATCATCATACTGGCGCTCTCGGATACAATCATATAAAGAAGAACGAGCCATTACACAAGCCATCACCCGATTGGGCTCAGAAATATCCAGTCTCACCATCTGATTAGCTAACGCCTGAACATCAACTGCAAGGGGTCTCTCCCCAAATGGAATATACGCCAAACTGCCCATACTAATAGCCTTCCGGCTCAATGCATCAGCCACTACATTGGCTTTCCCGGGATGGAACAAGATAGTAATATCATAGTCTTTAAGCAATTCAAGCCATCTCCGTTGCCTCAAATTTAGATCTTTCTGCTTAAACAAATGCTGAAGGCTGCGGTGATCTGTATACACATCACAAGATACACCATATAGGTAGTGCCTCCAAATCTTCAAGGCATGAACAATAGCAGCTAACTCCAAATCATGAACAAGGTAGTTCTTCTCGTGTGGCTTTAGCTGACGAGAAGCATATGCAATAACTCTACCCTCCTGCATCAACACACAACCGAGCCAAACTCTAGAAGCATCACAATACACCGTATATGACCCTGAGGCTGATGGCAACACAAGTACTGGAGTTGTGGTCAAAGCCTCCTTGAGCTTCTGGAAGCTCTCCTCACATTCATCAGACCACACAAATGGAGCATTCTTCCGTGTCAACTTAGTCAACGGTGAAGCAATAGATGAGAAACCCTGAACAAACCGGCGATAATAGCCTGCCAAGCCGAGAAAACTCCGAATCTCTGTAGCTGAGGAATGTCTGGGACAATTCTGCACTGCCTCGACCTTCTGTGGATCAACCCGCATACCATCACTGGACACTACATGTCCCAGAAAAGTCACAGTGTCAAGCTAGAACTCACACTTAGTGAATTTTTCATAAAGCTTCTCTTCTCTCAACCTCTGCAATACCACCCTCAAGTGTTGTGCATGCTCCTCCTGAATGCGTGAATATACCAGAATATCATCAATAAACACAATCACAAAAGAATCAAGGTACGGCCGAAATATACTATTCATCAAATGCATGAATGCAGCTGGGGCATTAGTCAGCCCGAAAGATATCACCAGGAACTCGTAGTGCCCATATCCCGATCAAAGATCAATCTTAGAAAATACACTAGCTCCCTGGAGCTGATCGAATAGGTCCTCAATACGAGGCAATGGGTACTTATTCTTCACTGTTACCTTGTTCAGCTGCTTGTAAGCAATGCACATTCTCATTGTGCCATCTTTCTTCTTCACGAACAACACCGGTGTACCCCAAGGTGACACACTCGGACGAATGAAACCCTTATCTAAGAGTTCCTGAAGCTGTTCCTTCAATTCTTTTAACTCCGCTGGTGCCATGCGATAGGGAGGAATAGAAATGGGCTGAGTGCCCGGCACCAAGTCAATACCAAAGTCAATATCTCTGTCAGGCGGCATGCCTGGTAGGTCTGCTGGGAATACATCCGGAAACTCCCTCACAATGGGGACCGAATCAAGACTGGGTGACTCAGCCTCAACACTTCTAATGAAGGCCAAATAAGATAAACAACCCTTGCCAATCATTCGTTGGGCCTTTATATAAGAAATCACCCTGTCGGACACATAATCAGTCAAGCCACGCCACTCAATCCTCGGATTACCTGGAATAGCTAGTGTGACTGTCTTGGCATGACAGTCCAGAATCGCATGGTAAGGAGACAGCCAATCCATGCCTAAAATCACATCGAAATCTACCATGCCCAGTAGTAATAGATCAACTCGGGTCTCCAGACCCCCAATAGTAATAAGACAGGATCGATATACCTGATCCACAACAACAGTATCCCCCACTGGGGTAGACACATGTACGGGTAAAGCAAGAATACCACGGGTCATACCCAAATGATGTGCAAAATAAGTAGAGACATAAGAATAGGTGGATCCGGGATCAAATAAGACAGAAGCATCCCTGTGGCAGACTGAGATAATACCTGAAATGACTGCATCTGAAGCACTAGCATCCTTCCTATCCGGAAGAGCATAGAAACGAGCCTGGCCTCCACTGGTACGATCCTCACCCCTAGGGCGACCTCGGGATACCTGGCCACCAGTCCTAGCCGACTGTGCTGGCGCTGAAGAAACAGGAGTAGAAGACGAGGGCTGATCCCTCTGCTGAGACCACTTACGAAGCCACTAAGGACACTCTCTCCTGATATGGCCCAAATCACCGCACTAAAAACAACGGCCTGAAGATGGAAGAAGGGGCTGCTGAGGACCCCTCGCTACAGATGAACCCTGTGCTGAGGAAGCAGGAGCAGAGCTCTGAGCTGGAAGAGCACTCAGTGCAGGCTGACTCTACTGACGGCTCTGCTGACCCTGATAACCCTGATGGCCCTGACGACCACGATCTGATGAAACTCCACTGGACTCTGCACGTCCAGACTGATGAGACCTGAAAGAACGACCTCTGCTATGCTGAGGTTGGCCCCTAGACGGAGCACCACTGTAGCTGCCAGTACCACGAGGCCTCTTAGCCTCTCTCTCCTCCCGCTCTCTGCGGCGATCAGTCTCAATGTGACGGGCAGCATCAACCACCTCCTCAAAGGTAACTGCCGAAGCTCTCTCCCCGGTCATCAATATGCGGATGGGATAAATAAGGCCATCAATAAATCTTCGAATCCTCTCTCTGTCCGTAGGAACCATCCACATGGCATGACGGACCAGCTGTGTGAATCTCATCTCGTACTGAGTAACCATCATATCTCCCTGCTTCAGCCACTCAAACTGACGTCGCAGCTCTTCTCTCTGAGAATGAGGCACGTACTTCTCCAAAAATACCGTGGAGAACTGCTGCCAAGTGAGGGACGCTGCCCCAGCGGGCCTACGCCTCTCGAAATCCTCCCACCACCGAAATGCTGCACCTGTGAACTGAAAAGTGGTGAATGAAACACCGCTGGACTCTAGAATACCCGCGGTGCGAAGCATGCACTGACATCTGTCAAGAAAACCCTGGGCGTCCTCGCCCTCAGCACCACTGAATGTCGGAGACTGTAGCCTCTCAAATCTCTCCAAACGACGCTGCTCATCGTCGGGCATAACCGGAACCATATAAGTAGGAGCTGGTGCAACGGGCGCAACTGGCTGAACTGGAGCTGCCCCAGGCGCCTGAATACCCCGTATCACCGGCTCGGGTGTGCGAGCCACGGGGGTCTGATTCCCTCCCCCTGCCTGTGAAGAAGGCTCAAGACTCATGAGGCCTAGTAAACCTAGGCTCTGATACCAACTTGTCACGACCCCAAATCCGGTCGTGATGGCGCCCAACACATTGCTAAGCCAGCCTGACCAATCATTATCAACAACGGAGCTAGAAGCTCTCTTTAACCCGTTTAAGCATATTAATTTACGAAGCAACAACGATACATATAACGAAAGCGGGGAACCAAGTCCCATAATACATCAACTCCCATAGACCGAAGGGTTAAGAGTCCTGAGCCTCTACTGAACATGAGTGTATAAAGGTTTACAAGATACCAAGTGCGGAAAGAAAAGTCAATACAAAGTCAAGAGACAGTAAGAAGGAATATCGGGTCCTGCGGACTCTGCAGCTACCTCGAATATCCACAAAGTCACCTCGCACACCTACTGGATCACTGCTGAGAAGTACCTGGATCTGCACACAAGGTGCAGGGAGTAAAATGAGTACTGCCAGACTCAGTGGTAATAAACAGGGGTAAGACAGCGCAGATAAGAAATCCGCAATAAAGCGCTATGTAAAGCTGTAATCGAATACCCTGTCACAGAATCAACATCAACTGTACATGTACCATCAAGTACCAGCAAAACAGTATAACAGCTAGCAGATGTAGCTAAATGCAATGCAATGCATGATATGACCGCTATGGCGCGTAGCCCGATCCAATTTGGGTACCCGTGCTCACTGTGGGGGTTCAGACTCCGGAGGGGCTCCTACAGCCCAAGCACAATATCACTGCGGCGTGCAGTCCGATCCGACATATGTACTGCTGCGGCGCGCAGCTCGATCCACTACTAGTCAGCTAATGTGCAATCACAGCCTCGCAGGCTCAAAAGTAATTCTGAAAACATCTTTTATCATTTTTCAGTTGAAAACAGAAATATCAAGTTTCCAGAGATTTGGAAATAACATGATAACAGAAATAGCCGCGGACTAGTAGTAAACTAGCATGTCAATATGATAAGACAATGATAACGATCCTCGCGGGATCCAATAACTGGCTCATGGCCCACAAGTATACTCAACCGCCCAAGAAGGGGGTTCCTCGGCTCAAGAGTGGCCATTATCACAATATATAATATGCAACCATCCGAGAAGGAGGTTCGACGGCTCAAGAATAGCCTAATATCATAATACAGTATCAACAAGTCGGACTATGTCATAGTCCCCAATCACAATCGACCCCGCACTCACAAGAGAGTATGTGTCTCGCCGCTATACAGCGTCACAAAGTGGTATACCGGGGTTTCGAACCAGCTGGTCATCACCCACATCTATTACTCACCTCAATACGGCGCGACGACTACTCCGCAATGCCCTTGCCACGAGAATCAAGATCCGCACGCGTAGAATCTGATCAAATACAGTAGAAATACAACAAATTAGGACAATGGGACGACACCCAATCAATACAACTCAATTTACATCAAAATTCCCAAAGTTGTCAAAACCCGACTTTCGGTACGCTTGTCAAAAAATCACGAAAGTCACATATTCGGAACCCTCATCTCAATACGAGTCTAAGCATATCAATTTTACCAAATTCGGTCTCCATTTGCCCATTCAAAACCTTGATTTTCTAAAGTTTAAGCCTAGGGCTAAATCCTCCATAAATTACCCCAAATTCCTCCATTTTCATGATATAATTGCATAATATTATCAATACTAATCATAGTTTAAGTCCATAGTTGATTACCCGATGATTTCCCTTGAATTTCTCTTCAAAATCGCCCAAATCGCCTCTAAAGCCGAGACCCAAATGTGTGAAATGTTTCTGAAATTTTCTAACTTCTGATACACTTAACTCACTGTGATTTTCGCTTCTGCGGATAAAATTCCGCTCCTACGAGTCCGTATCCGCGACCAGAGGGTCGCTTCAGCGATTCCAGGCCTAGCCAGCCAATTCTGCTTCTGCGAGAAAAGTACCGCTTTCGCGCGTCCGATTCCGCGATTGAACCCCCGCTTCTTCGAAAACTCCCGCTTCTGCGCACCAGAGTCCGCTCCTGCGGACTCGCCCAGGCGGTCAAGAATCCGCTTCTGCGGACTTTCCCCTTTCTCATTAAGTCCGCTTCTGCGGTCACCCACTCGCACCAGCGACGCCGCTTCAGCGGAAAGGATTCCGCTTCTGCGATGCCAAGTGCTTCTGCGCTCCTCAGTCCGCTCCTGCGGACTCGCCTCCGCGCCCACATTTCCGCAAGGGCGAAAATGACAGAACCAGTATACTTCAACCTGCAATTTCCATGATTTTCTTCCGTTTAACCATTCGAAAACACCCCGAGGCCCCCGGGACCTCATCCAAACACACCAACACACCCTAATACCTTATTCGAACTTGTTCCAATCCTCAAAACGCATCTAACAACATCAAAAATCCATAATTCACATCGAATTCAAGCCTAAATTCCTTAAAACTTTCCGAATTACACATTCAATCAAAAACCCGACTAAACGACGTCCGAATGACCTGAAATTTTGCAGGCACATCCAAAATCACCTAACGGAGCTACTGCAACTGTCGAAATTCCATTCCGACCCCCGGATCAAAATCTCACCTATCGTTCGGATTTCGCCAAAATTCAACCTTAGCCAATTCAAGCCTATTTCTACACCGGGTCTCCAAATTAAATTCCGATCGCTCCCCTAAGTAAAAAATCATCTCTCGGAACTAACCGAATCATCAGAACCTGATTCCGAGCCCTCTAACCAAATAGTCAACTCCGGGTTGACTTTCCTTATTCAAGTTTCCTCCAAAAAGGCTATATGCCTCATTTTCAATCCAAATCACTCCTAAATCACCCGATAGACTTTAACACTGATATAAAAGCATAAAACATACAATTTCAACATAACGAGGTGGTAATTCCCATGACGACGGGCCGGGTCGTCACATTCTCCCCCTCTTAAGCAAACGCTCGTCCTCGAGCGGGTCAAGAAACATACCCGAAGTCTCAAACAAGTGAGGATATCTGCTCCGCATCTCCCGCTCGATCTCCCAAGTGGCCTCCTCCACGGGTCGACCTCTCCACTGAACCTTAACCGATGCAATCTCCTTGGACCTCAATTTTCTCACCTGACGACCCAAAATAGCAATAGGCTCCACATCATAGGATAGATCACCATCAAGCTGGATGGTACTGAAGTCTAATACATGAGACGAATCTCCAATGTATTTCCGGAGCATAGACACATGGAATACTGGATGGACGCTGGATAAGCTGGGCGGCAAGGCTAACTCATATGCCACCTCTCCAACTCTCCTAAGTATCTCAAAAGGACCAATGTACCTGGGACTCAACTTTCCTTTCTTCCCAAACCTCATGACACCCTTCATAGGTGAAACCTTCAACAATACTCTGTCACCAACCATGAAAGACAACTCTCGAACTCTACGGTCCGCATAACTCTTCTGACGAGACTGTGCTGTACGAAGCCTCTCCTGGATCAACTTTGCTCTATCCAGAGCATCCTGGACTAACTCAGTCCCTATCAATCTAACCTCACCAGGCTCAAACCATCCCACGGGGGATCTACACTGCCTGCCATACAATGCCTCATACGGGGCCATCTGAATACTCGACTGATAACTGTTGTTGTAGGCAAACTCGGCAAGTGGTAGGAACTCATCCCACGAACCACCAAAGTCAATCACACAAGCTCGCAACATATCCTCCAGAATCTGAATAGTGCGCTCAGACTGCCCGTCTGTCTGGGGGTGAAATGCTGTACTCAACTCAACCCGCGTACCCATCTCTCGCTGAAATGCTCTCCAAAACTGAGAAGTGAACTGAGTACCCCTGTCGGATATGATAGACACCGGAACTCCATGCAACCGAACAATCTCTCGAATAAAGATCGCTGCCAACCGCTCCGATGAGTAGGTAGTACTAACTGGAATGAAGTGAGCTGACTTGGTCAGTCTATCCACAATCACCCATACAGAATCAAACTTCCTCGCTGTCCGAGGGAGTCCAGTAACAAAGTCCATAGTGATCCTCTCCCATTTCCACTCAGGAATAACAATGCGCTGAAATACACCGCCGGGCCTCTGATGCTCGTACTTAACCTGCTGACAGTTGAGGCACCGTGCTACATGTCCGACAATGTCCATTTTCATCTTTCTCCACCAATAGTGTTGTTTCAAATCTTGATACATCTTCGCGGCTCCTGGATGGATAGAATACCGCGAGCTATGGGCCTTCTCCAGAATCAACTCACGAAGGCCATCAACATCGGGCAGGCATATCCGGCCCTGCATCCTCAATACGCCGTCACTATCAATGGTGACATATCTAGCATCATCATGCTGAACTCTGTCCCTCAGGACAGCCAAATATGGATCATCATACTGGCGCTCACGAATATGATCATATAGAGATGACCGAGATACAACACAAGCCAATACCCTGCTGGGCTCCGAAATATCTAACCTCACTAGCCGATTGGCTAGCACCTGAACATCATAAGCAAATGGCCTCTCCTCAGCTGGAATATATGCCAAGCTCCCCATACTGACCGCCTTCCGGCTCAAAGCATCGGCCACCACATTGGCCTTCCCGGATGATATAATATAGTAATGTCATAATCCTTCAGCAACTCAAGCCATCTCCGCTGTCTCAAATTAAGGTCTTTCTGTTTGAACAAGTGTTGGAGACTACGATGGTCGATATACACCTCACAAGACACACCATACAAATAGTGCCTCCAAATCTTCAATGCATGAACAATGGCGGCTAGCTCCAAATCATGAACAGGATAGTTCTTCTCATGTGGCTTCAACTGCCGAGAAGCATAAGCAATTACCTTACCTTCCCGCATCAACACAGAACCTATCCCCACTCTCGAGGCATCACAATAAACAGTATATGAACCCGAAGCTGATGGCAATACTAACACTGGAGCTGTGGTCAAAGCTGTCTTGAGCTTCTAAAAGCTCTCCTCGCACTCATCCGACCACACGAATGGTGCACCCTTCATGGTCAATTTAGTCAATAAAGAAGCAATGGATGAAAATCCCTGAACAAACCGGCGATAATATCCCGCCAAAGGCAAGAAAACTCCTGATCTCTGTAGGTGAGGACGGTCTAGGCCAACTCTGCACCGCCTCTATCTTCTTCGGATCAACTTGAATACCATCAAGAGACACCACATGTCCCAGAAATGCTACGGACTTGAGCCAAAACTCGCACTTAGAGAATTTAGCATATAGCTTCTCCTCTCTCAATCTCTGCAACACAATACTCAAATGCTGAGCATGCTCCTCCTGACTACGGGAGTAAACTAGAATGTCATCAATGAACACAATCACAAATGAATCCAAATAGGGCTTGAACACACTGTTCATCAGATGTATAAATGATGCTGGGGCGTTGGTCAGCCCAAACGACATCACAAGAAACTCATAATGACCATATCGGGTCCCGAATGCAGTCTTCATAATATCCGAGTCCCTGATCTTCAGCTGATGATAGCCTGAACGAAGATCGATCTTAGAAAACACCCTCGCACCCTGTAACCGATCAAACAAATCATCTATGCGCGGTAGAGGGTACTTGTTCTTCACTGTCACTTTGTTCAATTGCCTATAATCAATACACATTCGCATGGAACCATCTTTTTTTTTAACAAATAATACCGGCGCACCCCACGGAGACACACTAGGGCGGATGAAACCCTTATCCAGAAGCTCTTGAAGCTGCTCTTTCAGTTCTTTCAACTCAGCTGGTGCCATCCGATAAGGTGGAACGGATATGGGCTGAGTGCCCGGCACCAAGTCAATGCCAAAATCAATATCCCTGTCCGGCGGCATGCCTGGCAGGTCTGAGGGGAATACATCTGGGAAGTCCCTCACAACAGGTACGGAATCAATGCTAGGAGACTCGGCTCCCACATCTCTCACAAAAGCTAAGTACGATAAACACCCTTTTTCAACCATCTTCTGAGCTTTTAAGAACGAAATGACACGGCTAGGGACGAAATAGGTCGAACCCCGCCACTCGATCTGAGAAATACCTGGAATGGCCAACGTAATTGTCTTAGCATGACAGTCCAATATAGCATGGTACGGAGACAACCAGTCCATACCCAATATAACATCAAAGTCCACCATCCCCAATAAAAACAAATCTGCCTGGGTCTCCAGACCCCCAATAGATATAACACAGGATCTATAAACATGATCCACAACAATCGTATCACCCACGGGGGTCGATACATAAACAGGTAAATCAAGACTACTACGAGTCGCACCCAAATGATGTGCAAAATAAGAGGACACGTATGAATATGTGGACCCTAGATCAAATAGAACAGAGGCATCTCTGTGACAGACAGAAATGATACCTGTAATCACTGCATCGGAGGCAACTGCATCACGCCTGTCGGGAAGTGCATAGAACCGTGCCTGGCCTCCACCAGATCTCTCCTCGCCCCTGGGGCGACCACGAGAAGACTGACCTCCACCTCTACTAGACTGAGATGGTGCTGAAGATGAGGGCCTGCCCATCTGCTGAGTCCTGTCCCTACGGAGTCGAGGGCACCGTCTCCTCATGTGGCCAAACTCACCACACTCATAACATGCACCTGGTGCTGGAGAAGGGGACTGAAGGGAACCCCTCGCCGCAGAAGAACCCTGGGCTGATGAAGCAGGTGCTGCACCCTGGGCTGGAAGGGCACCAAGCGATGACTGACCCTGCTGAAACCCCTGTCAACCACGACCATAAGAACCTCCGCTCTGCTCTGGGCGGCCTGAATGACAAGGTCTAGATGAGCGACCTCTGCTCTGCTGGGAATGCCCTCTAGATGGAGCACCACTGAAACCGCCCGAACCACGAGGCCTCTTGGCCTCCCGCTCCTCTCTCTCTCTCTCGGCGACGATCCGCCTCAATGTAGCGTGCCATATCAGCAACCTGCTCAAACGATGATGACAGAACTCTCTCTCTGGTCATAAGAATGCGGATAGAGTAGTTGAGGCCATCAACCTGATCCTTTCCCTATCATTAGGGATCATCCATGTGGCATGCCTAGCCAACTGTGTTAATCTGAGCTCATACTGGGTCACAGACATGTCGCCCTGAACCAACCACTCGAACTGGCGACGTAGCTCCTCGCGACGAGACTGAGGTACATATTTCTCTAGAAAGAGAGTAGAGAACTGCTGCCATGTGAGAGGTGCTGCTCCTGCAGGCCTACGCCTCTCAAACTCTTCCCACCAATCAAATGCGGGACCGGTGAACTGAAAGGTAGTAAATGAAACTCCGCTGGACTCAAGAATACCAGCCGTCCGCAACATCCTCTAACACTTGTCCAAGAAACCCCGGGCATCCTCGCCCTCAACGCCACTGAAATGGGGTGGCTGAAGTCTACCAAATCTCTCAAGACGACGCTGCTCGTCGTCGGGCATAACCTGAACCATATGCTCTGGAGCTGGAGCTGGTGCAGCTGGAGGAATAACCGGTGCAACCACCTGAGCAGGGACCGCCTCTGGCATCTGAAGTCCCTGAACAACCTGCTCAGGTGTGCGAGCTGCAGGGGTCTGCTGACCACCCCCTGTCTGAGATGTCACTACAGTAGCGATAGCTGAAACTACCCGAGCCAAATCGGAACACACCGATAATATCTGAGCAAGAGTCTCCTGAAGACCAGGAATAGCAATAGATACAGTCTGGCCCTGAACTGGGGCTGCTGGAGCATCAACCACTGGGGGCTGCTCCTGAACTGGTACAACGGGCGGGTCAGCTGGCACTGCCTCAGCCGCCCTACCTCTAACTCTAGCACGACCGCGCCCACGGCCTCTAACAGGTGGCAATAGAGGTCGTCCACCTCGTCCCGATGCTCGCGTTCTCGCCATCTGCGAGAGAATAGAATATAGAAGTTCAGTTCTCAGAACAACAAGATCGCATGATAGAGTTCAAGAAAAGTGAAGTTTTCCTAAAGGTTCGCAGCCTCCCGAGGATAAGTACAGGCGTCCCCGTACCGATCCACAAGACTCTACTAACCGGCTCAAGACTCACGAGGCCTAGTAAACCTAGGCTTTGATACCAACTTGTCACGACCCCAAATCCGGTCGTGATGGCGCCCAACACATTGCTAAGCCAGCCTGACCAATCATTATCAACAACGGAGCTAGAAGCTCTCTTTAACCCGTTTAAGCATATTAATTTACGAAGCAACAGCGATACATATAACGAAAGCGGGGAACCAAGTCCCATAATACATCAACTCCCATAGACCGAAGGGTCAAGAGTCATGAGCCTCTACTGAACATGAGTGTATAAAGGTTTACAAGATACCAAGTGCGGAAAGAAAAGTCAATACAAAGTCAAGAGATAGTAAGAAGGAATATCGGGTCCTGCGGACTCTGCAGCTACCTCGAATATCCACAATGTCGCCTCGCACAGCCTCTGGATCACTCCTGAGAGGTACCTGGATCTGCACACAAGGTGCAGGGAGTAAAATGAGTACTGCCAGACTCAGTGGTAATAAACAAGGGTAAGACAGCGCAGATAAGAAATCTGCAATAAAGCACTATGTAAAGCTGTAATCAAATACCCTGTCACAGAATCAATATCAACTGTACCTGTACCAATAAGTACCAGCAAAACAGTATAACAGCTAGCAGATGTAGCTAAATGCAATGCAATGCATGATATGACCGCTACGGCGCGTAGCCCGATCCAATTTGGGTACCCATGCTCACTATGGGGGTTCAGACTCCGGAGGGGCTCCTACAGCCCAAGCACAATATCACTGCGGCGTGCAGTCCGATCCGACATATGTACTGCTGCGGCGCGCAGCCCGATCCACTACTAGTCAGCTAATGTGCAATCACAGCCTCGCAGGCTCAAAAGTAGTTTTGAAAACATCTTTTATCATTTTTCAGTTGAAAACAGAAATATCAAGTTCCAGAGATTTGGAAATAACATGATAACAGAAATAGCTGCGGACTAGTAGTAAACTAGCATGTCAATATGATAAGTCAATGATAAAGACAATGATAACGATCCTCGCGGGATCCAATAACCGGCTCATGGCCCACAAGTATACTCAACCGCCCAAGAAGGGGGTTCCTCGGCTCAAGAGTGGCCATTATCACAATATATAATATGCAACCATCCGAGAAGGAGGTTCGACGGCTCAAGAATAGCCTAATATCATAATACAGTATCAACAAGTCGGACTATGTCATAGTCCCCAATCACAATCGACCCCGCACTCACAAGAGAGTACGTGTCTCGCCGCTATACAACGTCACAAAGTGGTATACCGGGGTTTCGAACCCGCTGGTCATCACCCACATCTATTACTCACCTCAATACGGCGCGACGACTACTCCGCAATGCCCTTGCCACGAGAATCAAGCTCCGCACGCGTAGAATCTGATCAAATACAGTAGAAATACAACAAATTAGGCCAATGGGACGACACCCAATCAATACAACTCAATTTACATCAAAATTCCCAAAGTTGCCAAAACCCGACTTTCAGTACGCTTGTCGAAAAATCACGAAAGTCACATATTCGGAACCCTCATCTCAATACGAGTCTAAGCATATCAATTTTACCAAATTCGGACTCCATTTGCCCATTCAAAACCTTGATTTTCTAAAGTTCAAGCCTAGGGCTAAATCCTCCATAAATTACCCCAAATTCCTCCATTTGCATGATATAATTGCATAATATTATCAATACTAATCATAGTTTAAGTCCATAGTTGATACCTGATGATTTCCCTTGAATTTCTCTTCAAAATCGCCCAAATCGCCTCTAAAGCCGAGACCCAAATGTGTGAAATGTTTCTGAAATTTTTGAACTTATGATACACTTAACTCACTGCGATTTTCGCTTCTGCGGATATAATTCCGTTCCAACGAGTCCGTATCCGCGACCAGAGGGTCGATTCAGCGATTCCAGGCCTAGCCAGCCAATTCCGCTTCTGCGAGAAAAGGACCGCTTACGCGCGTCCGCTTCCGCGATTGAACCCCCGCTTCTGCGAAAACTCCCGCTTCTGCGCACCAGAGTCCGCTCCTGTGGACTCGCCCAGGCGGTCAAGAATCCGCTTCTGCGGACTTTCCCCTTTCTCATTAAGTCCGCTTCTGTGGTCACCCACTCGCACCAGCGACGCCGCTTCAGTGGAAAGGATTCCGCTTCTGTGATGCCAAGCACTTTTGCGCTCCTCAGTCCGCTCCTGCGGACTCGCCTCCGCGCCCACATTTCCGTAGGGGCGAAAATGACAGAACCAGAATACTTCAACCTGCAATTTCCATGATTTTCTTCCGTTTAACCATCCGAAAACACCCCGAGGCCCCCGGGACCTCATCCAAACACACCAACACACCCTAATACCTTATTCGAACTTGTTCCAATCCTCAAAACGTGTCTAACAACATCAAAAATCCATAATTCACAACGAATTCAAGCCTAAATTCCTTAAAACTTTCCGAATTACACATTCAATCAAAAACCCGACTAAACGACGTCCGAATGACCTGAAATTTTGCAGGCACATCCAAAATCACCTAACAGAGCTACTGCAACTGTCGGAATTCCATTCCGACCCCCGGATCAAAATCTCACCTACCGTTCGGATTTCGCCAAAATTCAACCTTAGCCAATTCAAGCCTATTTCTACACCGGGCCTCCAAATTAATTTTCGATCGCTCCCCTAAGTCACAAATCATCTCCCGGAACTAACCGAATCATCAGAACCTGATTCCGAGCCCTCTAACCAAATAGTCAACTCCGGGTTGACTTTCCTTATTCAAGTCTCCTTCAAAAAGGCTATATGCCTCATTTTCAATCCAAATCACTCCTAAATCACCCGATAGACTTTAACACTGATATAAAAGCATAAAACATACAATTTCAACATAACGGGGTGGTAATTCCCGTGACGACGGGCCGGGTCGTCACATGAGCCAAGGTCTCCTGAAGGCCCGATATCGTAATGGGCACCGCCGGTGCCTGAACCTGAGTTGCCGGAGCATTTGCAGCTGGAACCTGGTCCTGAGCTTGGGCCACTGGTGCAGGAATCTGACCCTGAGTCTGGTCAGCTGGTGGGTCAGCAGGTGCTGGTACTGCTGCCCTACTCTACCACGGCCACAGCCTCTCGGTGCCAATGGTGGTCGTCCGCCACGTCCGTTAGCCCGTGTTCTTGCCATATGCGAGAGAATAGAATATGGAAAAATTTAATTTCATGATAACACAAATCGCACGATGTGAATCCAAGAAAAATGAGGTTTTTCCTAATGTTTCTGTAGCCCTCCGAGGATAGATACGGACGTCTACGTACCGATCCGCGAAAGCCTACTAAACCGGCTCATGACTCGCGAGTCCTAGTAACCTAGGCTCTGATACTAACTTGTCACGACCCAAATCCGGTCGTGATGGCGCCCAACAATTAAGCTAAGCCAGCCAGGCCAACTATTACTTATCACAACGAATATCAGTCCCAATTGGACATTCCAAGAAGAATATATGAGTCGAAGAACTCCAATAATAATAATAATGAGCAAAATACTGACACTCCCAAATATCTGAAGTCACAAGTCTAGAGCCTCTAACAAAACCCAACAAGAATAGAGAATACTGTATAGAAATACTCAAGTCTAAATACAAATAACAACTGGAAAGAGGGGGAGTAGCTAGGTCCTGCGAACGTCGGCAGCAACCTTAGCACTCGGTATGACTCTGAAACCACTGGAATTGCCTGTCTACTGCTCCTGAGTACCTGAGTCTGCACACAAAAGGTGCAGGGAGTAGGGGTGTGTACTAAGTACTCAGTGAGTAATAAATATATAAAGCAGCTGAAAGTAGGAAGTCCACAGAATGCCACGATATGAAGCTAAACTACAGTCTGAATCTCCTACGAACTAGCATCAACAGTACAACACAACTACCACATAATAATTCAACAAATAAGGATGCAATGCAATGCACATAACCGCTACGGCGTGTAGCCCGATCCATTTAACGTCGACGACGCTCATTAGGGGTGTGTACAGACTCCGGAGGGGCTCCTACAGCCCAAGCGCAATACTGCTGTGGCGTGCAGCCCGATCCTCATATCAACTGTTGCGGCGTGCAGCCCGATCCATCCTCAGTCCACATAAATCAGATAAGTCACAAAAATAGTTCATTCTTCTTAATTCCAGTTTCCAGTTCATAATTTATGAAAAATACTTTAATTTTTATTAAATTTGCAAAAGCCGGTGACTTAGCATATCAATAATGTGATTTCATTTTCCAGGACTGAGATCAGTGATTTAAGCAAATATGGCTATCACATAAATATTGTCCTCTAAGGACGCTACAGATCGACACACGGCCCCAAACAAGGCTTACCGCCTACAAATATATCAAATACAGTGTATTTCCAACACTAATAGCATATTATGAACATCCGGGATGGACCAAGTCTCAATCCCCAATCATAATCAATCCCGCACTTGCCATGGTGTGCGAGCCACGCCCTACTAGTGTCACAATGTGCTAAGCCGGGGTTTCGAACCCTCAGGCTACCATATACACAAACTACTCACCTCTAGCCGGTCGTAGATTCGCCCGCGATGCCTTTTCCTTTGAAATTCGCTCCCTCGTGCGTAGAATCTAGTGAAACCACAATAAATATATCAAATACGGGTCAAAGAATCATAACCCATTTCAATTTACATGAAATTCGCATAAATACAGTAAGTTGGTAAAACCCGACCCCGGGCCCACTGCTCGGAAAATTCCGAAATTAGTACCAACGCGATCCTCATCTCGCCACGAGTCCGTGCATATAAAATTTATCGAAATCGGAGTTCAAATGGCCTTTCAAAACTCAAAATCCCGTTTTCAATACCTAGGCCACATTTCTTCAAAATTATACCCAAATTCATGGAGATTGATGTTAATTCTACCATAAAATGATGTTTTTGAGTCAAGAATCTTACCTCCGATGAACACCCGATGATTTATCAGTGATTTCCTTGAGTTTTCTTCTCTCTAGGGCTCAAAATTGTGTTTTTGGGGTGTAAACCCGCGACCCCTCTGTTCTGTGATTTAATTCACTGCCAGAGCATTTCCTTCTATGCGATCCCAGGCCCCTTATTACGATCGCATAGAACAATTTTTCTCAGGCCTCCCATTCGTTCTCTGTGATCGCAGGCCTAGCCATGCGATCGCATAGCTTCGCATTAATACTCTTCGCGATCGCAATCGATCCTCCGCGATCACACTGCACAATTTCCGGACCCTATGCGATCGCAATGCCCTTCACGCGATCGCATAGAGTTAACTTCACGCCCCCCTTCCACTCTTCTATGCGATTGCAATCATCTCTATGCGATCGCATAGAGCAACTGCTGCCGGCAATTTTCTGCAGAATTTTTCCAAGTTCGAAATGCCCGGTTGATGGTCCGAATCCATCTCGAGGCCCCCGGGACCCCAACGAAAACCACCAACATACTTCAAAACACGATATGAACTTGTTCCAATCATAAAAACACCATACTAAATATCCAAATCACCATTTACACACGAATTCAAGCCTAAGTTTCTTCAAAACTTTCAAAACTAACATTCAATCCAAAACCCGATCAAACGATGTCCGAATGACCTGCAAATTTGCAGACATATCAAAAATCACATAACGAAGCTACAGAAATTGTCGGAATTCCATTCCAACCCCCGGATCAAAATCTCACCTACCATCCGCTTTCCGCCAAAATTCAACCTTCGCCAATTCAAGCCTAAAACTACACCGGACCTCCGAATTCAATTCCGATTGCTCTCCTAAGTCATAAATGATCCCCCAAAACTAGTCGAATCATCGGAATTCGGTTCCGCGGACACTAACTCAATAGTCAACTCTTGGTTGACTTCCCATATTTAAGCTTCCTTAAATCATGCTATTTGCTTTATTTTCAACCCGAATCACTCCTAACTCACCCGATATATTCTAATACTGATTTAAAAGCATAAGATATGTAAATGCAAGGTAACGGGGTGGTAATTCCCGTAACGACGGGCCGGGTCGTTACACATTTAGTAACAACTACATAAGTCTAACAGATCGTGAAGAATTACACATTCTCTATCCAATTTGTCAAACATTACACATTCTCTGAGGGTTTGATTATACGCTTGTGATTATTACAAATACATATTGGGGTACTGCTATTTACTAAATGACTAATACATTCTACGAAACACTTATCATAAGGCAAAGATAATATTATGACATATGTCATAACAATGTGCTTTTTTAGTATATAACCAAGCAGCTGAATTCTTTATCTTACACACTTTAAGAACAGTATAACTACTCCTATACCTATTTATATCAAATGACATCCACCCATAGGAACATTCCTAAAACTAAACATTGATGGTTCTACTAAGATGAATCCAACTGCTTGTGGAATTGGGGGTGTCTTTAGGGACTCTACGAGTAGTTGGGTCGTAGGTTTTTCAGGCCATGTTCAAAATGGTTCTAGCTTACAAACCGAGTTATTATCACTAACCATGGGCCTTCAAATTGTTGTGCAATTCAAGATCTTTCCTTTAATCATTGAAATAGATGCAACTACAATCTTGGACTTGCTAATATTTCCAACACCCAAATATACTAATATTAATGCTGATTGTAGGTACTTACTCCATCAGTTGCATGATCCAGAATTACATATAATCTATAGGGAGCAAAATGGAGTTGCGGACTGCTTAGCCAAGTATGGAGCATCACAAATGGAGGCAAATGTGGAAATGTTTTCAAGACCTCCAAATTTTGTGTTAAATTCTCTTCAGCAAGATCAAGTGGGAATGCTGAAAAGAAAATTTTGTAAACCTTCGACTATGTTTGATGCTAATCGGATAAGTTGTAATAGTTTTTCTACTTCTACTTTAACTAGTGTGTATAATGTAGTAGGAAGTAATCTGATGTATTTTATGCATCCAACAAACCCTTATGTAACTTTTTATCTTTATAATATATCCAACTTTTTAACCAAAAAAAAATGTACAGTGAACTTATTAAATGTTTACAGTAATTTTTAAATGCAACGTCCCTTTTGATATACTAGGACTAAGTTTAGTGTAAATATCTTACATGCTATTGTTATACGGAACTTATTCGTACCTGATAGATGGTAATAAATGTCCAAGGTGATTCTGCACTATCCTACGATTGTGTTGTAAGGACTAATAAGTCATAACCGGTTGGGACCTGAACTTACAACTAGTAAAGATATCATTTATAAGCTTACCGCGATAAGTTAGAAATGTCATAGGACCTTTAAGTACTTATTCTATCTAACAGAGCATTAATCCTATTTTGTATAAGATATATCGGTAGGAAACCTTGTTGTTTAAATATATTATTTTGCTATATATCGTACACAACATTCAATATTATATTAAGTACTATAATATGGCACTTGATATCAAACAACAAGGTTTCCTACCGCAGAACGTAGTCTCGTACTCACGTATGAGTAATTATGTGGTGTAGTACACACCACATAATTATTAGTTAAATACTCTTATCTTTTCATTAATATTTACATTACTTCCAAATGGACTCATGTCACCAGACTTCCGTTTTATTCATATGAATTTAATAACGGGTATATATATCGTGGTTGTTATTTAGTAATATTTGTTATACTTATAATTACTAAGTATAAGGCCAACTCTTATTAAAAGTATAATATGTTTTAAACTGTGTATGTAAAACAGGATTGTTTAGTCATCGGACAGAGGTGTAAATAAAATTTAGGCCGATAAGTTATACGATTAAAGACTTAACTAAATATAAGCTAATACGGTCTTTGACCATGACTTCGCAATTTGCAGGTAAGTCCTTTATATAACTATAGGACGCATCGGCCTACGATAATTACATAAGTCCATTTGACTAATACGATTGTAGTAATAGGACCTTCCGTTTATATATCGTGGTTGTTATTTAGTAGTTGACCGTGAATGAATATGATTTCATTCATATACTAGGACCCATCGGTATACGTTCATACTACGACGCATCGGCCTACGACAATCACATAAGTCCATTTGACTAATACGATTATAGGCATAACAGATTGAGAGTAATGTAATACGATTGTAGTAGGACGCATCTGTATTGGGAAAAAACTTTTTATGACGTGGCAAGACACGTGAAATATCAAACAAATTTTTTTTTTATTTTGAGGAAGAGATACGAAGAAGTAAATTAGTCACGGGGTGAAATTCGATTAAAGAAGTCCCGTACCTATTTAGAACATGTAAGAACGTAATTACGGAGATGAAGGACATCAACAGAAAATAGACACGAGCTTTGTATCTATTCAAGACATCCAACGGTAACGAGCCAAAAAAGCATTTAAAGCATGGATCTGAAGGCAGAAAGGAGTCTAAATTCAATCATTAAACATCCTATACGTTAAAGGATCAACATTTATTGAAAATAATTGTATAACGACCTATTTAATGTCATTTATTCCTCATTAAAACTTACGTTTTATTTTTCCATCTAGAGTTAGCTATAAAAGGAGGGAGTTAAACCCATTGTAAGGGACAACAATCACTAAAATACAATCTTTTTTACTGTCTATTCTAATTATTGAAAGCCTGTTACATTTTTCGGTCTCTTGATTATCAGTTACCCGATTTCTCCATTATTTTCTATTTTTAATCGAAGTTCAATATTTTGGTTAAACAAATTGGTTCCGTTACCGAGAATCTGATAATCGATTCTTTTTAACTTATACGTTTCATTTGTCGTAAACATCATGTCACACGATACATTGCACGTTATCAGCGGCGGAGAGGATATCTATGGAATAACGTATACAGGTTGACAGAAAATTTCTAAAGTGGTTTTTACGCATGGGAAGCGAGTACGCCAAACCTTGGAGGATGAAAGCATGATTTTTGATGATGTAGACACTGAAAGAATGATCACCCCTCACAACGATGCACTGGTTATTTCTTTACTCGTGCATGATACTGATGTGAGGCGAGTCTTAATCGATCCGGGATGCTCTGTCAACATCATCTTACTAAAAGTACTACAAGAAATACAAGCTGAAAATATAATAGTACCTAAGGCGCATATATTATCACGCTTTGATAATACGAATGTGAGAACAAAGGGAGAAGTGGTCTTAAAAACTTACGTGACGGGAGTTGTTAAAGAAACAAAATTTCAGGTAGTAAATATAGAAATGGCTTATAACCTAATCTTGGGGAGGCCATGGATTCATGATATGGATGTTGTTCCTTCAACTCTACATCAAGTCGTCAAATTTCCGTCGCCTTGGGGAGTACGACAAATCCGAGGGGATCAACGAATAGCCAGGAGTATCAACGTCGTAGCAGATACAAACTCCGACGAGGCTGTTGAGGGCGATAAAAGTCAAAATTCACTTAAAAAATAGATTTAGACTCGAGGCTCGATGTTATTCAGGAACCCGAGGAAAATGAAAATATCAAAACAACAATTGAAGAACTCGAAGCAGTATTGTTAACTGAAGAATGGCCCGAGAGAAAAGTTTATGTAGGGGTCAACCTAAGGTCCGATATGCGAGGTACGTTAATTGAATTTTTGAAAACTAACGGGGAATGCTTTGCTTGGTCCCATGCTGATATGACAGGTATACCACCGGAAGTAATGACTCATAAACTCAATGTGGATCCAACCTACATTCCAATCAAACAGAAGAAAAGAAAGCAAGGAGCCTTCAAGAATCAAGTAATTCAAGATGAAGTCCAAAAATTATTACAAATTGGGTCAATTTGAGAGGTAACGTATCCTGATTGGTTAGCCAATACGGTGGTCGTGCCTAAGAAAAATAGTAAGTGGCGAGTTTGTGTAGATTATACTGATCTCAATAAGGCTTGTCCAAAAGATTCTTTTCCCTTACCTCATATAGATCAGATGATAGACTCCACGGCAGATCACGAACTTCAAAGTTTTTTAGATGCATATTCGGGGTACAATCAAATTAAAATGCACCCCGACGATGAGGAAAAGACTTCCTTCGTCACTAACCGGGGGACTTACTCCTATGAAGTAATGCTCTTTGGTCTTAAAAATGCTGGTGCAACCTATCAAAGGTTAGTCACCAAAATGTCTCAAGAACATTTAGGGAAAATCATGGAAGTATATATAGACGATATGCTTGTTAAAACTCAACACTCCTATGATCACATCTCTCATTTATCTGTCGCGTTTGAAATTTTGCGTAAGTACAATATGAAACTTAACCTAGAGAAATGTGCATTTGGAGTAGCCTCAGGTAAGTTTTTGGGTTTTCTTGTTTCTAACCGTGGCATTGAGGTGAACCCTTCACAGATTAAAGCAATTGAAGAAATACCCAATATCCTTACAAATAAAAATGAGGTTCAAAGGTTGACTGGAAGAATCGCAGCTTTAGGGAGATTTATTTCTAAATCCTCTAAAAAGTGCTTTAAATTCTTCTCTGCACTAAAGAAACAAGATCATTTAGAGTGGAACGAAGATTGTCAACAAGCTCTTAAAGATTTGAAAACTACCTGTCAAATCCGCCCCTATTGGCAAAACCAAGAGAAGCTGAAAAGTTGCTTATTTATCTGGCAGTCTCAGAAGTAGCGGTAAGTGTTATTCTAGTTCGTGAAGACCAAGGTAAGCAATTTCCTGTTTATTACGTAAGTAAAACTTTATTAGATGTAGAAACCAGGTATCCACAGTTGGAAAAGCTAGCATTAGCACTAATTGTGGCATCTAGGAAGCTAAGACCTTATTTCCAATGTCACCCTATCGTTGTAGCTACGACTTTTCCACTAATAAACATTTTGTATAAACATGAATTGTCCGGCAGATTAGCAAAATGGGCAATAGAATTAAGTGAATATGAAATAATTTACCAACCTAGAACCGCTATCAAATCCCAAGTACTCGCAGATCGTAGCTGATTTTAATCAGGGGATGCACCTAAAGGCAGAAAAAGAATTACAGGTTATTAACGGTGCAAACCTAGGGATTTGGACTTTATTTGCTGATGGCTCATCTAATGTAAAAGGGGCAGGTGTAGGAATTGTTTTAATCCCACCAACAGGAGAAACAATTAGACAAGATATAAAATGTCCTTCTATCACTAATAATGAAGCAGAGTATGAAGCTGTGATTACAGGTTTGGAGTTGGCACTCGAACTCGGCATCAAGCAAATCATAATCAAAATTGATTCCCAGCTAGTTGTAAATCAAGTGCTGGGGACTTTTGTAGCCAGAGAAACCAGAATGCAGGAATATCTTGAGAAGGTGCGAGAATTAGTGAGAAAATTCGAGACTTGGAAAATAACACAGATTCCAAGGGATGAGAATGTAGAAGTTGACGCTTTATCCAATCTTGCATCTGTGGCAGATATAGCAAACAACGCAAACGCTTCAATTATACATTTATCTCATTCCATTCTCGAGCCTGATAAGAACGAGGTAAATTTTAATCATCTGACATGGGATTGGAGAAATGAAATTATTGCTTTTTTGCAGTATGGTCTCATGCATCCGAAAATAAGTTGCTCGTTAGTGTTTACTCCAAGGAAATCTTTATCGAAAGATGTTCGGAGGTCCCCTAGCAAGGTGTCTCGGTCCCTCGCAAACGGAGTATGTAATGAGGGAAATACATGAAGGACACTGTGGAAATCACGCGGGGGCCGATCGATGGTAAAAACATTGATACGGGTTGGGTACTATTGGCCCAAAATGGAAGAAGAAGCAAACGACTTCATATCTAAATGTGATAAATGCCAAAGGTACGAGAACAACACGCATAAGCCAGCTGAGCTGTTACATCCAGTCATAGCCCCATGGCCCTTCATGAAGTGGGGGATGGATATTGTTGGTCCACTACCACAAGCAAAGGTCAGGTAAAATTTCTACTCGTGCTTACTGACTATTTCACCAAATGGGTAGAAGCTGGAGCATTCAAAGAGGTACGAGAGAAAGAAGTCAAAGAATTTATCTGGAGAAATATAATATGCCACTTTGGGGTTCCAAAGGAAATCGTGTGCCACAACGGTCCACATTTCATAGGAGCACAAATTACAGAGTTCTTTCAAAGCTAGAAAATCAAGAGAATAACATCGACTCCATAACATCCAGTCGGTAATGGGCAAGCAAAATCCATGAACAAGATAATCATCAATAATTTGAAAAAGAGGTTGCAAGATTCAAAAGGTAATTGCCTGAAGTGCTTCCAGCTGTATTGTGGGCTTATCGGACAACTACAAAAATGAGTACGCGTGAAACCCCATTCTCCATGGTTTATGGCGCAGAAGCCTTGATTCCCGATGAAAAACGGGAACCAAGTATAAGGTACGATCAAGCAAGGGAAGATGCAAACAATGAGGAGTTACGAGTTAACTTGGATCTGGTAGAAGGAAGAAAGGAGGCAACATTGATAAGGATGGCAGCCCAAAAATAAATGATTGAACGGTACTATAATCGGAGGGCACGTCTCAGGTTCTTTATAACTGGGGACTTCGTGCTCAAAAAGCTGTTTCAATCCACGAAGGCTGCTAATTCGGGGAAGTTAAGTCCAATATAGGAAGGGCCATACAAAATTCGTAGTGTGGCAGGCAAAGGATCGTATGAGTTAGAAACCATGGACGGTGAAATTTCACATTGGAATGCTGTACACCTGAAAAAATACTACTTTTAAGAAATTAAATACGTTCAAGTACCTTCATATAGAATTAATTTTTCTCTTTTATGATTTTACTAATGGTTTTAGATGCTAGGCACAAATCCTAAACCGTACCAAATGATGAGATACAACCTGCATGGCAAAAATAGAATACTCACAAATTCTGAGCCTAAGGTTACACAGATCTGATGGAAATGCATACGGGTAGGCAGTCTACATCTAAAAGCCATATTTTCGAGTCCCGTGTATGTTTTGTTTCAGGGAAAGGGTCAACTTACGAGTAACAACCAAAATGCTCAAGGCCTCATCCCTATGGCACCTGCACACTTGGGGACAACACAGCACGGATAGCTTCGTGCAAGAAAGTAGACGCGAGACCATAAAAGACACGGGACCATAAAGAGATACGGGAGTTCAAAGGAAAGCTAAAAGCTGCAATAGCTGCGAATAGCTACGTTTTACTCTGTAACAAACATTTTTCAATGTTGGAGACACTTTCCAAATCCTTTTTATACATAAAGATAGGACTATGGTTATATGCTAAAACAGGTTGTAAAGGAAAACCTTGTGTATTTTTTATAAAAAATCTGTTGCACAAAAAACAGTTGTGAGGAAGTCATAAACGTACTATAACACATGTATTATTCAAAAAACTTTACCCCAAGTTCATGAATAAAAAGCTTGGCAAAGTTATTTCATACAGAGAAAAAGAAAAACATGTGTTTCCTATCTCTTCCATCGTATAACACCATTTTATGAAGTTCAGACGTCTTCTTCATTAAGTGCCAATATATAAAAGGGCCCTCTTTTATAATCCTCGTGTTGACAAGTCCATGAGTAGAATCATTAAGCATTTTCTAAAAGGATAAAAATGCAAAAATTATTCTATAAAGTCCTAAATACGCAGATAGGCACGAACAAAAAGAGGTACTAAGTAAACCCCTAAAACGAAACAGCAAATTTGATCATTCAAATTGCAATTTATATTTAAACAAGTTTACCCATTTTAGGAACTGGGGACTTCATTACATAAAATCCTTTTACAAGGATTAAACCACCAAAGGAAAACATAAAAAAAAAAAAGTTGTCCGTTAGTTGATCACTGGAAAGGAAGGAGTGTCAGAGGATGTAGCAGGAGTAGGTATAGCTTCATTTTCAAGAACTCCGGGATCTTCAGTAATAGCTTCGCCATCCACCGGAGTCACTGCCTCAGAAGTCTCACATACGGGAGAAGGAATACTGATAGGCTGCTCGGGAGTGCCTTCAGGTTGGTTACTTATCTCAATCACATCTACAATCTTGGCTATTTCAGATTGTAAATTAAAACCCTCTTGAGTAAACTCCAATAATACATCCTAGTGTGATGTAAGAAAAGCCCAGTTGAATTTATAGTTGAAATTCTCTGCAAGAGAGTTATATTCCTTCTCCAGAGTCTCGTAATCCTTCTCCCGCGTAGCAAGAGAATTTCTCATTATTTCTTGCTCAGTTAGTTGGGAGTCAAGGGACGTCTTGAGAGCAATGCTGGAATCTTCTAAGGCGTGGATCTTGTCTGAGGAAGTCTTCAAATCGACCTGGGCTACCTTCAAGATTTGCTCTAACTTCTTGGCATAATCTTCCTTCCTCTTCATGAGTTCTTCGAGCCCTTTGATCTTTTCATTCGCCTTTAACAACGAGTCATTCAAGATATCATTGGCATTCCTAACTTGACTCAAGGCGGCTTGGGATAATCCTAGGTCAGTTGATAAAGCACGTTTCTCCCGCTCCAAACGGGCTTTCTCGTCTCGAAGTTCCTCCACATCAATCAAAGCACTTCCATATTGCCCCTTCCAATTCTGAGCTTCAAATTCAATCTCTTCAGAAACTTTAGAAGATTCACGAGCTTTTCTCTCCAAGGAAGAGATCCTCCCTATATGATCCGTGCTGATTAAGTTAGCATGCAAATATAAAGGTACAAAAATAAATACCTACGAGGAAGGGGAAGTTAATATTCAAAAAGAAATTACCTTCAAAGTCGAATGAACTACGTCGTTCTTCAGAGATAAGCAGTTGTGGTATTCCATCTTTCTTCTCTCCAAATCCCCTATCAAAGGCTCCAGCCACACATCAGCGCCACCGGTCTTCCTCAATAAGCTGTGAGTAGAAGGTACTTCAAGTGTGACCTTTCTCATAACCATACCGCTGCTACTCGGGCCGGTTTCCAAGTGTACTAAAGAGGAAGATGGGGGAATGGAAGAAGGAGTGGAAGAAGAAGGAAGACTGGTAGAAGGTACGGGAGCTTGAATAGGAACAGGCTCGGGAGTTTGAATAGATACGGGAGCAGAAATACCCGTTGAAAGTGATAAAGAGGAGCCCAATGTAAGGTCAAAAACATTTACGGGTAAACAAGAACAAAACGAATTTGGAGAAACGGGAAGTGAGGAAGATAAAGGACCTTCATTTAAAGTAGGGTCGGACTCGCTACCTTCAATAAGAAGACGAGGTGTAGGCTCACTAAGGTCTATTGGAGCGGCTTCTTCCTCAACCAAGGCAGTCTCAGCTGAAGAGGTATGAGCGGGAGAACCCTCAATCTCATTTCCACGTCTTCTTATTTTTGGCCTCTCCTCTACCCCCGCGCTAGCATCAGCTGCCAACAACTTTCTCTTTGCTGCTATCAAAGTTTTGGTCTTGTCAAGATCAAGAGCAGCGTTGGCAGGAAATCGCATAGCCATAGCTACGTCGGGTTGCATTCCTTTGTTCCCGAACCCTAAAACAAAAGGATATAAAAAAAATGAAGTCCATGTTGTAGAAAACTGAATCAACTACACGCATGTGATCAGAAAAACATACGCACCGTGTATTTTCACTTTCCAGTTGTTAAGGGGAAGAAATAGACTTCCAAGTTCTTTCTTCTCTGGGAGCCACTTTCAGAATCCATTCTACCCATCCACGGAAGTTGGGAACATGTTCCACGTCCCCCATGGTTGCTGCAAAATCCACAAAAGGAATGGGATCAAAGAGAAAATCAAAATCTCTAAAGACAAAAATAAACGATAACCAGAAAACTTACGTGCAAAGTTCCACTTCTCCGGGAAGGGAATGTTTGTTTCACCTTGCAAATCCACTGTGCGAATAGCGATATAACGAAGGTACCATCCACGGTCATTAACATCTTCTAGGTTTACCAAAACCTTTTTACCCCTTGCAGTTAAGGTAAAGAAATCGTGACGCATCAGGTTCGGATGGTACAAGTGGATGAGGTGAGCCAAGGTGAAATCAACATTGGCCTTTGTAGACAAAAACCTCAAACAAGCCACTGCCCTCCATACTAATGGGCTGACTTGACCTAGCCAAACATTGAAAAAACGGCAAAATCGAGGATGACCGGATCTACAGCAGGTTTCAGTCCCCAAGTGAAAGGATATGTGTAAACAAATGAATATCCATTCCTAGAAGAAGAGATCCTTTGCTGAATAGTAGGAATGAACACTTGAAGATTTTCTCTCCAATTACACTCCTTCCTAATGGTTGGAATTGAGAGTTCGGTTACAAGAGAAACATAAGCATCAAGTTTATCCAACTTTTCTGCTTGCTTCAAGAGTGACGTTTTATCACTCGAGAAGGATAAGTCAAGTGGGAACAATGTCCTCAATCGAAGGTTTTGAAGAAGGGTAAAATAGTTCTTTACCTTTAGAGGGAGAAACTTTAGAAGAAGAACTTGAGACATTCGGGTTTGGAGAAGAAGGGGTATTACTAGATAACCCCTCGTGCGATGATCTTCAGGAACGAAGTCTTCCCTCCTTGTCTTTGCTGAGCCTAAGCGAAGAAGGGGCATTAGGAAACTGAGCAAGGTTCGGGATCTTTCTGGGGTTAGATTTTGAAGATGCCATTGCCGGTTAAAATTGGTTCTTGGAAGAAAGGAAAAAGGGATTACTGGATGTAGAAGAAAGTTGAAGATTTAGAGTATGGTAAAGAGCCAACTAGTAAAACTAAAGAGGTAGAAATGGAAAACTATATTAAGGAGAACTGTCACTTCTCGAAAAGAAAGGTTAAGAAAGCCTGGAAAAAAGGGTGTAGGGCTGCAGGGTCGAATCAGAAGGCGACACGTGTAAAGAGCATTAAATGGAGGAGACAATTGAAGTGCCAACACTGACACATCATTTATGATTTCAAAAATTTCCTTTTGTAAGAATCCACTTCCCATATATTTAAACGATAAATAAATGGAAAGTGGGGGGACTATCTGAATTGGAAAAAAACTTTTTATGATGTGGCAAGACACGTGGAATATCAAACAAAATATTTTTTTTATTTTGAGAAAAAGATACAAAGAAGTAAATTAGGCACGGGGTGAAATTCGATTAAAGAAGTCTCGTACCTATTTAGAACAGGTAAGAACGTAACTACGGAGATGAAGGACATCAACAGAAAATAGATACGAGCTTCGTATCAGTTCAAGACATCCAACGGTAACGAACCAAAAAAGCGTTTAAAGCATGGATCTGAAGGCAGAAAGGAGTCTAAATTCAATTATTAAACTTCCTATACGTTAAAGGATCAGCATTTATTGAAAATGATTGTATAACGACCTATTTAATGTCATTTATTACTCATTAAAACTTACGTTTTATTCTTCCATCTAGAGTTAGCTATAAAATGAGGGAGTTAAACCCATTGTAAGGGACACCAATCACTAAAATCAATCTTTTTACTGTCTATTCTAATTATTGAAAGCCTATTACATTTTTTCGGTCTCTTGATTATCAGTAACCCGATTTTTCCATTATTTTCTAGTTTTAATCGAAGTTTAATATTTTGGTTAAACAGCATCGGTCTACGATAACCACATAAGTATATTTGACTAATACAATTGTAGTAATAGGACCTTCCGTTTATATATCGCGGTTGTTAACCGATGTGGTAAGAAAGTCATAACTTTGCAAATGGTGTTGTACAAGATTATACTTCTTTGTAGTATACGATTGTAATCAATGCTATTACAATACAAGGGTGGGACCATCTATCGTCCTATTTACTCAGTAATAACTACACGTAATGTATTTAATTTCATTTCATATTATGACCTAATTCATATTATTTTAATATAAATAATACAGGTGTAGCTACACATTCGACTCCCAAGTTATACCATTATAAACATAATTGTGTAACTAGCCTATTAGACTATAATCAATGATATAAAGAGGATTTGGCTATCCATCTATAACATCGGCTATCACTCCCATTGTTAAAACCTATTGACTGTGTATAAGTGAAACAATTACACAGTTGTTTGATACTATCATGACCCAAACCCCGGCCGTGATGGCGCCCAACACATTGCTAGGCAAGCCCGACCATCTTATCCATTTAAACCAGCCAATTATAAATCAATACTGATTAATCGGCATAATTAGCTTGTCTTTAAAACAAATCAAGTAGTGTAGAAATGAAATACACGAATGCAGTCCTAACCAAATGGTGGTGTCACAAGTCTGAGCCTCTACAAATGAGATCTACTACAAAATTCAGACTAAGCAGAATGGAAACAACAAAGTGATAAAGAAGGAGAAAACAGGTTCTGCGGATGCAGGCAACTACATCGTAGTCTCCGCAAAAGTAGATATGAGTAAGTAGCTACAACAACTCAACTGCTCTCGGGCACCTGTGAATCTGCACAAAAAGTGTAGGGGAGTGGGGTGAGTATATTTCAACTCAGTGAGTAACAATAATAAACAATAGCTGAAAATAAGAACTCCTGTACTATTACTAAACAACTCTAAGGCAAACCTCCACAGGTAAGTCATCACTACAGTGCGTACTCTGATCTCTAGTCCACATCTAACTCAACAAGGTCCCACACCGACCAAATCCTCACTCGTACCGCCACGGTGTACATCCAACTCTATGTATGTAAATATATATATATATATATATATATATATATATATATATATATATATATATATATATATATATATATATATATATATATGTCCATAATGTATAAGTATTTAAGTATGTATAAGGATATGAATAAGTATAATGATGCGGTGTGCAGCCCGCTCCAATACATATACCGCTGCGGCGTGCAGTCCGCTCCAATACATATACCGCTGCGGCGCGCAGCCCGCTCCATTTAACGTCGACGGCGCTCATTGGGGGTGTTTACAGACTTCGGAGGGGCTCCCTAGGCCCAAGCGCTACGATGTTGCGGCGTGCAGCCCGATCCAACATATATTATACATATATAATTACACTGCTGCGGCGCGCAGCCCGATCCCATAATATACTCCAGCGCTCACAGAGAATGTGTGCAGACTCAGACTCCGAAGGGGCTCCTACAGCCCAAGTGCAATAATACTGCGGCGTGCAGTCCGATCCACATGTATATTACTGCGGCGTGCAGTCCGATCCACATATACATCACTGCGGCGTGCAGTCCGATCCAATACATATAGTGTTGCGGCGTGTAGCCCAATCCAATATAGATATATATATATATATAATATCTCATAGTGGGTCCTCGATCCTATCTCAGTCGGTATAGCCTTGGCCTCTGAGGCCCACTCAGCTAGAACAGAGAATTCCACCCTAGGTAGTCTCTCTCAAAGTACACATCTAGTACTGTCTCATGATATGTTATACATTTGTAATTACGGCTGAGTGTATGTGTCTCGCATGATATAAGGGTCACCTAGTTCTACAGGCTTCCCTAATACTCTACAGATCGGCACAAGGCCCCAAACGTGGCTACAAGCCCAATTACATAGTTATAATCTCATTCACAGTCATAATACACAATACACTATCAGTCGGGAAGGACCAAGTCCAATCCCCCAATCACAATGTCACCACGCCCGTCACATGACGCGTGTCTCATTTCAACATAGCACTGTGAGGTGCTAGTACCGGGTTTCGAACCCTCAGTACATTATTTACTATCACCACTCACCTCGGTCCGGTAGAAGCCTTAGTCCACCTTGCGCTTGCCTCGCAATTCAATCACCTCGGATGCCAAATCTTGAATCAGCGAGAATTCTAGTCCGCGATGCCTTTTCTCCTCAACCGGCCTCCTCGCACTTCCAATCTATCGAAATTCATACAAACATTGATGAAGTTCGATATCTAAAAGATGGGTTTTTAGCCATACATATCTGAAATTCGCCCCTTAATGATACTACAATGATCCAATACAGTTATGTAACTTCAATCTACAATACAACATTCAATAGGGCCAATATGTCATAAATCCCATAACTTGTGCCATCTAGGCCAATTATCAAACATCTTGTAGGCATAAATATTTACACCTCTTAACTATAGCATTGGTTCCTCCAACTATCACCATTAACCAACTATTCATCTCCCTATTATTCTTTAGCAATTTATACTCCTAACATCACGTGTGTGATCAACCATTCACACCCACACCAACAAAATTCCAACAAATATACACATTTAAATCCCTACCATGTTCATGTATTTAAATTGGGGATTTATGGCTTCCAACAACCATACTATAAGTTGTAATACTTGATTCATACTCATATTCCCATAATAACACCATATGTGTAAGTCTAAGGTGTAGGATTACCTTTTGTAGACCAAATCTTGAAAGACAACTTTCGGGTGTTCTTGAGATTTTGAAGAAATCCTATGAAATCCAACCAAAATCATGTTGTATCTAGTGATTGAGAAGAGAAATCACCATGAAAACACACTTAAAAGCTTACCTTAGGAGTGCAATTGAGTGCCTTGGTCGAATTGGGGTGTTGGGAGAACCCTAGGCTAGAGAAATGACTCCGTTTCTCTTATTTCCGGTCCTTAAGACACTTAAAATCCTTCAGATGCGCGAAACGCACCGTCTCCGCGCATCACTTCGCACATTTTGCTGAGTATTTTGCCTCAGATGGGCGAAGTATGCGCGAAGTAAACTTCGAGCACTATTTTGCGCATGCGACACCTTACAAGTAAAATGATCATAACTTTCTGTATACACCTCCAAATGACTAACGGTTTGATGCGTAGGAAACTAGACTCAAAGAGCCTTAATTTGCTAGGTTGTAGATCACACCTATTTATATAACGGGAGATATGATCGCTTAAAGTGAGGTCTTGTGCACACTCATTTACATCTTCGCCTATTATGAAGTTTTCCAACTTCAAAAATTCCCGTTAACCATCCGAAATTACCCTGACACCCCCAGGACCTCAACCAAAAATACCAACACCTCCTAAAACATCATAAAAACTTGTTCCAATCATAAGCATGCATCAAACAGCGTGAAGACCATCAAATTACATCGAATTCAAGCCTTAGTTCTTCTAAAACTTCCAAAACACGCATTTAATCAAAAACCCAGCCAAACCACGTCCGAATGACCTGAAATTTTGTACACATATCCCAAATCACCTAACGAAGCTACGGCAACTCTCGAAATTCCATTCCGACCCTCGGATCAAAAGCTCACCTATCAACCAGACGTCTCCAAAATACAAACTTCGCCAAAATAGGCTAACTTCTTCACCGGGCCTCCAAAATTACTTCTGATTGCGCTACTAAGCCTTAAATCATCACCTGAAGCTAACCGAATCATCGGAATTCAATTACAAGCCTTCTAATTCACAAGTCAACCTCCTATTGACTTTTCCAATTTAAGCCTTCTTAAAAGAGACTAATTGTCTCATTTCCAACTAAAATCAATTCAATTATACCCGATCAACTCAAATACTGATATTGAAACATATAGCAACATAATACGGGGAAAACAGGGCGATAATACCTTAGATGATGGGTCAGGTCATCATATTCTCCCCAACTTAAATTGACGCTCGTCCTCGAGGGGAACCTGAGTTGTAGTAGAAGCAACCCAGTAGCTGAATAGCCTTTCCAAGCATATACTACGGGTGATACCACTTTACCCTATCTATCATAAGTCCAATAACACAGTATAGCTGTATTTTGAGAGTCTATCTGAACCATAAACCACATTGCACTCTCCGAAAACATATCCCTAATCACAACAATTGGCCACAATAACCAAATACTAGTAGAAAAACATTTCTCATTAGATAGAGTCTTATTCCAACACCTTCATATCCTGCTCATGGCAACCGAACACGCGATACATCAAACCCATCTCTCAGGTCAACCATTCATGAATCCATTTCCCTTTTAGCTAATACCACAACAAATTTCGGAGCCAAATCTCGATATTACCTTTCTAACTAATTGAGATCACATATGCTCACACTCATTAATGTCTCAAATGATCATTTCGGTTATAACACACCGCACTGGTGATATGACACCTCAAAACCGGCCTAAGCCGTGACGAGCAAAACACAGGCTCCATAAGAAACATCTGAACATACTCAAATTATGACAACTGACTCCAACAACAGGGCTATAATTCAATTCCTTTGTACCATCATAGCATATAGCTGAGATCCCATCTCACACCATAGGAATGGAGTGCATGACTCATTCTCGAAAGGTCATAACATCACGTGGCCTTGCCACGACTCATGATTCTATCCAAACACTATTACTCATGGAGCACCTCAAGTCACCATGCTCATAACGGTCAGGCACACACATTTTTAGGTATGAAATCAAGCAATCAATCACACCCGCGGTGATACGATTGATATATGCTATCAAATCCTGAAAAGACACAACCGATGTGCTATTCCCCGAGCGATACCAATACGGACTATTCCTCGGAAGCTAGGAACTATTGTATACAAAGTAACATATAGGAAACTATATTTTCCACATCACACTGTTGCGGCGCGCAACCTGTTCCAATAACATACCTGTGGCGGCGTGCCACCCAATCCCGATACCATACCTGTGGCGGCGTGCCACCCGATCCTGATATCATACATGTGGCGGCGTGCCACCCGATCTAGATACTATACCTGTGGCGGCGTGCCACCCGATCCACGCATAATCTAGCAAAAGGGAATGCACATCGAGTCAAGTTGCTCGTTGCAACAAACATATATATAGCCTCAAGCTCGGCCACATGAAACGCATCCGACAAAGTTCCTCAATACCGGAACTGAATCAATGGTAGATACCTCTACACTGACATCCGCCATGAAGGGCCCAACTGACAAAGCAATACCTGCCAGCCGTCCGCTGGTCCTAGGGTACATCTACCCTGCGGGAGCATGATCTGATGCACTCTTCCACGTAGTTTGTGACATTTTTCTAACATAGTCCATATCACATTAGTCTACACAACCTGGCTTATGACAACCAGTCTGCAATCATACACCATTATTCAAATTCATCGTATCAAGTAACGAGAGAGCCATTAAGGCTTCCAATTTTCAATAACCGCTAAACGGTGCCGATACACACGATATACCACCAGTGTGTAGGCGGATTACGAGAACTTCTAGTCTCCAACACATATGTAACACATGAATCACTATGCCTGATTCCACACTCCATCGTACGAATACATAACGCACATCAAACGTCCATTCATACCATGAAAACCATTCAGAAATCTCACTATGTCATCAACGACTCAATTATTATAGTCGGTCCAACAACAGAATACCACCATACCACTGGATATTATCAGTTTATATTACCTTGTTGTTTTGGACCATATACCCTGCCAAATCTCTAGAATAGCAGTACCATTTTCTGTAATCACCAGAAAGATCGACTCTTAAATCACCTGCAGCTGCCCGCGCTGCTCAATAATTTTAATGACTTCCCATATATTATGAACAAATCTCAAAGCCTTGAATATGCCATTATCAACTTTCCATAACACCTCGCATATACCATACTACACTAAGATAACATGGAAATTCATATTCCTTTCCTACGCTGCAAACATCGGCGCAATCAACTAGTCAAGAACTTTTATGATCCCATATAGAGAAAACTCATTGTCCATTCCAGACATTGCATACCATCAGGAAAACTACACTCATTTTCAAACCACGGTAACACACATCATAATCTCTTTCTCCCAATTATATTGCATAAGTTAAACTGCCAGGACTGAGTCCTTATACCCATATCGAGTTACACCATATCTGCAAGACCCATTACTTCAATCACATACCAAGAATTGATTGTATTCCTTATCATACCGTTTCGGTTTATTAACAAGTTGATCCATCATCCCAGTTTCCTTTCTGATTCATCCTTAACTTAATATTAGCCATTACTGTAGCACCATAATACATCAACTCATGTTACCACCCAAGACTCGTAAGTAAGACCACACGGTCTAAGACACATAGGCCACTGAATACTCTCTCAATGTTTCCCAGAAGTACCACATTCTACAATACATTATTTTGAAGATCTTCCTGCGATTTGAATTCGTTATCATTACCTTACAATACGGATTACATAGAATCCCATCATTCACATAATATCACACAAGTCTTGACCTCTTCTAATGAAACCACCGTCTTTAGCCACATGCACAATCTTAAGACACCTGACTGTTACAAGCAAAATCTTGAACACCCTAAAACAATTATCCGGCGTCATTCACCCTTATTCGGTTGTAATTCAACTGTCTTATTGAACAGAACCACTTCTGCCTTGCTAGAACTCTGACACCGCAGAACATGATTACATACAAATACAATTAGCTATCTTTCTTTTCTATACACCGAACATTCCTTACCAATATAAGCTCAAAACATCCTAGTATTTCTTCACATTTACGAAGCACCATAACCTTTATCAAAATCTTCCCAACATAACTAGAGACATGACCAACATAGCACACAACAGTGCAATCAGTTAATCACTAGCAACCTCCCCAACTTGGCTCGGAGCGATATATCAAAGCACTTTTAGCCGCTCATAGCATTGTTTACTCAAATGATGCCACAATGTTATGGTGATATTAAACTCAAGTCATTTACAAGATTGACAAAGACTCGAATCATCAGAGACCTTAACCCTTCTGCAATTCTTGCATTTATACACATACCACAGTTAAACTTACTCTCTTTAGGTGACAAAAATCTTTTCTAAGTCCCAAATTTTCCAAAAATTTCGAGAGAGTTTCCTTTGTAATTTGGCCTATCCACCTGCCAGAGAATCACCAAACCATCCTAACAATACGTCCACAACTCGACAGGACACCATAATGCATATCAACAACATAAATCTCAATACTATACGAATCATAATATCACAATTAATACCTGAACATGCGTTGCACCTGCTCGAATCATAACACATATCAAATACCTTTCAATTACACCTAAGAATCAATCCACCTACTTTGCCTCAACCTAGTATTTCAGTACAACACCTTCCACCAAGATACACACCTTCCACAAGGATACACACCTTCCACCTAAGAGATATGATAAATATTCACCACGCCCATAGCCAGGGGCTATACAACAAATTACAATAAGAATCTAACACTTGACAGCTCGTACATTATTAAGCTACCATTTCCACAGTTTGGGACAATACCTGTCATATAAGTTTCATAATACTAGATCACAAAATCAACACCTTGGTGCTCATGTCATAGACAAAGATCTGACCTCAAGTCCTCCCGATTGGCTCGACATGAACTCATAGAGATTATATCTCGTCCCTCGATTGGGGAATCATAAGACATCAAGGAAAATTTATCACTAAGCACTCGAGTGCACTTATAGACGTGTAGAAGGAATTTCAAGAATTACATCTCAAGCTAAATCAAGTACGCACGATAAGAATTTCAAGAATTTGAAACTTTCCTAGAAGTTTGCAGCCTCCCGAGGATAAGTACAGGCGTCCCCGTACCGATCCACGAGACTCTACCCACCGGCTCATGACTCGCGAGACTTGTTAACCTAAGCTTTGATACCAACTTGTCATGACCCAAACCCCGGTCGTGATGGCACCCAACACATTGCTAGGCAAGTCTGACCATCTTATCCATTTAAACCAGCCAATTATAAATCAATACTGATTAATCGGCATAATTAGCTTGTCTTTAAAACAAATCAAGAAGTGTAGAAATGAAATACACGAATGCAGTCCCAACCAAATCGTGGTATCACAAGTCTGAGCCTCTGCAATTGAGATCTACTACAAAATCCAGACTAAGCAGAATGGAAACAACAAAGTGATAAAGAAGGAGCAAACAGGTTCTGCGGACGCCGGCAGCTACCTCGTAGTCTCCGCAAAAGTAGATATGAGTAAGCAGCTAAAACAACTCAATTTACTTTCTGGCACCTGTGAATCTGCACAAAAAGTGCAGGGGAGTGGGGTGAGTATATTTCAACTCAGTGAGTAACAATAATAAATAATAACTGAAAATAAGAACTTCGTTACTATCACTAAACAGTTCTAAGGGTAACCTCACAGGTAAGTCATCACTACAGTGAATACTCTCATCTCCAGTCCACATCTATCTCAACAAGGTCCCACACTGGCCTAATCCTCACTCGTACCGCTTCGGGGTACAGCAATTCCAAAGTACATAAATGTATACATATGTCTATAATGCGGCGGCGCATATATATATATATATATATATATATATATATATATATATGTCCATAATGTATAAGTATATAAGTATGTATAAGGATATGAATAAGTATAATGCTGCGACGTGCAGCCCGCTCCAATACATATACCGATGGGGCGCGCAGCCCGCTCCAATACATATACCGCTGCGGCGCGCAACCCGCTCCATTTAACATCGACGGCGCTCATTGGGGGTGTATACAGACTTCGGAGGGGCTCTCTAGGCCCAAGCGCTATGATGCTGCGGTATGCAGCCCGATCCAACATATATTATACATATATAACTGTCACGACCCCAAAACCGATCGTGATGGCGCCCAGCACATATCTAGGCCAGCCCGACCAACCATTCATAACATAGAGCTATCAGCTCTCACTTTACCCTTTTTAGGCATAAACAACAATAATATAATTAAATGACATCTAGCACATCGTGGATAGATATCCCAAAACCATTATGAACCTCCCACCAAATCACGAGTCATAAGTCATGAGCCTCTACCAGAATTTATAAACTGTGATAGTGTATACAACTGTGCACAAGTGTGGGATAGACAGGAACAAAAATAAAGATAAACAGGAGAGTCAGGTCCTGCGGACGCTGGCAGCTACCTCGACTGTCCAAATGCAACTCCCGAGCAACTATAGAATCAACCCTGCTGGATGTACCTGGATCTGCACACAAGGTGCAGAGAGTCGGGTGTGAGTACTTCCAACTCAGCGGTAATAAAAGTAAATAATACTGAAGGAAAGTAAACCACGCAAAGTACTATCTCATGCTACATAATACAAAACTATCTTTAAACTTCAATACACTATCATTTTATTCCCTTTCAGCAAATGTGAGTAGATTATTTAGAAATCTCATTATTTTAACTTTCTTTCTTTCAGGATAGCATACCAATACCTGGGTACAACCTCAAGCAGTGCAAGTCTGCACTCAAATCAGCCCCTTGGGCTCAGCACTCCTTAACAATTTCCACCAGGGGATCTGGTCAATAAGGCAAATAATGTATGTGTGCCAGTAATGTATGAGTGCTAAATGTTATGCCACGTAGCACACGTAAACCAATGTATGTATGCCATATAATGCATATGACGCTGTGGCGTACAGCCCGATCCATGCAAAGGTGCCCGCGCTCACTGTGGGGGTTCAGACTTAGGAGGGGCTCCTACAGCCCAAGCACAATATCAATATCACACCTGCTGCGGCGCGCAACCCGATCCATATACGACTGCGGCGTGCAGTCCGATCCATGCATGTGTATGCATATGCTCACATAACTCGTCATGCCCTAACATATGGCCCTCGACCCCAATCAGCCTAACAAATAATCAAGAAAGCCCCTCGGGCAACAATATCATATTAGCTCACAACTAGAAATGTCATTAAGACCTTGTTCAAGTTTTTCATAACTTTAAAAAAATGCGGAGTAGCAAAAATACCATTTGAAACCTTAAATTGAGATAGAAATATACACAGTGTTATCAAGACAGTGATACCAATCCCTGAAGGATTTAAATAATCGGCACGAAGCCCAACCATGATAATTAATATCTTTTATTAGGACGTTAATTCAATTTCAAGCAATTATGTGTTATTATTTATTAAGCGGGACGGACCAAGTCACAATCCCCAATGGTGCTCCACCCCACGCCCGTTATCCGGCGTGTAAGTCACCTCAATACAGCACTAGGATGTGCAAGTCCGAGGTTTACAAACCCTCAGGCCATCATTTACAAGTATTACCCACCTCGATCCGGCGAGAATTCTAGTCCGCGACGCCTTTGCTCCTCAACCGGCCTCCTCGCGCTTCCAATCTATCCAAATTCATACAAACATCGATGAAGTTCGATTTCTAAAAGATGGGGTTTTAGCCGTACATATCTGAAATTCGCCCCTTAATGATACTACAATGATCCAATACAGTTATGTAACTTCAATCTACAATACCACATTCAATAGGGCCAATATTAGTCATAAATCCCATAACTTGTGCCATCTAGGCCTATTATCAAACATCTTGTAGGCATAAATATTTACACCTCTTAACTATAGCATTGGTTCCTCCAACTATCACCATTAACCAACAATTCATCTCCCTATCATTCTTTAGCAATTTATACTCCTAACATCACGTGGGTGATCAACCATTCACACCCACACCAACAAAATTCCAACAATATACACATTTAAATCCCTACCATGTTCATGTATTTAAATTGGGGATTTATGGCTTCCAACAACCATACTATAAGTTGTAATACTTAATTCATACTCATATTCCCATAATAACACCATATGTGTAAGTCTAAGGTGTAGGATTACCTCGTGTAGATCAAATCTTGAAAGACAACTTTGGGGTGTTCTTGAGATTTTGAAGAAATCCTATGAAATCCAACCAAAATCATGTTGTAACTAGTGATTGAGAAGAGAAATCACCTTGAAAACACACTTAAAAGCTTACCTTAGGAGTGCAATTGAGTGCCTTGGTCGAATTGGGGGTGTTGGGGAAGCCCTAGGCTTGAGAAATGACTCAAGTTCTGTCATTTCCCGTCCTTAGGTATATTTAGGGCCTGCTACTAGCGCGCCCGCGCTAATTAGCGCGGGTTGAGGCAGTGTATAACCCAATTAGCGCGAGCTACTAGCGCTCCCGCGCTAAGGCCGCGCTACTAACACATGCCCAGTAAAATAGTCATAACTTTCTGTATAGACCTCCAAATGTCGCACGGTTTGTCGCGTTGGAAACTAGACTCAAAGGGCTTTAGTATGACAGGTTGTGGTTCACACAACTCTTTATATAACGGGAGATATGATCGTTTAAAGTGAGGTCTTGTGCACACTTATTTACATCTTCGCCTATTATGAAGTTTTCCAACTTCAAAAATTCCCGTTAACCATCCGAAATCACCCCGAGGCCCCCGGGACCTCAACCAACAATACCAACACCTCCTAAAACATCATACAAACTTTTTCCAATCATCGACATGCATCAAACAATGCCAAGACCATCAAATTACATCAAATTCAAGCCTAAGTTCTTCTAAAACTTCCAAAACACGCAAGTAATCAAAAACCCAACCAAACCACGTCCGAATGACCTGAAATTTAGTACACATATCCCAAATCACCTAACGAAGCTATGTCAACTCTCGAAATTCCATTTTGACAATCGGATCAAAAACTCACCTATCAACCGAAAGTCGCCAAAATACTAACTTCTTCACCGTACCTCCAAAATTACTTCCGATTGCGCTCCTAAGCCTTAAATCATCACCCGAAGCTAACCGAATTATCGGAATTCAATTACGAGCCTTATAACTCACAAGTCAACCTCCTATTGACTTTTCCAATTTAAGCCTTCTTAAAAGAGACTAAGTGCCTCATTTTCAACTAAAATCAATCCAATTCTACCCGATCAACTCAAATACTGATATTGAAACATATAGCAACATAATACGGGGAAAACGGGGCGATAATACCTTAGACGATGGGTCGGGTCATCACATTCTCCCCAACTTAAATTGACGCTCGTCCTCGAGCGGACCCTGAGTTGTACTAAAAGCAACCCAATAGCTGAATAGCCTTACCAAGCATATACTAGGGGTATCATAAGTCCAATAACACAGTATAGCTGAATTTACAGAGTCTATCTGAACCATAAACCACATTGCACTCTCCGAAATCATATCCCTAATCACAACAATTGGCCACAATGACCAAATACTAGTAGAAAAACCTTTCTCATTAGATAGAGTCTTATTCCAACACCTTCATATCCTGCTCACGGCAACCGAACATACGATACATCAAACCCATCTCTCAGGTCAACCATTCATGAATCCATTTTCCTTTTAGCTGATACCACAACAGATTTCGGAGCCAAAGCTCGATATTACCTTTCTAACTAACTGAAATCACATATGCTCGCACTCATTAATGACTCAAATGATCATTTCGGTTATAACACACCGCACTGGTGATATGACACCTCAACACCGGCCTAAGCCGTGACGAGCAAAACACAGGCTCCATAAGAAACATCTGAACATACTCAAATTATGACAACTGACTCTAACAATAGGGCTGTAATTCAATTTCTTTGTACCATCATAACATATAACTGAGATCCCACCTCATATCATAGGAATGGAGTGCACGACTCATTCTCGAAAGGTCATAACATCACGTGGCCTTGCCACGACTCATGATTCTATCCAAACACTATTACTAATGGAGCACCTCAAGTCACCATGCTCAAAACGGTCAGCCACACACATTTTTAGGTCTGAACTCAAGCAATCAATCACACCCGCAGTGATACGATTAATATATGCTATCAAATCCTGAAAAGACATAACCGATGTGCTATTCCCCCAACGATACCAATACGGACCATTCCTCGGAAGCTAGGAACTATTGTATACAAGGTAACATATAGGAAACTATTTTCCACATCACACTGTTGCGGCGTGCAACCCGTTCCAGTAACATTCCTGTGGCGGCGTGCCACCCGATCCAGATACCATACCTGTGGCGGTGTGCCACTCGATCCTGATACCATACTTGTGGCGGCGTGCCACCCGATCCAGATACTATACCTGTGGCGGCGTGCCACCCGATCCACGCATAAATCTAGCAAAAGGGAATGCACATCGGGTCATGTTGCTCATTGCAACCAACATATATATATATATATATAGCCTCATGCTCGGCCACATGAAACACATCCGACAAAGTTCCTCAATACTGGAGCTGAATCAATGGTAGATACCTCTACACTGACATCCGCCACGAAGGCCCAACTGACAAAGCAATACTTGCCAGCCGTCCGCTGGTCCTAGGGTACATCTACCCTGCGGGGGCATGATCTTATGCACTCTGCCACGCAGTTTGTGACATTTTTCTAACATAGTCCATATCACATTAGTCTAGACAACCCGGCTTATGACAACCAGTCTGCAATCATATACCATTATTCAAATTCATTGTATCAAGTAACGAGAGAGCCATTAGGGCTTCCAATTTCCAATAACCGCTAAACGGTGCCGATACATACGATATACCACCATTGTGTAGGCGGATTACGAGAACTTCTAGTCTCCAACACATATATAACACATGAATCACTATGCCTGATTCCACACTCCACCGTACGAATACATAACACACATCACGCATCCATTCATACCACGATAGCTATTCATAAATTTCCCTATGCCATCAACAACTCAATAATCACCGTCAATCCAACAAGGGGATACCAAAGTACTACTATGTATTATCAGTTTATATTACCTTGCCCTTTTTGACCATATACCCTTCCAAATCACTAGAATAGCAGTATCATTTTCCTTTATCACCAGAAAGATTGATTCTCAGATTATCTGTAGCTGCCCATGCTGCTTGAGAATTTGAATGACTTCCCATATGGAAGAAAAATCATTACACATTCCATTCTTCACATACCGACAAGAAATATACTTATTTTCAAACCATGGTAAAACACATCACAAACTCTTTCTTCCAATTCGTTGCATAAGTTTAACTGCCAGGACTGAGCGTTTTGACCCACATCGAGCTACGCAACTGCCATCACTCAAGAGCTTTGTTGCACCATATCCACAAGACTCATTACTTCGAACACATACCATTTCGGTTTATTAACAAGTTGCTCCATTTACCCAATTTCCTTTCTGATTTGTATTAAATTTAAAATTCTCTTTACTGTAGCACCACAACACCTCAAATCATGTTACCCCACAAGACTCGTACATAAGACCACATGGTCTAAGACCCATAGGCCAGTGAATACTCTCTCAATGTTTCCCAGAAGTACCACATTCTACCACACTTTATTTTGAAGAACTTCCTGCGATTTTGAATTTGTTATCATTACTTCCCAATACGGATACATAGAATCCTATCATTCACATGATATAATGCAAGCCTTGATTTTTTCTAATGAAACCGCCGTCTTTAGCCACATACACAATCTTAAGGCACCTGACTGTTACAAGCAAAATCTTGAACACTGCAAAACCATTCTCGGGCATCACTCACCCTTATTCAGCTGTAATTCAACTGTCCTATTGAGTAGAACCACTTATGTTTGTTAGAACTCTGAAATCACAACATGATTACCTACAGGTACAATTCGCTATCCTTCTTTTCTATACACCGAACATTCCTTATCAACAGTAGTTCAAAACATCCTAGTATTTCTTCACATCTACGAAGCACCATAACCTTGTCAGAATTTTCCCAACATACTTAAAGATAGTGCCCATATAGTACACAACCGTGCAATTAGTTATTTAATAGCAACCTCCCCAACTTGGCTCGAAGCCATTCATCAAAGCACTTTTAACCGCTCATATCATTATTACTCAAGTGATGCCTAAATGTTACAATGAGATTAAACTCGAGTCATTCATAAGCTTTGGTGGAGACTCGAATCATCAGAAATTTTAACTCTTCTACAATTCTTGCATTTAGTTACACAACAGTTAAGCCCACTCCTTAAGTCCCAAAATTTTCAAAAATTTCGGCAGAGTTTCCTTTGTAATTGGGCCAATCCACATGCCAGAGAACCACCAAAATCATCCTAACAACACGTCCACAAATTGACAAAGCATCACATTGTATATCAAGAACATTAATATCAATACCACATGTATTATATTATCAAAATTGATACGTGGACATGCGTTTCACCTATTTGAATCATAACACATTGAAAATACATTTCAACCTTCCATTATCTGGGCTATTCCACCAAGTAAGAACATTTTCTTTCCTTAATATTTCTGTATACATTCCACTGCCATACACATTACAAAGTACCAACATACTCATTACATAGCTATCTAGCCGCCATTCCCACGATTAGGGACAATACTGAACATATAAGTTCATAATACCAGCTCGCAAAATTAGCACCTCGGTGCTCAAGCCATAGGCAAAGATTCGGCCTCAAGTCCTCCAGACCGGCCCAACATAAAACTTACGGAGATTACGTCTCGCCCCTCAATCGGGGAATCACAAGAAACCAAGGCAATCATATTACTGAGCGCTCGAGTGCGCATACAGACGTGTGAAAGGAATCTCAAGAATTATATCTTAAACTGAATCAAGTACGCACGATAAGAATTCCAAGAAAGTGAAGTGTTTCCTAAAAGGTTTGCAGCCTCCCGAGGATAAGTACAGGCGTCCCCGTACCGATCCACAAGACTCTACCAACCGGCTCAAGACTCATGAGGCCTAGTAACCTAGGCTCTGATACCAACTTGTCACGACCCCAAAACCCGATCGTGATGGCGCCCAAGCACATTGCTAGGCCAGCCCGACCAACCATTCATAACATAGAGCTATCAGCTCTCACTTTAACCTTTTTAGGCATAAACAACAATAATATAATGAAATGACATCTAGAACATCGTGGATAGATATCCCAAAACCATTATAAACCTCCCACCGAATCAGGAGTCATAAGTCATGAGCCTCTACCAGAATTTATAAACTGTGATAGTGTATACAACTGTGCACAAGTGTGGGATAGACAGGACCAAAAATAAAGATAAACTGGAGAGTCAGGTCCTGCGGACGCTGGCACCTACCTCGACTGTCCAAATGCAACTCCCGAGCAACTATAGAATCAGCTCTGTTGTGATGCACCTGGATCTGCATACAAGGTGCAGGGAGTCGGGTGTGAGTACTTCCAACTCAGCAGTAATAAATGTAAATAATACTGAAGGAAAGAAAACCACGCAAAGCACTATCTTATGCTACATAATACAGAACTATCTTTAAACTTCAATACACTATCATTTTATTCCCTTTCAGCAAATGTGAGTAGATTATTTAGAAATATCATTATTTTAACTTTCTTTCTTTCATGATAGCATACCAATACCTGGGCACAACCTCAAGCAGTGCAAGTCTGCACTCAAATCAGCCCCTTGGGCTCAGCACTCCTTAACAATTTCCACCAGGGGATCTGGTCAATAAGGCAAATAATGTATGTGTGCCAGTAATGTATGCGTGCTAATTGTTATGGCACGTAGCACACGTAAACCAATGTATGTATGCCATATAATGCATATGACGCTGTGGCGTACAACCCGATCAATGCAAAGGCACCCGCGCTCACTGTGGGGGTTCATACTCCGGAGGGGCTCCTAGAGCCCAAGCGCAATATCAATATCACACCTGCTGCGGCGTGCAGCCCGATCCATATACCACTGCAGCGTGCAGTCCGATCCATGCATGTGTATGCATATGATCACATAACTCGTCATGCCCTAACATATAGCCCTCGGCCCCAATCAGCCTAACAAATAATCAAGAAAGCTCCTCGGGCAACAATATCATATTAGCTCACAACTAGAAATGCCATTAAGACCTTGTTCAAGTTTTTCATAACTTTAAAAAAATGCGGAGTAGCAAAAATACCATTTGAAACCTTAAATTGAGATAGAAATATGCACAATGATATCAAGACAGTGATACCAATCCGTGAAGGATTCAAATAATCGGCACGAAGCCCAAGCATGATAATTAATATCTTTTATTAGGACGTTAATTCAATTTCAAGCAATTATGTGTTATTATTTATTAAGCAGGACGGACCAAGCCACAATCCCCAATGGTGATCCACCCAACGCCCGTTATCCGGCGTGTAAGTCACCTCAATACAACACTAGGATGTGCAAGTCCGAGGTTTACAAACCCTCAGGCCATAATTTACAAGTATTACCCACGCGGTTGGCAGCGATCTTTATTCTAGTCTGCGATGCCTTTGCTCCTCAACCGGCCTCCTCGCACTTCCAATCTATCCAAATTCAAACAAACATCGATGAATCTCAATTTCTAAAAGATGGGGTTTTAGCCGTACATATCTGAAATTCGCCCCTTAATGATACTACAATGATCCAATACAGTTATGTAACTTCAATCTACAATACCACATTCAATAGGGCCAATATTAGTCATAAATCCCATAACTTGTGCCAACTAGGCCTATTATCAAACTTCTTGTAGGCATAAATATTTACACCTCTTAACTATAGCATTGGTTCCTCCAACTATCACCATTAACCAACAATTCATCTCCCTATCATTCTTTAGCAATTTATACTCCTAACGTCATGTGTGTGATCAACCATTCACACCCACACCAACAAAATTCTAACAATATACACATTTAAATCCCTACCATGTTCATGTATTTAAATTGGGGATTTATGGATTCCAACAACCATACTATAAGTTGTAATACTTAATTCATACTCATATTCCCATAATAACACCATATGTGTAAGTCTAAGGTGTAGGATTACCTCTTGTAGATCAAATCTTGAAAGACAACTTTGGGGTGTTCTTGAGATTTTGAAGAAATCCTATGAAATCCAACCAAAATCATGTTGTAACTAGTGATTGAGAAGAGAAATCACCTCGAAAACACACTTAAAAACTTACCTTAGGAGTGCAATTGAGTGCCTTGGTCGAATTGGGGGTGTTGGGGAAGCCCTAGGCTTGAGAAATGACTCAAGTTCTGTCATTTCCCGTCCTTAGGTATATTTAGGGCCTGCTACTAGCGCGCCCGCGCTAATTAGCGCTGGTTGAGGCAGTATATAACCCAATTAGCGCGAGCTACTAGCGCTCCCGCGCTAAGGCCGCGCTACTGACACATGCCCAGTAAAATAGTCATAACTTTCTGTATAGACCTCCAAATGATGCACGGTTTATTGAGTTGGAAACTAGACTCAAAGGGTTTTAATGTGACAGGTTGTGCCTCACATAACTCTTTATATAACGGGAGATATGATCATTTAAAGTGAGGTCTTGTGCACACTTATTTACATCTTCGCCTATTATGAAGTTATCCAACTTCAAAAATTCCCGTTAACCATCCGAAATCACCCCGAGGCCCCCGGGACCTCAACCAACAATACCAACACCTCCTAAAACATAATACAAACTTTTTCCAATCATCGACATGAATCAAACAACGCCAAGACCATCAAATTACATCAAATTCAAGCCTAAGTTCTTCTAAAACTTCCAAAACACGCAAGTAATCAAAAACCCAACCAAACCACGTCCGAATGACCTGAAATTTAGTACACATATCCCAAATCACCTAATGAAGCTATGTCAACTCTCGAAATTCCATTTCGAGCCTCGGATCAAAATCTCACCTACCAACCGAAAGTCGCCAAAATACTAACTTCTTCACCGGACCTCCAAAATTATTTCTGATTGCGCTCTTAAGCCTTAAATCATCACCCGAAGCTAACCGAATTATCGGAATTCAATTACGAGCCTTCTAACTCACAAGTCAACCTCCTGTTGACTTTTCCAATTTAAGCCTTCTTAAAAGAGACTAAGTGCCTCATTTTCAACTAAAATCAATCCAATTCTACCCGATCAACTTAAATACTGATATTGAAACATATAGAAACATAATACGGGGAAAACAGGGCGATAATACCTTAGACGATGGGTCGGGTCATCACAATAACTACACTGCTGCGGCGCGCAGCGCGATCCCATAATATACTCCAGCGCTCACTGAGAATGTGTGCAGACTCAGACTCTGAAGGGGCTCCTACAGCCCAAGCGCAATAATATTGCGGCGTGCCGTCCGATCCACATGTATATTACTGCGGCGTGCAGTCCGATCCATATATACATCACTACGGCGTGCAGTCCGATCCAATACATATAGTGCTGCAGCGTGCAGCCCAATCCAATATAGATATATATATAATATCTCATAGTGCGTCCTCGATCCTATCTCATTCGGTATAGACTTGGCCTCTAAGGCCCACTCAGCTAGAACAGGGAATTCCACCCTATGTAGTCTCTCTCAAAGTACACATCTAGTACTAGCTCATGATATGCTATACATTTGTAATTACAGCTGAGTGTATGTGTCTCGCATGATATAAGGGTCACCTAGTTCTACAGGCTTCCCTAATACTCTACAGATCGGCACGGTCGGGTATAGCTCCGATTAGCTCTGTTATAGGTCGTTTAGATTGATTATATTGATTACTTACTAACTGTGTTGGTAATTGATTAGATTTTTGATTCATTGCTGGTTAAATGCTAAATTATAATTTTCTTTAGCTAAAGTTTTTAATAACAGTAACTTTTCTAAATTTTTATTTAATGACTCTATGTGTGTGATTTTTTTAGTTTGCATATAATTATCTAAATTATTTTTCATATTTTGTTCGGTTTTAGTTATTTCAAGCATAGTTTCTGTCCAATAATTTAAATATTCGTAATTTATCATATCTTAGTCTGTTTCGGGTCCTGAATCCCATGTATTTGTGTAGTCATAATTATATACTCTTTCTAGTTCGTCATTATTATAGGCTTCTTCTAGTTCTTCTAGTTCTTCACTCCATTCTTGGTTAATTATTTCGGTTAAAACTAGATTTTCATATTCTTGAATCTGATTCCATATACTTTTTTCTAATTTCAGGTTCGGTTATCTTTCTAAGTACATAAAAGATTAATATCTTATAATTATCCGCCATTTCGTCTAGTAGGTATGTTATCATTATTTCATGTATCGCTATTATTCTTATGATATTCCTTCTAATCTTCTTACTTTACTATCATATTCATCATATAATAATAAGATATAAAGAACAATTTTTCTGGTCACTACCATGGCCCTTTGCTCTAATCATTTACCCTAGCAATGTCCTCAACTGCGGTACTCCCCTAAACGGCATATCCTCGCCATTGTAATCAAATATACTTTCAATAAAAGATAAAATTTTCTTTTAACTATGGTGCAAACACTATCAGAAATAACAAATCTACAAAACAGGATTATCAATTTATGATTATGCATAGCTAAACTCTTATATTCCTGATAATCATCTTATAATACTATAGCTTTCATCATGTTATAAAGAATAATTTGAGCAAGTTTGCCATGGAAGTATGCTAAAATTAAACCTAGGCTAAGTCACTCCTAATGGGAAATCGGTTCAGAGAAGAAAAGATGAGGCCTAGAAGGTTGTGCTATGCGATCGCAGAGGTGCATTGCGATCGCATAGAAGGGGGAAATTGGCAGGAAAATTTAACTCTATCGCGTTCGCGTGAGAGGCGTCGCGAACGCGATGAAGGAATGGTCTGGCAGTGAAATTAAAACCAGAACTGGTCAGTCGCGGGTTTAATACCCAAAACCTCCATTTTTGAGTTCCAAGAGAAGAAATTGACCGGAGATTGCTGGGAAATCATCGGGGTTTCATTGGAGGTAAGTTTTGTGGCTTAATTACATCATTTTAACATGAAACCTTGGTTAAATCACTGTAAATGGAAGATTAAAGGTGGGTTTGAGCCCTAGGCCTAAATTGAAGAAAAACACTGATTTGAGTAGGCAAATGGAGTCCGATTTTGGTAAATTTTATATGCCTAGACTCGTATCGAGATGAGGATTCCGAATATGTGACTCTTGTAATTTTTCGACAAGCGTACCGAAAGTCGGATTTTGACAACTTTGGGAATTTTGATGTAAATTGAGTTGTATTGATTGGGTGTCGTCCCATTGGCCTAATTCGTTGTATTTCTACTATATTTGATCAGATTCTATGCGTGCGGAGCTTGATTCTCGTGGCAAGGGCATTGCGGAGTAGACGTCGCACTGTATTAAGGTGAGTAATAGATGTGGGTGATGACCAGCGGGTTCGAAACCCCGGTATACCACTTTGTGACGCTGTATAGCGGCGAGACACGTACTCTCATGTGAGTGCGCGGTCGATTGTGATTGGGGACTATGGCTTAGTCCGACTTGTTGATACTGTGTTCTGATATTAGGCTATTCTTGAGCCGTCGAACCTCCTTCTCGGATGGTTGCATGCTATATATTGTGATAATGGCCACTCTTGAGCCGAGGAACCCCCTTCTTGGGCGGTTGAGTATACATGTGGGCCGTGAGCCAGTTATTGGATCCCGCGAGAATCGTTATCATTGTCTTATCATATTGACATGTTAGTTACTACCAGTCTGTAGCTATTTCTATTATCATGCTATTTCCAATCTCTGGAACTTGGTATTACTGTTTTCCAACTGAAAAATGATAAAAAGGTTTTCAAAAACTACTTTTGAGCCTGCGAGGCTGTATTGCATTCTAGCTGATTGGTAGTGGATCGGGCCGCACGCCGCAGCGGTATATATGTCAGATCGGGCTGCGCGCCGCAGCAGGTGTGATATTAATATTGTGCTTGGGCTGTAAGAGCCCCTCCGGAGTCTGAACCCCCACAGTGAGCACGGGTACCCAAATCGGATCGGGCAACGCGCCGTAGCGGTCATATCATGCATTGCATTGCATTTAGCTACATCTGCTAGCTGTTATATTGTTTTGCTGGTACCGGTTGGTACGTGTACAGTTGATATTGATTCTGTGACGGGGTATTTGATTACAACTTTACATAGTGCTTTATTGCGAATTTCTTATCTGCGCTGTCTTACCCCTGCTTATTACCACTGAGTCTGTCAGTACTCATTTTACTCCCTGCACCTTGTGTGCAGATACAGGCACCTCTCTGCAGTGATCCAATAGCTGTGCGAGGCGACATCTGTGGGATATACGAGGTAGCTGCATAGTCCGCAGGACCCGGTATTCCTTCTTACTATCTTTTGACTCTGTATTGATGTTTCTTTCCGTACTTGGTATCTTGTAAACTATTATACACTTTTGTTCATTTGAGGCTCATGACTCTTAACCCTTCGGTCTATGGGAGTTGATGTATTATGGGACTTCATTCCCCGTTTTCGTTATATGTATCGTTGTTGCTTCGTGAATTAATATGCTTAAATGGGCTAAAGAGAGCTTCTAGCTCCGTTGTTGATATTGATTGGTCAGGCTGGCTTAGCAATGTGTTGGGCGCCATCACGACCAGATTTGGGGTCGTGACAAGTTGGTATCAGAGCCTAGGTTTACTAGGCCTCATGAGTCTTGAGCCGGTTAGTAGAGTCTTGTGGATCGGTACGGGGACGCCTGTACTTATCCTCGGGAGGCTGCGAACCTTTAGGAAACACTTCACTTTTCTTGAACTCTGTCGTGCGATCTTGTTGTTCTGAGAACCGAACTTCTATATTCTATTCTCTCGCAGATGGCGAGAACGCGAGCATCAGGACGAGGTGGACGACCTCCATTACCACCTGTTAGAGGTCGTGGGCACGGTCGTGCTAGAGGTAGAGGTAGGACGGCTGAGGCAGTACCAGCTGACCCGCCCGTTGTACCAGTTCAGGAGCAGCCCCCAGTGGTTGATGCTCCAGCAGCCCCAATTCAGGGCCAGACCGTATCTATTGCTATTCCTGGTCTTCAGGAGACTCTTGCTCAGATATTATCGGTGTGTTCCGGTTTGGCTCAGGTAGTCTCAGCTACTGCTACTGCAGTGACATCTCAGACAGGGGGTGGTCAGCAGACCCCTGCAGCTCGCACACCTGACCCGGTTGTTCAGGGACTTCAGACGCTAGGGGCGGTCCCCGCTCAGGTGGTTGCACCGGTAATTCCTCCAGCTGTACCAGCTCCAGCTCCAGAGCATATGGTTCAGGTTATGCCCGACGACGAGCGGCGTCGTCTTGAGAGGTTTGGTAGACTTCAGCCACCCCATTTCAGTGGTGTTGAGGGCGAGAATGCCCAGGGTTTCTTGGATAAGTGTCAGAGGATGTTGCGGACAGCTGGTATTCTTGAGTCCAGCGGAGTTTCATTTACTACCTTTCAGTTCACTGGTCCCGCATTTGATTGGTGGGAGGAGTTTGAGAGGCGTAGGCCTGCAAGAGCAGCACCTCTCACATGGCAGCAGTTCTCTACTCTCTTTCTAGAGAAATATGTACCTCGGTCTCGTCGCGAGGAGCTACGTCGCCGGTTCGAGTGGTTGATTCAGGGCGACATGTCTGTGACTCAGTATGAGCTTAGATTCACTCAGTTGGCTAGGCATGCCACATGGATGATCCCCACTGAGAGGGAGAGGATCAGGAGGTTCATTGATGGCCTCAACTACTCTATCCGCATTCTTATGACCAGAGAGAGAGTTTTGTCATCATCTTTCGAGCAGATTATTGATATGGCATGCTCCATTGAGGCGGATTGTCGCTGAGAGAGAGAGAGGAGCGGGAGGCCAAGAGGCCTCGTAGTTCCGGCAGTTTCAGTGGTGCTCCATCTAGAAGGCATTCCCAGCAGAGCAGAGGTCGCTCATCTAGACCTTCTCATTCAGGTCGCCCAGAGCAGAGCGGAGGTTCTTATGGTCGTGGTCGACATGGGTTTCAGCAGGGTCAGTCATCACTTAGTGCCCTTCCGGCCCAGGGTGCAGCACCTACTTCATCAACCCAGGGTTCTTCTGCGGCGAGGGGTTCCCTTCAGTCCCCTTCTCCAGCACCAGGTGCATGTTATGAGTGTGGTGAGTTTCGCCACATGAGGAGACAGTGCCCTCGACTCCGTAGGGACAGGACTCAGCAGAGGGATCAGCCCTCATCTTCAGCACCATCTCAGTCTAGTAGAGGTGGAGGTCAGTCTTCTCGTGGTCGCCCCAGGGGCAAGGAGAGATCTGGTGGAGGCCAGGCACCGTTCTATGCACTTCCTAACAGGCGTGATGCGGTTGCCTCCGATGCAGTGATTACAGGTATCATTTATGTCTGTCACAGAGATGCCTCTGTTCTATTTGATCCAGGGTCCACATATTCATACGTGTCCTCTTATTTTGCACATTATTTGGGTGCGACTCGTGGTAGTCTTGATTTACCGGTTCATGTATCCACCCCCGTGGGTGATACGATTGTTGTGGATCATGTCTATAGATCCTGTGTTATATCTATTGGGGGTCTGGAGACCCAGGCAGATTTGCTATTATTGGGGATGGTGGACTTTGATGTTATATTGGGTATAGACTGGTTGTCTCCGTACCACGCTATATTAGACTGTCATGCTAAGACAGTTACGTTGGCCATTCCTGGTATTTCTCGGATCGAGTGGCGGGGTTCGACTGATTTCGTCCCTAGCCGTGTCATTTCGTTCTTAAAAGCTCAGAAGATGGTTGAAAAAGGGTGTTTATTGTACTTAGCTTTTGTGAGAGATGTGGGAGCTGAGTCTCCTAGCATTGATTTTGTACCTGTTGTGAGGGACTTCCCAGATGTATTCCCCTCAAACCTGCCGGGCATGCCGCCGGACATGGATATTGATTTTGGCATTGACTTGGTGACGGGCACTCAACCCATATCCATTCCTCCTTATCGGATGGCACCAGCTGAGTTGAAAGAACTAAAAGAGCAGCTTCAAGAGCTTCTGGATAAGGGTTTCATCCGTCCTAGCGTGTCCCCGTGGGGTGCGCCGGTGTTATTTGTTAAAAAGAAAGATGGTTCCATGCGAATGTGTATTGATTATAGGCAATTGAACAAAGTAACAGTGAAGAACAAGTACCCTCTACCGCGCATAGATGATTTGTTTGATCAGTTACAGGGTGCGAGGGTGTTTTCTAAGATCGATCTTCGTTCAGGCTATCATCAGCTGAAGATCAGGGACTCGGATATTATGAAGACTGCATTCGGGACCCGATATGGTCATTATGAGTTTCTTGTGATGTCGTTTGGGCTGACCAACGCCCCAGCAGCATTTATGCATCTGATGAACAGTGTGTTCAGGCCCTATTTGGATTTATTTGTGATTGTGTTCATTGATGACATTCTAGTCTACTCCCATGGTCAGGAGGAGCATGCTCAGCATTTGAGTATTGTGTTGCAGAGATTGAGGGAGGAGAAGCTATATGCTAAATTCTATAAGTGCGAGTTTTGGCTCGAGTCCGTAGCATTTCTGGGACATGTGGTGTCTCGTGATGGTATTCAGGTTGATCCTAAGAAGATAGATGCGGTGCAGAGTTGGCCTAGACCGTCCGCAGTTACAGAGATCCGGAGTTTTCTTGGCTTGGCAGGATATTATCGCCGGTTTGTTCAAGAATTTTCATCTATTGCTTCTTCATTGACTAGATTGACCCAGAAGGGTGCACCATTCGTGTGGTCGGATGAGTGCGAGGAGAGCTTTCAGAAGCTCAAGACAGCTTTGACCACAGCTCCAGTGTTAGTATTGCCATCAGCTTCAGGTTCATATACGGTTTATTGTGATGCCTCGAGAGTGGGGATAGGTTGTGTGTTGATGCAGGAAGGTAAGGTAATTGCTTATGCTTCTCGGCAGTTGAAGCCACATGAGAAGAACTATCATGTTCATGATTTGGAGCTAGCCGCCATTGTTCATGCCGTGAAGATTTGGATGCACTATTTGTTCGGCGTGTCTTGTGAGGTGTATACCGACCATCGTAGTCTCCAGCACTTTTTCAAACAGAAAGATCTTAATTTGAGACAGCGGAGATGTCTTGAGTTGCTTAAGGATTATGACATTACTATTTTATGTCATCCGGGAAAGGCCAATGTGGTGACCGATGCTTTGAGCCGGAAGGCGGTCAGTATGGGGAGCTTGGCATATATTCCAGCCGAGAAGAGGCCATTTGCTTATGATGTGCAGGTGCTAGCCAATTGGCTAGTGAGGCTAGATATTTCGCAGCCCAGCAGAGTATTGGCTTGTGTTGTATCTCGGTCATCTCTATATGATCGTATTTGTGAGCGCCAATATGATGATCCACATTTGGCTGTCCTTAGGGACAGAGTTCAGCATGATGATGCTAGAGATGTCACCATTGATAGTGACGGCGTATTGAGGATGCAGGGCCGGATATGTGTGCCCAATGTTGATGGCCTTCGTGAGTTGATTCCGGAGGAGGCCCATAGCTCGCGGTATTCTATCCATCCAGGAGCCGCGAAGATGTATCAAGATTTGAAACAGCACTATTGGTGGAGAAAGATGAAAATGGACATTGTCAGACATGTATCACGGTGCCTCAACTGTCAGCAGGTTAAGTACGAGCATCAGAGGCCCGGTGGTGTATTTCAGCGCATTGATATTCCCGAGTGGAAATGGGAGAGGATCACTATGGACTTTGTTACTGGACTCCCTCGGACAGCGAGGAAGTTTGATTCTGTTTGGGTGATTGTGGATAGGCTGACCAAGTCAGCTCACTTCATTCCAGTTAGTACTACCTACTCATCGGAGCGGTTGGCAGCGATCTTTATTCGAGAGATTGTCCGGTTGCATGGAGTCCCAGTGTCTATCATATCTGACAGAGGTACTCAGTTCACTTCTCAGTTTTGGAGAGCATTTCAGCGAGAGATGGGTACGCAGATTGAGTTGAGTACAACATTTCACCCCAAGACAGATGGGCAGTCTGAGCGTACTATTTAGATTCTGGAGGATATGTTGCGAGTTTGTGTGATTGACTTTGGTGGTTCATGGCATGAGTTCCTACCACTTGCTGAGTTTGCCTACAACAACAGTTATCAGTCGAGTATTCAGATGGCCCCGTATGAGGCATTGTATGGCGAGCGGTGTAGATCCCCCGTGGGATGGTTTGAGCCTGGTGAGGTTAGATTGATAGGGACTGAGTTAGTCCAGGATGCTCTAGATAGAGCAAAGTTGATCCAGGAGAGGCTTCGTACAGCACAGTCTCGTCAGAAAAGTTATGCGGACCGTAGAGTTCGAGAGTTGTCTTTCATGGTTGGTGATAGAGTATTGTTGAAGGTTTCACCTATGAAGGGTGTCACGAGGTTTGGGAAGAAAGGGAAGTTGAGTCCCAGGTACATTGGTCCTTTTGAGATACTCAGGAGGGTTGGAGAAGTGGCATATAAGTTAGCCTTGCCGCCCAGCTTATCCAGCGTTCATCCAGTATTCCATGTGTCTATGCTCCGGAAGTACATTGGAGATCCGTCTCATGTATTGGACTTCAGTACCATTCAGCTTGATGGTGATCTATCTTATGATGTGGAGCCTATTGCTATTTTGGGTCGTCAAGTGAGAAAATTGAGGTCCAAGGAGATTGCATCAGTTAAGGTTCAGTGGAGAGGTCGACCCGTGGAGGAGGCCACTTGGGAGGTCGAGCGGGAGAAGCGGAGCATATATCCTCACTTGTTTGAGACTTCAAGTATGTTTCTTGACCCGCTCGAGGATGAGCATTTGCTTAAGAGGGGGAGAATGTGACGACCCGGCCCGTCATCACGGGAATTACCACCCCGTTATGTTGTAATTTCATGTTTTATGCTTTTATATCAGTGTTATAGTCTATCGGGTGAGTTAGGAGTGATTTGGATTGAAAATGAGGCATATAGCCTTTTTGAAGGAAACTTGAATAAGAAAAGTCAACCCGGAGTTGACTATTTGGTTAGAGGTCTCGGAATTTAATTCTGATGTTTCGGTTAGTTCCGAGAGGTGATTTGTGACTTAGGGGAGCAATCGGAATTGAATTTGGAAGCCCGGTGTAGAAATATGCTTGAATTGGCTATGGTTGAATTTTGGCGAAATCCGAACGGTAGGTGAGATATTGATCCGGGGGTCGGAATGGAATTCCGACAGTTGCAGTAGCTCCGTTAGGTGATTTTGGATGTGCCTGCAAAATTTCAGGTTATTCGGACGTCGTTCGGTTGGGTTTTTGATCGAATGTGTAATTCGGAAAGTTTGAAGGAACTTAGGCTTGAATCCGTGTGTAAATTGGTGATTTTGATGTTTAGGATGGTGCTTTTATGATTGGAACAAGTTCATATCGTGTTTTGGGGTATGTTGGTGGTTTTGGTTGAGGTCCCGGGGGTCTCGGGATCATTTTGGATGCCTAACGGGCAAATTTTGATCATGGAGTTGCTACAGAAAATTGCAGTCAGTGATTGCTCTATACGATCGCATATAGTCATTGCGATCGCATAGAAGAGCTTGGAGGGGTGAGAAAAATGTGCTATGCGATCACATAGCAAGGGGTGCAATCGCATAGGTTTATCAGTCTGTGCATTGCGATCGCATAACCAGTGTTGCGATCGCAGAGAAGAAAAGATGAGGCCTAGAAGGTTGTGCTATGCGATCGCGGAGGTGCATTGCGATCGCATAGAAGGGGAAATTGGCAGGAAAATTTAACTCTATGCGATCGCATAGGGCCATTGCGATCGCATAGAAGGAATGGTCTGGCAGTGAAATTAAAACCAGAACAGAACCAGTCGCGGGTTTAATACCCAAAACCTCCATTTTTGAGTTCCAAGAGAAGAAATTGACGGGAGATTGCTGGGAAATCATCGGGGTTTCGTTGGAGGTAAGTTTTGTGGCTTAATTACATCATTTTAACATGAAATCCTTGGTTAAATCCCTGTAAATGGAAGATTAAAGGTGGGTTTGAGCCCTAGGCCTAAATTGAAGAAAAACACCGATTTGAGTGGGCAAATGGAGTCCGATTTTGGTAAATTTTATATGCCTAGACTCGTATCGAGATGAGGATTCCGAATATGTGACTCTTGTAATTTTGCAGGCACATCCAAAATCACCTAACGGAGCTACTGCAAATGTCGGAATTCCATTCCGACCCCCGGATCAAAATCTCACCTACCGTTCGGATTTCGCCAAAATTCAACCTTAGCCAATTCAAGCCTATTTCTACACCGGGCTTCCAAATTCAATTCCGATTGCTCCCCTAAGTCACAAATAACCTCCCGGAACTAACCGAAACATCAGAATTAAATTCTGAGCCCTCTAACCAAACAGTCAACTCCGGGTTGACTTTCCTTATTCATGTTTCCTTCAAAAAGGCTATATGCCTCATTTTCAATCCAAATCACTCCTAACTCACCCGATAGACTCTAACACTGATATAAAAGCGTAAAACATGAAATTACAACATAACGGGGTGGTAATTCCCGTGACGACGGGCCAAGTCGTCACATTCTCTACTCTCTTTCTAGAGAAATATGTACCTCAGTCTCGTCGCGAGGAGCTACGTCTCCAGTTCGAGTGGTTGGTTCACGGCGACATGTCTGTGACCCAGTACGAGCTTAGATTCACACAGTTGGCTTGGCATGCCACATGGATGATCCCTACTGATAGGGAGAGTATCAGGAGGTTCATTGATGGCCTCAACTACTCCATCCGCATTCCTATGACCAGAGAGAGGTGCTGCTCCTGCCAGGCCTACGCCTCTCAAACTCTTCCCACCAATCAAATGCGGGACCGGTGAACTGAAAGGTAGTAAATGAAACTCCGCTGGACTCAAGAATACCAGCCGTCCGCAACATCCTCTGACACTTGTCCAAGAAACCCCTGGGCATCCTCGCCCTCAACGCCACTGAAATGGGGTGGTTGAAGTCTACCAAACCTCTCAAGACGACGCTGCTTGTCGTTGGGCATAACCTGAACCATATGCTCTGGAGCTGGAGCTGCTGCAGTTGGAGGAATAACCGGTGCAACCACCTGAGCGGGGACCGCCTCTGGCGTCTGAAGTCCCTGAACAACCGGGTCAGGTGTGCGAGCTGCAGGGGTCTGCTGACCACCCCCTGTCTGAGATGTCACTACAGTAGCAGTAGCTGAGACTACCTGAGCCAAACCCGAACACACCGATAATATCCGAGCAAGAGTCTCCTGAAGACCAGGAATAGCAATAGATACGGTCTGGCCCTGAACTGGGGCTGCTGGAGCATCAACCACTGGGGGCTGCTCCTGAACTGGTACAACGGGCGGGTCAGCTGGCACTGCCTCAGCCGCCCTACCTCTACCTCTAGCACTACCGCGCCTACGGCCTCTAACAGGTGGCAATGGAGGTCGTCCACCTCGTCCCGATGCTCGCGTTCTTGCCATCTGCGAGAGAATAGAATATAGAAGTTCAGTTCTCAGAACAACAAGATCGCACGACAGAGTTCAAGAAAAGTGAAGTTTTCCTAAAGGTTCGCAGCCTCCCGAGGATAAGTACAGGCATCCCCGTACCGATCCACAAGACTCTACCAACCGGCTCAAGACTCATGAGGCCTAGTAAACCTAGGCTCTGATACCAACTTGTCACGACCCCAAATCCGGTCGTGATGGCGCCCAGCACATTGCTAAGCCAGCCTGACCAATCAATATCAACAACGGAGCTAGAAGCTCTCTTTAGCCCATTTAAGCATATTAATTCACGAAGCAACAGCGATACATATAACGAAAACGGGGAACCAAGTCCCATAATACATCAACTCCCATAGACCGAAGGGTGAAGAGTCATGAGCCTCTAATGAACAAAAGTGTATAATAGTTTACAAGATACCAAGTATGGAAAGAAACATCAATACAGAGTCAAAAGACGGTAAGAAGGAATATCGGGTCCTGCGGACTCTGCAGCTACCTCGTATATCCCACAGATGTCGCCTCGCATAGCTACTGGATCACTGCTGAGAGGTACCTGGATCTGCACACAAGGTGCAAGGAGTAAAATGAGTACTGCCAGACTCAGTGGTAATAAACAAGGGTAAGACAGCGCAGATAAGAAATCCGCAATAAAGCACTATGTAAAGCTGTAATCAAATACCCTGTCACAGAATCAATATCAACTGTACATGTACCAACAAGTACCAGCAAAACAGTATAACAACTAGCAGATGTAGCTAAATGCAATGCAATGCATGATATGACCGCTACGGCGCGTAGCCCGATCCAATTTGGGTACCCGTGCTCATTGTGGGGGTTCGGACTCCGGAGGGGCTCCTACAGCCCAAGCACAATATCACTGCGGCGTGCAGTCCGATCCAACATATATACCGCTACGGCGTGCAGCCCGATCCACTACCAGTCGGCTAATATGCAATTACAGCCTCGCAGGCTCGAAAGAAGTTTTGGAAACCTTTTTATCATTTTTCAGTTGGAAAACAGTAATACCAAGTTCCAGAGATTGGAAATAGCATGATAACAGAAATAGCTACGGACTGGTGTTTTTATGATTGGAACAAGTTCGTATCATGTTTTGGGGGTATGTTGGTGGTTTTGGTTGAGGTCCCGGGGGTCTCGGGATCATTTTGGATGCCTAACGGGCAAATTGTGATCATGGAGTTTCTGCAGAAAATTGCAGTCAGTGATTGCTCTATGCGATCACATAGAGTCATTGCGATCGCATAGAAGAGCTTGGAGGGGTGAGAAAAATGTGCTATGCGATCGCATAGCAAGGGGTGCGATCGCATAGGTTTATCAGTCTGTGCATTGCGATCGCATAGCCAGTGCTGCGATTGCAGAGAAGAAAAGATGAGGCCTAGAAGGTTGTGCTATGCGATCGCGGAGGTGCATTGCGATCGCAAAGAAGGGGGAAATTGGCAGGAAAATTTAACTCTGTGCGATCGCATGGGGCCATTGCGATCGCATAGAAGGAATGGTCTGGCAGTGAAATTAAAACCAGAACTGGTCAGTCGCGGGTTTAATACCCAAAACCTCCATTTTTGAGTTCCAAGAGAAGAAATTGATGGGAGATTGCTGGGAAATCATCGGGGTTTCGTTGGAGGTAAGTTTTGTGGCTTAATTACATCATTTTACCATGAAATCCTTGGTTAAATCCCTGTAAATGGAAGATTAAAGGTGGGTTTGAGCCCTAGGCCTATATTGAAGAAAACCACCGATTTGAGTGGGCAAATGGAGTCCGATTTTGGTAAATTTTATATGCCTTGACTCGTATCGAGATGAGGATTCCGAATATGTGACTCTTGTAATTTTTCGACAAGCGTACCAAAAGTCGGGTTTTGACAACTTTGGAAATTTTGATGTAAATTGAGTTGTATTTATTGGGTGTCGTCCCATTGGCCTAATTCGTTGTATTTCTACTATATTTGATCAGATTCTACGCGTGCGGAGCTTGATTCTCGTGGCAAGGGCATTGCGGAGTAGACGTCGCGCTGTATTGAGGTGAGTAATAGATGTGGGTGATGATCAGCGGGTTCAAAACCCCGGTATACCACTTTGTGACGCTGTATAGCGGTGAGACACGTACTCTCATGTGAGTGCGGGGTCGATTGTGATTGGGGACTATGGCTTAGTCCGACTTGTTGATACTGTGTTATGATATTAGGCTATTCTTGAGTCGTCGAACCTCCTTCTCGGATGGTTGCTGCTATATATTGTGATAATGGCCACTCTTGAGCCGAGGAACCCCCTTCTTGGGCGGTTGAGTATACATGTGGGCCGTGATCCAGTTATTGGATCTCGCGAGGATCGTTATCATTGTCTATTCATATTGACATGTTAGTTACTACCAGTCCGTAGCTATTTCTGTTATCATGCTATTTCCAATCTCTGGAACTTGGTATTACTGTTTATTAGCTGACTGGTACTGGATCGGGCTGCACACCGCAGTGGTATATATGTTGGATCGGACTGCACGCCGCAGTGATATTGTTCTTGGGCTGTAGTAGCCCCTCCGGAGTTTGAACCCCCACAGTGAGCACGGGTACCCAAATTGGATCGGGCTACGCGCCGTAGCGGTCATAATTGCATTGCATTTAGCTACATCCGCTAGCTGTTATACTGTTTTGCCGGTACTTGTTGGTACATGCACAGTTGTTATTGATTATGTGACAGGGTATTTGATTACAGCTTTACATAGTGCTTTATTGCGGATTTCTGATCTGCACTGTCTTACCCTTGTTTATTACCACTGAGTCTGGCAGTACTCATTTTACTGCCTACACCTTGTGTGCAGATCCAGGTACCTCTCAGCAGTGATCCAGTAGCTGTGCGAGGCGACATCTGTGGGATATACGAGGTAGCTGCAGAGTCCGCATGACCCGATATTCCTTCTTACTGTCTTTTGACTCTGTATTGATGTTTCTTTCCGTACTTGGTGTCTTGTAAACTATTATACACTTTTGTTCATTAGAGGCTCATGACTCTTGACCCTTTGGTCTATGGGAGTTGATGTATTATGGGACTTGGTTCCCCTTTTTCGTTATATGTGTCGCTGTTGCTTCGTGAATTAATATGCTTAAATGGGCTAAAGAGAGCTTCTAGCTCCGTTGTTGATATTGATTGGTCAAGGCTGGCTTAGCAATGTGCTGGGCGCCATCACGACCAGATTTGGGGTCGTGACAGTGAGATTTTGATCCGGGGGTCGGAATGGAATTCCGACAATTTCTATAGCTTCGTTATGTGATTTTGGATATGTCTGCAAATTTTCAGGTCATTCGGACGTCATTTGGTCGGGTTTTTTATTAAATGCGTGTTTTGGAAGTTTTAGAAGAACTTAAGCTTGAATTCGATGTAATTTGATGGTATTGGCGTTGTTTGATGCATGTCGATGATTGGAATAAGTTTGCATGATGTTTTAGGAGGTGTTAGTATTTTGGTTGAAGTCCCAAGGGCCTCGGGATGATTTCGAATGGTTAATGGAAACTTTTGAAGTTGGAAAACTTCATATTAGGCGAAGATGTAAATGAGTGTGCACAAGACCTAACTGTAAACGATCGTATCTCCCGTTATATAAAGAGTTGTGTGAGCTACAACCTATCAAATTAAAGCCCTTTGAGTCTAGTTTCCAACGCAATAAACCGTTCATCATTTGGAGATGTATACATAAAGTTATGACCATTTTTCTGGGCATGTGTCAGTAGCGCGGCCTTAGCGCGGGAGCACTAGTAGCCCGCGCTAATGGATTATTTTCTGCCTCAACCTGCGCTAATTAGCGCGGGCGCGCTAGTAGCAGGCCCCTAAATACCCCAAGACCGGGTATAGAGAGTTCCAAAGTCATTTTTGGGGCAAGGGCTTGCTCTCTCAAGAGGAATCCGTCCTACACTTCATTTCTATGATCCAAGGTAAGATTTTTGGAGTATTTTGAGTTGATTACTACTCCTAAACACTTATATTAACATGGATTAATCTTGAAAATCTTTATATTTTCAAGAAATTCCTTCAAGAACTCAAAAGGGGTTTTGCAACATTTCTTCCAAAAGATAAATCCTACACCTTAGACTTATATATGGATATATTATGGGAATATGAGTATGAATCAAGAATTACAACTTATGGCATGGTAATTGGAAGTCATAAATTCCCAATTTAAATACATGAACATGGTAGGGATTTAAAGGTATTTATTTGATGGAATTTTGTTGGTTGGGTGTGAATGGATGGTCATACATGTGTATTTGGAAGTTATAAATTGGTTAGAAATGATGGTGAGATGAATTGTTGGTTAATGGTGACCGTTGGAAGAACCAATACTATAGTTATGAGGTGAAAATAACCATGCCTACAAGGTGTTTGATAATATGCCTAAATGGCATAAGTTATGGAATTTATTATCAATATTGGCCCTATTGAATGTTGAATTGTAGATTGAAGTTACATAACTGTCATGACCCCAAATCCGGTCGTGATGGCGCCCATCACACTGCTAGGCCAGCCTGACCAATCAATAATAATAACGGAGCTAGGAGCTCGCCTTATCCCATTTAAACATATCAAATCATAAAACAACAGTGATATATATATAGAAAACGGGAAACCAAGTCCCAACGCATACCAACTCCCATAGACCGAAGGGTCAAGAGTCATGAGCCTCTAAAGAACATACGTGTAATAAAGTTTATAACAAACTCAGTGCGGAAAGGAAATACAACAAGATAAAAAATGACAGTAAGAAGGGGAGTCAGGTCCTGCGGACGCTGCAGCTACCTCGACTATCCCGCACAATGCCTCTGAGCGGCTACCGGATCAGGTCTGCTGAGAGGTACCTGGATCTGCACACAAGGTGCAGGGAGTAAAATGAGTACTGCCAGACTCAGTGGTAATAAACAGGGGTAAGACAGCGCAGATAAGAAATCCGCAATAAAGCACTATGTAAAGCTGTCATCAAATACCCTGTCACAGAATCAATATCAATTGTACCTGTACCAACAAGTACCAGCAAAACAGTATAACAACTATCGGATGTAGCTAAATGCAATGCAATGCATGATATGACCGCTACGGCGCGTAGCCGATCCAATTTGGGTACCTGTGCTCACTGTGGGGGTTCAGACTCCGGAAGGGCTCCTTCAGCCCAAGCACAATATCACTGCGGCGTGCAGTCCGATCCGATATATGTACTGCTGCGGCACGCAACCCGATCCACTACCAGTCAACTAATATGCAAATACAGCCTCGCAGGCTCAAAAGTAGTTTTGAAAACCCTTTTATCATTTTTCGGTTGGAAAACAGTAATATCAAGTTCCAGAGTTTGGAAATAGCATGATAACAGAAATAGCTACGGACTGGTAGTAACTAACATGTTAATATCACCAGACAATTATAACGATCCTCGCGGGATCCAATAACTGGCTCACAGCCCACAAGTATACTCAACCGTCCAAGAAGGAGGTTCAACGGCTCAAGAGTAGCCAATATCACAATATAGTATGCAACCATCCGAGAAGGAGGTTTGACGGCTCAAGAATAGCCAATATCATAACACAGTATCAACAGGTCGGACTAAGCCATAGTCTCCAAATCCAAATCGACCCCGCACTCACAAGAGAGTACGTGTCTCGCCGCTATACAACATCACAAAGTGGTATACCGGGGTTTCGAACCCGCTGGTCATCACCCACATCTATTACTCACCTCAATACAGCGCGACGACTACTCCGCAATGCCCTTGCCACGAGAATCAAGCTCCGCACGCGTAGAATCTGATCAAATACAGTAGAAATACAACAAATTAGGCCAATGGGACGACACCCAATCAATACAACTCGATTTACACCAAAAATGGCAAAGTTTCCAAAACCCGACTTTTGGTACGCTTCTCAAAAAATCACAAAAGTCACATATTCGGAATCCTCATCTCGATACGAGTCTAGGCATATACAATTTACCAAAATCGGACTCCATTTGCCCACTCAAATAAGTGTTTTTCTTTACTTTTAGGCCTAGGGCTCAAACCCACCTTTAATCTTCTATTTTCCGAGAATTAACCAAGGATTTCATGTTAAAGTGATGTAATTAAGCCATAAAACTTACCTCCGACGAAACCCTGATGATTTCCCAGCAATCTCCCGTCAATACCTTCTCTTATAACTCAAAAATGGAGGTTTTGGGTATGTGGTTCGCGAATGGACTATTCTGTTATATTAATTCACTGACTGCCAGGCGACCCTATGCGATCGCAGCCACAGGCTCGCGATCGCGATGAACAACTTTACCAGGCTCCAAATTTACCCTACGCGATCGCGACAAAACCCACGTGATCGCATTGCTTCGGATAAATAACCCTACGCGATCGCAGGCATCCTCACGCGATCGCACTGCTTCCAATTCCTGACTTACTCGATCGCAGACTTCACTTTGCGATCGCAGAGCTCAAGGTTTTCCTCCCATGCGATCGCACAGTTGGAATCGCGATCGGGATGCATTACGACCACACCTTACGCGATCGCATGGCTACCTCCGCGATTGCGGATAGCGATATAGCTCTGCACTTATTGCAGCAGAAAACAGCAGTGCCTTTGGCACAAATTGGTCCTTTTGGACCCCTGAATTCATCCCGAGGCCCCCGGGACCCCAACGAAAACCACCACCCTACTCCAAAACACGATACGGACTTGTTCCAATCATAAAAACACCCTCCTAAACATCAAAATCACCAATTACACACGGATTCAAGCCTAAATTCCTTAAAACTTTCCGAATTACACATTCGATCAAAAACCCGACCAAACGACGTCCGAATGACCTGAATATCCAAAATCACATAACGAAGCTACAGGCATTGTCAGAATTCCATTCCGACCCCCGGATCAAAATCTCACCTACCGTTCGGATTTCGCCAAAATTCAACCTTAGCCAATTCAAGCCTATTTCTACACCGGACTTGCAAATTCAATTTCGATCGCTCCCCTAAGTCACAAATCACCTCCCGGAACTAACCGAATCATCAGAATCCGATTCCAAGCCCTCTAACTAAATAGTCAACTCCGAGTTGACTTTCCTTATTCAAGGTTCCTTCAAAAAGGCTATATGCCTCATTTTCAATCTAATTCACTCCTAACTCACCCGATAGACTCTAACACTGATATAAGAGCATAAAACATGTAATTACAACATAACGGGGTGATAATTCCCGTGACGACGGGCCGGGTCGTCACATTCTCCCCAAGTTAAGAAACGCTCGTCCTCGAGCGGACCCAAAGTTGAACTAGAAGCAACCCAATAGCTGAATGACCTTACCAAGCATATATTCGGGCGATCACACATCACCCTATCTCTCATAATTCGGAAAATACCATATAGCTGAAACCTCACAGACCATCTGAATCATAAAGCACATTGCACTCTCTGAAATCATATACCAAATGCTAATCCCATGCCATATTTTCCTACGGACTTTTCGGGACCATCCAATCTCGGTGTTACAACCCATATCCACACACGTTAGTTCATTCCATAAGTTAGATAACACAAATCCAAGAAGGAATTATCCTTGAGATGATAAGAAGTTAATCCGATTAATCTTAAGTGATACAAGGGTGCATAAGGGTGATTAACAAGTATTAGAAGTTAAACGAATCAAGGATGTCTGTAACTCGTACTTTTGGGTAAACCTATAGATGCTTAGTATACTTAGGAGGTCATGATTTAAGGTATTTGAATCATATAATATCCGTATCATAATTCTTGAGGTCAAACGAGTTATGAAACAAAAGTCGACAAAAGTTGTTGCAACTTAGGTTCATAGTTTTACCTAAACTTTAGGTCAAATGTTATTAAGTATTTCTCCCAATATACTTGGAATTACGGGGTGATCTAATGACCAAATTGAAGATCTATGAGTCTAGTTTCCAACGCATTAAACGGTTTAGCAATACGACATTGGAATAGAGAGATATAGATATTTTCGTGAGACTGCACAAGCTGCTAGGTGCAAGTAGGTGAGTCACCTACTTGGTTAAATGTCGGCCCAAAAGAGGGAATTTCGGGTCAGAAAAGCAGCCCATTAAAAGGATTATCTTCTGCAATATATCCCTCTTTATATTTCACAAATAACCAGACCTAAGACCCTGCAAAATTCCTCCCAAAAATTATCCACAAACCCTAATTGATTTTCCCTCTCTTTCAAGTTCAAATTGGGGGTAAACACTAGAGTTTGAAGAACCAAGTTAATGGCTGAGTTATCCAACAATAAAGGTGAGTTTACTGCTATATTTCATACATTTATTCCGCTGTAAATTCATGTTAATTCGTTATATACATGTAAGAACTCACGGGACGGTGATCGGAAGCCGTGAGTTCAAGTTATTCACTTGTAGCGGACTGTTTTGTGGACTGTTTTGTGGACTGTTTTGTGTTGCTGTTGGGCTGCGTTTTTATTACTGTTTTGTGGAGTTTTGGAGGAGGCAGGGTGTGGAGAAACACCATATATATGTTGGGTTGTGGTCTGCTAGTTCTTCATAATATTTTTGGGTCATTTGGTAAGACTATAGTGGCCGTCATATGTATGATGTGATTAGGTTGTGTGTGGACTGTTTTGGGAGGCTCAATATGTTTATTATTGATGTTGTTTAGGCTGTTTGGTGATTGTTTTGAATGGTGTGAAGTCATATATATAGGGGAGGTGCTGTCTGTTTCATCACAAAATAGGTTGTGATTGGTACATAATAGTTGCGACGCTTAAACGTTAACGATAGTGTCATTTCTCCTATTGTAGACTAAGGAGTCGTGACGTTTGCATAGCTTGAGGTTGTGGCAGTATATACAAGGTATGTGTGGCTATCCCTTTCCTTCTTTTGCACGACTCCGATTGTACATAATGTAATGAACGAGCTTCCGAAGATACTCTATTCTTAGAAGCTAAGCAGTACTTACATTGTTTCCCCTCTTATGAAACGATTGATGTTGATGTTGCTTCTCTTATTCTTATGTTATCAATCTTGTTGGTACTTCCTGATTCCTATAAGGTTCATAGTGAAGAGTTAGTCCTAATAAGGTGTACATAGGATACCGACCTTACGTCACTCCGAAAGGTCTACAAGGTGTTTCCATGAGTCGAGCATGCATTATATATATGTATCTATTTTACTCTACCAAGCCGCGCTATAGTCGGCCGGGTACGGCACCTATTGTGCAACCACTGATCAGTTGGGTTTTACCGAGCTCCACGTGGCCGGGTACGATTCTACCGAGCCTTATAATGGCCGGGTACGTTTTACCGAGCCTATTATGGCCGGGTACGACATGATGATGATGATGCCCACAGAGGCGTATGTTTTAAAAGATTATGTATTTATACACATGTATCATGCATTTCATGTCAGTAGCCCTCAGAGGTACTCAGATGTTACAGGTTGTATATTCTCTATCCCTGCTTACATTACTGTTCGTATTCATGGTTCTCTGCCTTACATACTCAGTACTTTATTCGTACTGACGTCCTTTTGTTTGTGGACGCTGCATGTCGTGCTGCAAGTCCTGATAGATAGGCAGGTGCAGCTCCCCCATCACAGTAGGTTGTCCAGTTCAGCGGTGATTGGCGAGATCCCTTCTCCGGACTTGCCTTGGTCTTGGTGTGCATTTATGTTATAGACATTATGGGTATGTTGGGACCCTGTTCTGGCTATGTTGCAGCACTTATGTTCCTTTAGAGGCTCATAGACAAGTGTCGACTCATGTATAGTTTGGTATGCCTTGTCGGCTGGTTTTTGTTGTATAGTCTTTCATTTTAGCGTGGTAGCGTGTACCATATGTATATAGTTTCTTGATCGTCTGGTCATCCCATGTTATGTAGGTTCATGCAATCATATTTTATTGTTGGTTGTTCATGATCCACGTCTACCATTTATATTGGTCTCGTCAGCCTAAAAGATAATAAAGAAGGTTAGATAAAATGTACGTTGGTGCTCGGCAAGTATGGTCGGGTGCTAGTCATGGTCCTCCGGTTTGGGTCGTGACAAACTTGGTATCAGAGCAAGTCCTGTCCTAGGGATTGTCTATGAGCCATGTCTAGTAGAGTCTTGATTATGGATGTGTAGCGCGCCACATTTATAATCGGGAGGCTACATGACATCTAGGGTTGTTACCTTCTTCCCGAATCTAGATCGTGCATAGAGTTGAGTCGTAAGTGTTCGTCTCTAATATTCACCTTGTTTTCTTTCAGCGATGCCTTCGACTAGGAAACAAACAATTAGTAGACGGCTTGATACGGCTGCGGGAGAGGGTACCAGTCAGGTGCCCCAAGCCAGAGCAGGCCAAAGTGACCGCTCAGAGTGAGATACCGTCTCATACCTCATCTACTCCGTCTCCTCCGGAGGATATTAGGTGGCACCCAGCACCTCCAGCTCCTCCGTCTGGCACTACAGACCAGGATATGCGGAGTGCTTTGCAGTTATTGACTAGCTTGGTAGCTGCTCAGGCTCAGAGGCAGAATATAGGTGCTGCTGATAACCAGTTAGTACAAGAGTTCGTGATTTTATTAATTTAGACCCTCCGGTGTTTACCGGATCAGACCCCAAGGAGGATCCGCAGACTTTTATTGACCAGGTTCATCGTACACTACGGGTTATGCATGTTAGTGATACAGTGGCAGTAGAGTTGGCTTCTTATCGGCTACGGGATTTAGCGGTTCTTTGGTATGATAGTTGGGAGAGATCCAGGGGTCCGAACGCTCCTCCAGTTGTGTGGAAGGATTTTTCTGAGGCCTTTCTTCGTCACTATTTGCCAGTTGAGATACGACGAGCTAGAGCTGATAAGTTCTTGAACCTTAGACAAGGTAATATGAGTGTGCGAGAGTATAGTATGCAGTTTGATTCTTTAGCAAGGTATGCTCCCCATATGGTGGCCGAGATGAGTGATAGGGTGCATTTGTTCGTGAACGGGTTGGGACCCCATCCGATTAATGAGTGTATGACAGCCTCCTTGGTAGAAGGCATAGATATTTCCCGTATTCAAGCTTATGCTCGGACCCTAGAGGATCGTAAGCGCCAGCAGAGGGCAGATAGGGAGCAGGATAGGGGCCAGCATAAGAGGGCGAGATTTTCAAGGTATTCTGATGACTTAAGAGGCAGCGCTAGGCCCCAGTCTTCGAGGAGTTCGGCGCCATCTGTAGCTAGTGCTCCTCCACAGTTTCAGAGGCCTCGATATGATCGATCCTATTCTGGTCCAGGTCAGAGTTCGCAGGTATCTGGATCGCAACATCACAGGGATACTAGTCAGACAAAACCCCCAACACCATGTTGTGATCAGTGCGGCAAGGCCCACTTTGGACTGTGCCGTCGAGGTTCCGATGCGTGTTATTCTTGCGGACAGCCTGGCCATATGATGAGGGATTGTCCTAACAGGGGAGGTGATGGTATGGCTCAGCCGACTAGATCTGTGTCTGGTTCTTCCTCATCAGTTCAACCTCCGGCACGGGGTTTTCAGCAGTCGACAGGTCGTGGTAGAGGTAGAGGTGCAGGGCCGAGTTCGAGTGGTGCTCAAAATCGAACATATGCTCTAGTAGGTCGACAGGATCTCGAGTCATCTCCAGATGTTGTTACAGGTATATTATCTATGTTTTCTTATGATGTATATGCGTTGATTGATCCGGGATCTACATTATCATATGTTACACCCTTTGTGGCTAATAAGTTTGGCATTGAACCTGAATTGATAAGTAAACCCCTTGCGGTATCTACTCCAATAGGAGATTCTGTGATTGCTAGAAGGGTATATAGAGGTTGCACTGTGATGATTTATAGTCGTCAAACCTCGGTAGATTTATTTGAGTTAGAAATGGTTGATTTTGATGTGATACTGGGAATGGACTGGTTGGCCTCATGCTATGCAAATGTTGATTGTCGCATGAAGATGGTTAGGTTTCAATTTCCTGGTGAACCCGTCATTGAATGGAAGGGGAACATTGCTACATCGAAAGGTAGGTTTATTTCCTATCTTAAGGCAAGGAAAATGATCTCAAAAGGTTACATTTATCATCTTGTTCGCGTTAGGGATGCTGAGGCGAAGCTGCCTACTCTACAATCTATCCCCGTGGTCAATGAATTTCCAGATGTTTTCCCAAATGAACTTCCGGGCCTTCCTCCAGAAAGGGAGATTGAGTTTAGCATTGATGTGTTGCCTGACACTCAACCGATCTCTATCCCTCCATATAGAATGGCCCCGGCAGAGCAGCGAGAGTTGAAGGCGCAGTTAAAGGACTTGCTGGATAAGGGCTTCATTAGACCTAGCACTTCACCTTGGGGTGCTCCGGTCCTATTCGTGCGGAAGAAAGATGGGTCATTACGGATGTGTATCGACTATCGGCAGTTGAATAAGTTTACTATAAAGAACAAGTATCCACTTCCAAGAATTGACGACCTGTTTGACCAACTCCAGGGTGCCAAGTATTTCTCCAAGATTGACTTACGTTCAGGGTATCATCAGGTGAGGGTTAAGGAGAAGGATATTCCAAAGACGGCCTTTCGGACAAGATATGGACACTTTGAGTTCTTGGTGATGTCGTTCGGGCTAACAAATGCCCCGGCCGCTTTTATGGATCTCATGAATACTGTATTCAGGCCCTATCTTGATGTGTTCGTGATTGTATTCATTGATGACATTCTGGTGTATTCTCGTTCGGAGGAGGAACATGTGGGCCACTTGTGGATAGTATTACAGATGCTTCAGGATCGTAAGTTATATGCTAAGCTCGCCAAATGTGAACTCTGGCTGAACTCAGTAGCATTCCTTGGCCATGTGATATCTAACGAGGGTATTAGTGTCGACACTCGGAAGATTGATGCAGTAAAGAATTGACCGAGACCTACAACACCATCAGAAGTCCGTAGCTTCCTGGGGCTAGCAGGATATTATAGGTGGTTTGTAGAAGGGTTTTCCTCTATATCAGCACCATTGACTAAGTTAACACAGAAAGCTACCAAGTTCCAGTGGTCTAACACTTGTGAACGTAGTTTTCAAGAGCTGAAGGATCGATTGACATCCGCACCGGTGCTCACTCTCCCTGAAGGAACAGAAGGATATGTGGTATATTGTGATGCCTCGGGTATAGGTTTGGGGTGCGTGTTGATGCAGCATGGGAAGGTGATTTCATATGCATCAAGACAATTGAAGAAGCATGAAAAGAATTATCCAACCCATGATTTGGAATTGGTTGCAGTAATATATGCTTTGAAGATATGGCGGCACTACTTATACGGCGTCCATGTTGACATCTACACAGATCACAAGAGTCTACAATACATCTTCAAGCAGAAAGAGTTGAATTTAAGGCAGCGTAGGTGGCTTGAATTACTGAAGGACTACGACGTCGAGATATTGTATCATCCCGGTAAAGCCAATGTTGTGGCGGATGCTCTCAGCCGTAAGTCAATGGGAAGCTTAGTACATATTGATGCAGGTAGATGGGGGTTGACTAAAGAGCTTCATCAGCTAGCCAATATGAGAATCAGATTGTTAGACTCTGATGACGGAAGTGTTACTGTACAGAATACATCGGAATCATCTTTGGTAGCAGAGGTAAAAGCACGGCAATATGAAGATCCTATCTTACTACGATTGAGAGAGAACATTCAGGAGTGTAAAATTACGGCTTTTGAGATCGGAGGAGATAGGGCACTGAGATACCAGGGCCAATTATGTGTGCCGAATGTGGCAGGGTTGCGAGAAAAGATTATGAATGAAATTCATCAATCCCGATATTCCATCCATCCCGGCTCAACAAAGATGTATCATGATGTCAAGGAGCAGTATTGGTGGGATAACATGAAAAAGTCTATTGCAGAATTTGTAGCCCGAGTGTCCCAATTGTCAACAAGTAAAGATAGAACATCAGAAACCCGGTGGATTGCTTCAGAATATAGAAATTCCGACTTGGAAATGGGAGGTGATTAATATGGACTTCGTTATTGGATTACCTCGATCTTATCATAAGTTTGACTCTATCCGGGTGATAGTTGATCGACTTACAAAATGTGCTCACTTTCTGCCAGTTAAGACAACTTACTCGGCTGAAGATTATGCGAAGTTGTATATCAAGGAGATTGTTAGGCTTCATGGTGTGCCGGTATCTATTATATCGGATCGAGGAGCTCAATTTACGGCTAACTTTTGGAGGTCTTTTCAGAAAGGTTTAGGCACACAGGTGAATCTCAGCACTGCATTTCATCCGCAGACTGACGGACAGGCTGAACGTACCATTCGGACATTGGAAGATATGCTACGAGCATGTGTTCTAGATTTTAAGGGAAATTGGGATGACCATCTTCCACTGATAGAATTTGCCTACAATAATAGCTACCATTCCAGTATTAAAATGGCCCCATATGAGGCACTATATGGGAGGAGGTGTAGATCACCAGTTGGATCGTTCGAAGTCGGTGAAACAGAATTATATGGGCCAAATTTGATTCACCAAGTCATTGAGAAGGTGAAAGTGATACAGGAACGATTGAGGATGGCACAAAGCAGGCAAAGTCTTATTCCGATGTCCGACGTCGTGATCTAGAATTTGAGGTTGGTGATTGGGTTTTCCTGAGGATTTCACCAATGAAGGGTGTTATGCATTTTGGGAAGAAAGGTAAGCTGTGTCCAAGGTATATCGGTCCGTATAAAATTCTTCAACGAATTGGACAAGTTGCTTATGAGTTAGAATTGCCATCCGAATTAGAATTTGTCCACCCGGTATTCCATGTATCTATGTTGAGGAAATGTATTGGAGACCCTTCTCGAGTTGTCCCTATCAAATATGTTCAAGTTACGGAGGATCTATCATATGAAGAAGTGCCAGTGGCCATATTAGATCGACAAGTCCGCAAGCTGAGAACAAAAGATGTAGCTTCCGTCAAAGTATTGTGGAGGAACAAGAATGTGAAAGAAATGACATGGGAAGCAGAAGAAGAGATGAAGTCTAAATACCCTTACCTATTCCATAATGATGATAACAAGGATGTTGGTGGAACGCAAGATACATTATAAAGGTGAAATGGCTTTATTAGGTAAGCAATAACTTGAGAACTCTCTTCCTTAATACAAAGTGGTGATATGTAAGTAATGTCCATGTCCATAATGCTTTGTGTAGCCTTGTGTGGTCATACTTTGAGCTTCACTGCTTGCAAATTTTGCTAGTGACCATTTTATAGGGGAAAATTGACCAAAAAAAAAATTTTCCGCTAGAATCCACGATGATTTGGACTCCCCATAAACCCTTACATTCGAGGACGAATGTTCCTAAGGGGGGGAGGGTGTTACAACCCATATCCACACACGTTAGTTCTTTCCATAAGTTAGATAACACAAATCCAAGAAGGAATTATCCTTGAGATGATAAGAAGTTAATCCGATTAATCTTAAGTGATACAAGGGTGCATAAGGGTGATTAACAAGTATTAGAAGTTAAACGAATCAAGGATGCTGTAACTCGTACTTTTGGGTAAACCTATAGATGCTTAGTATACTTAGGAGGTCATGATTTAAGGTATTTGAATCATATAATATCCGTATCATAATTCTTGAGGTCAAACGAGTTATGAAACAAAAGTCGACAAAAGTTGTTGCAACTTAGGTTCATAGTTTTACCTAAACTTTAGGTCAAATGTTATTAAGTATTTATCCCAATATACTTGGAATTACGGGGTGATCTACCCACCAAATTGAAGATCTATGAGTCTAGTTTCCAACGCATTAAACGGTTTAGCAATACGACATTGGAATAGAGAGATATAGACATTTTCGTGACTCTGCACAAGCTACTAGGTGCAAGTAGGTGAGTCACGTACTTGGTTAAATGTCGGCCCAAAAGAGGGAATTTCGGGTCAGAAAAGCAGCCCATTAAAAGGCTTATCTTCTGAAATATATCCCTCTTTATATTTCACAAATAACCAGACCTAAGACCCTGCAAAATTCCTCCCAAAAATTATCCACAAACCCTAATTGATTTTCCTCTCTTTCAAGTTCAAATTGGGGGTAAACACTAGAGTTTGAAGAACCAAGTTAAAGGCTGAGTTATCCAACAACAAAGGTGAGTTTACTGCTATATTTCATACATTTATTCTGCTGTAAATTCATGGTAATTCGTTATATACATGTAAGAACTCACGGGACGGTGATCGGAAGCCGTGAGTTCAAGTCATTCACTTGTAGCGGACTGTTTTGTGGACTGTTTTGTGGACTGTTTTGTGTTGCTGTTGGGCTGTGTTTTTATTACTGTTTTGTTGAGTTTTGGAGGAGGCAGGGTGTGGAGAAACACCATATATATGTTGGGTTGTGGTCTGCTAGTTCTTCGTAATATTTTTGGGTCATTTGGTACGACTATAGTGGCCGTCATATGTATGATGTGATTAGGTTGTGTGTGGACTGTTTTGGGAGGCTCAATATGTTTATTATTGATGTTGTTTAGGCTGTTTGGTGATTGTTTTGAATGGTGTGAAGTCATATATATAGGGGAGGTGCTGTCCGTTTCATCACAAAATAGGTTGTGATTGGTACATAATAGTTACGACGCTTAAACGTTAACGATAGTGTCATTTCTCCTATTGTAGACTAAGGAGTCGTGACATTTGCATAGCTTGAGGTTGTGGAAGTATATACAAGGTATGTGCGGCTATCCCTTTCCTTCTTTTGCACGACTCCGATTGTACATAATGTAATGAACGAGCTTCCAAAGATACTCTATTCTTAGAAGCTAAGCAGTACTTACATTGTTTCCCCTCTTATGAAACGACTGATGTTGATGTTGCTTCTCTTATTCTTATGTTATCAATCTTGTTGGTACTTCTTGATTCCTATAAGGTTCATAGTGAAGAGTTAGTTCTAATAAGGTGTACATAGGATACCGACCTTACGTCACTCCGAAAGGTCTACAAGGTGTTTCCATGAGTCGAGCATGCATTATATATATGTATCTATTTTACTCTACCGAGCCGCGCTATAGTCGGCCGGGTACGGCACCTATTGTGCAACCACCGATCAGTTGGGTTTTACCGAGCTCCACGTGGCCGAGTACGATTCTACCGAGCCTTATAATGGCCGGGTACGTTTTTACCGAGCCTATTATGGCCGGGTACGACATGATGATGATGATGCCCACGGAGGCATATGTTTTAAAAGATTATGTATTTATACACATGTATCATGCATTTCATGTCAGTAGCCCTCAGAGGTACTCAGATGTTATAGGTTGTATATTCTCTATCCCTGCTTACATTACTGTTCGTATTCATGGTTCTCTGCCTTACATACTCAGTACTTTATTCGTACTGACGTCCTTTTGTTTGTGGACGCTGCATGTCGTGCTGCAGGTCCTGATAGACAGGCAGGTGCAGCTCCCCCATCACAGTAGGTTGTCCGGTTCAGCGGTGATTGGCGAGATCCCTTCTCCGGACTTGCCTTGGTCTTGGTATGCATTTATGTTATAGACATTATGGGTATGTCGGGGCCCTATTCCGGCTATGTTGCAGCACTTATGTTCCTTTAGAGGCTCATAGACAAGTGTCGACTCATGTATAGTTTGGTATGCCTTGTCGGCTGGTTTTTGTTGTATAGTCTTTCATTTTAGCGTGGTAGCTTGTACCATATGTATATAGTTTCTTGATTGTCCGGTCATCCCATGTTATGTAGGTTCATGCAATCATATTTTATTGTTGGTTGTTCATGATCCATGTCTACCTTTTATATTGGTCTCGTCAGCCCTAAAAGATAATAAAGAAGGTTAGATAAAATGTACGTTGGTGCTCGGCAAGTATGGTCGGGTGCTAGTCATGGTCCTCCAGTTTGGGTCGTGACACTCAGCACTCCGGGTGAGATCATATGATGTCTCAAACAACCCAATCACTTGAGACGATAGTCTCTAATCACAACAATTTCCCGCGATAACCAAATACCAACTGAAAAACCTTTCTCATTAGCTAAAGTCTTAGTCCAACACCTTCATATACTGCCCACGAGAACCGAACACGTGATATATCGAATCCATATCTCAAGTCAACCATTCATGAATCCATTTCCCTTTTAACTGATACCACAATAGATTTCGGAGCCTGGCCTCGATATTACCTTTCTAACCAGCTGAAATCACATATACTCACACTCATTATTGGCTCCAACGGTTATTTCGATTATAACACACCGCATTGGTGATATGACACCTCAACACTGGCCTAAGCCACGACGAGCACAACACATGCTCCAATAAGAAACGTCTGAACATACCCAAATCATGGCAATTGTTTCCAACAAAAGAACTGTAATTCATTTCCTCTGTACCATCATAACATAGAACTGAGATCGCGTCTCGCATTATAGAAATAGAGTACATGACTCCTTCTCGAAAGGTCATAACATCGCGTGGTCTTGCCAAGACTCATGATTCTATCCAAACACTATTACTCATGAAGCACCTCAAGTTACCAAGCTCAAAACGGTCAACCACACACAGATCTAGGTCTGAACCCAAGTAATCACCCTCACCCACGGTGAAACAATTAATGTATGCTATCAAATCCTGAAAGGACACAACCGATGTGCCATTCGCCGAGCGATACTCAATACGGACTTTTCCTTAGAAGCCAGGAAGTATTGTATACCAGGTAACATATAACTAACTCTATTTTCACATTACACTGTTGCGGCGTGCAACCCGCTCCAATGACATACGCGTGGCGGCGTGCCACCCGATCCAGATACCAGCCACCCGATCCAAATAACCCGTGGCAGCGTGCCACCCGATCCACACATAAATCTCGCAAAAGGAAATGCATATCAAGTCGAATTGCTCATTACAGTAAACATATATAGCCTCAAGCTCGGCCACAAGAAACGCATCTTATAAAGCTCCCCAATACCGGAACTGAATCCATGGTAGAAACCTATGCACTGATATCTGCCACGAAGGCCCAACAGACAAAGCGATACCCACCAGCCGTCCGCTGGTCTTGAGGTACAGCTACCCCGCTGGAGCGTACTCTGATGCACTCTGCTACGCAATTTGTGACATTCCATCATAGTCCATATCACATTAGTCTAGACAACTTGACCCCATGACAACCAGTCATCAATCAAGTATCATAATCCGAATTCGTCATATCAAGTTAAGAGAGAGCCACTAGGGCTTCCGATTTCCAATAATTACTAAACAGTGCCGATACACACGATATACAACCACCGCATAGGCAGACTAACACATATATAACACATGAATCACTATGCCTGATTCCGTACTCCACTGTACGAATACATAACGCACATCAAGCGTCCATTCATACCACGAAAGCCATTCAGGAATTTCACTATGCCATCAACGACTCAATTATTACAGGCGATCCAACAAGAGAATACCACTATACCACTAGATATTATCAGTTTACATTACCTTGTCCTTTTGGACCATATACCCTGCCAAATTACTAGAATAGCAGTACGATTTTCCTTAATCGCCAGAAAGATCGATTCTTTAAATCACCTGCAGCTGCCCGCGCTGCTCGATAATTTTAATGACTTCCCATATATTATGAACTGATCTCAAAACCTTGAATATGCCATTATCAACTTTCCATAACACATCGCAAATACAATACCACACTAAGATAACATGGAAATTCTTATCCATTTCCTACGCCGCAAACATCGACGCACCCAACTAGTCAAGGACTTTCAAGATCCCATATAGAGAAAACTCATTACGCATTCCAAGCTTTGCATACCAACAGGGATTACACTCACTTTCAAACCACATTAAAACACATCACAACTCTTTCTTCCAATTACATTGCATAAGTTAAACTGCCAGAACTGAGTCCTTATACCCATATCGAGTTACACAACTGCCAGCACTCAAAATCTTTATTGCACAATATTTGCGAGACACATTAATTCAAACATATACCAGGAATTAATTGTATTCCTTCTCATACCGTTTCGGTTTATTAACAAGTTGTTCCACTTACCCAGTTTCCTCTCTGATTCATCTTTAATTTAATATTAGCCCTTACTGTAACACCATAATACATCAACTCATGTTACCACATGAGACTCGTACATAAGAACACCGTCTAACACCCATAGGTCACTTAATACTCTCTCAATGTTTCCCAAAAGTACCACATTCTACAATACTTTATTTTGAAGAACTTCCTACGATTTTGAATTCGTTATCATTACCTTCAAATACGGATTACATAGAATACCATCATTCACATAATATAACACAAGTCTTGACCCCTTCTAACGAAACCACCGTCTGTAGCCACATGCAAAATCTTAAGACACCTGACTGTTACAAGCAAAATCTTGAACACCGTGAAACAAATTCTCGGGCGTCATTCACCCTTGTTCAGCTGTAATTCAACTGTCTTATTGAATAGAACTACTCGTGCCTTGCAAGAACTCCGACACCGCAGAACATGATTACATACAGATACAATTAGCTATCTTCATATTCTATACACCGAACATTCTTTACCAAGATAAGTTCACAACATCGTAGTATTTCTTCACATCTAAGAAGCACCATAACCTTTATCAAAATTTCCCAACATACCTAGCGACAGAGCCAACACAGCACACAACAGTGGAATCAGTTAATCAATAACAACCTCCCCAACTTGGCTCAAAGCCATACATCGAAGCACTTTTAGCCATTCATAGCATTCTTACTCAAATGATTCCACAATGTTATAGTGAGATTAAACTCAAGTCATTTACGAGCTTCGGCGGAGATTCGAATCATCAGAAATATTAACTCTTTTGCAATTCTTGCATTCATTCACACACAATAGTTAAGCCCACTCTTTAGGTGACAACCTTTTCTAAGTCCCAAATTTTCCAAAAGTTTTGACAGAGTTTCCTTTGTAATTTGTTGTATCCACCTGCCAGAGAATCACCAAAACTATCCTAGCAATACATTCACAACTTGACAAGACATCACAATGCATATCGACAACATTAGTCTCAATACTACACAAATCATATTATCATAATTGTTACATGAACATGCGTTGTACCTGCTCGAATCATAGACAAGGTCCAGCCTCAAGTCATCCCGACTGGCCTAACATGAACTCACAAAGATTATATCTCGCCCCTCAATCGGGAAATCACAAGCCATAAGGCAGTTATATTACTGAGCGCTCGATGCGTACAAAGACGTGCGGAAGGAATTTCAAAAAGTATATCTCAAGCTGAATCAAGTACGCACGATAAGAATTCCAAGAAATGTGAAGTGTTTCCTAAAGGTTCGCAGCCTCCCGAGGATAAGCACAGGCGTCCCCGTACCGATCCACAAGACTCTACTAACCGGCTCAAGACTCATGAGGCCTAGTAAACCTAGGCTCTGATACCAACTTGTCACGACCCCAAATCTGGTCGTGATGGCGCCCAACACACTGCTAGGCCAGCCTGACCAATCAATAACAATAACGGAGCTAGGAGCTCGCCTTATCCCATTTAAAACATATCAAATCATAAAACAACAGTGATATATATATAGAAAACGGGAAACCAAGTCCCAACGCATACCAACTCCCATAGACCGAAGGGTCAAGAGTCATGAGCCTCAAAAGAAAATACGTGTAATAAAGTTTATAACAAACTCAGTGTGGAAAGGAAATACAACAAGATAAAAAATGACAGTAAGAAGGGGAGTCAGGTCCTGCGGACGCTGCAGCTACCTCGACTATCCCGCACAATGCCTCGCACAGCTACTGGGTCACTGCTGAGAGGTACCTGGATCTGCACACAAGGTGCGGGGAGTAAAATGAGTACTGCCAAACTCAGTGGTAATAAACAAGGGTAAGACAGCGCAGATAAGAAATCCGCAATAAAGCACTATGTAAACATGTCATCAAATACCCTATCACAGAATCAATATCAACTGTACATGTACCAACAAGTACCAGCAAAACAGTATAACAGCTATCAGATGTAGCTAAATGCAATGCAATGCATGATATGACCGTTACGGTGCGTAGCCCGATCCAATTTGGGTACCCGTGCTCACTGTGGGGGTTCGGACTTCGGAGGGGCTCCTACAGCCCAATCACAATATTACTGCAGCGTGCAGTCCGATCCAACATATATATCGTTGCAGCGCACAGCCCGATCCACTACCAGTCAGCTAATATGCAAATACATCCTCGCAGGCTCAAAAGTAGTTTTGAAAACTCTTTTATCATTTTTCAGTTGGAAAACAGTAATATCAAGTTCTAGAGGTTGGAAATAGCATGATAACAGAAATAACTACGGACTGGTAGTAAACTAGCATGTCAATATCACCAGACAATGATAACGATCCTCGCGGGATCCAATAACTGGCTCACGGCCCACAAGTATACTCAACCGTCCAAGAAGGAGGTTCAACGGCTCAAGAGTAGCCAATATCACAATATAGTATGCAACCATCCGAGAAGGAGGTTCGATGGCTCAAGAATAGCCAATATCATAACACAGTATCAACAGGTCGGACTAAGCCATAGTCCCCAAACCACAATCGACCCCGCACTCACAAGATAGTACATGTCTCGCCGTTATACAGCATCACAAAGTGGTATACCGGGGTTTCGAACCCGCTGGTCATCACCCACATCTATTACTCACCTCAATACAGCGCGACGCCTACTCTGCGATGCCCTTTCCACGATAATCAAGCTTCGCACGAGTAGAATCTTATCAAATACAGTAGAAATACAACAAATTAGGCCAATGGGACGACAGCCAATCAATACAACTCGATTTACACCAAAAATGGCAAAGTTGCCAAAACCCGACTTTCGGTACGCTTCTCGAAAAATCACAAAAGTCACATATTCGGAATCCTCATCTCGATACGAGTCTAGGCATATAAAAGTTTCCAAAATCGGACTCCATTTGCCCACTCAAATCAGTATTTTTCTTTAATTTTAGGCCTAGGGCTCAAACCCACCTTTAATCTTCCATTTTCCGAGAATTAACCAAGGATTTCATGTTAAAGTGATGTTATTAAGCCATAAAGCTTACCTCCGACGAAACCCCGATGATTTCCCAGCAATCTCCCATCAATACCTTCTCTTAGAACTCAAAAATGGAGGTTTTGGGTATGGAGTTCGCGAATGGGCTGTTCTGTTATATTAATTCACTGACTGCCAGGCGACCCTATGTGATCGCAGCCACAGGCTCGCGATCGTGATGAACAACTTTACCAGGCTCCAAATTTACCCTACGTGATCGCGACAAAACCCACGCGATCACATTGCTTCGGATAAATAACCCTACGCGTTCGCAGGCATCGTCACGCGATCGCACTGCTTCCAATTCCTGACTTACGCGATCGCAGACTTCACTTCGCGATCGTAGAGCTCAAGGTTTTCCTCCCATGCGATCACACACTTGGAATCGCGATCGGGATGCATTACGACCACACCTTACGCGATCGAATGGCTACCTCCGCGATCGCGGAGAGCAAAATAGCTCTCCACTTATTGCAGCAGAAAACAGCAGTGCCTTTGGCACAAATTGGTCCGTTTGGACCCCCGAATTTATCCCGAGGCCCCCGGGACCCCAACGAAAACCACCACCCTACTCCAAAACACGATACGGACTTGTTCCAATCATAAAAACACCCTCCTAAACATCAAAATCACCAATTACACACGGATTCAAGCCTAAATTCCTTAAAACTTTCCGAATTACACATTCGATCAAAAACCCGACCAACTGATGTCCGAATGACCTGAAATTTTGCGGACATATCAAAAATCACATAACGAAGCTACAGGAATTGTCAGAATTCCATTCCAACACCTGGATCAAAATCTCACCTACCGTTCGGATTTCGCCAAAATTCAACCTTAGCCAATTCAAGCCTATTTCTACACCGGACCTCCAAATTCAATTTCGATCGTTCCCCTAAGTCACACATCACCTCCCGGAACTAACCGAATCATCTGAATCCGATTCCGAGCCCTCTAACTAAATAGTCAACTCCGAGTTGACTTTCCTTATTCAAGGTTCCTTCAAAAGGGCTATATGCCTCATTTTCAATCCAATTCACTCCTAACTCACCTGATAGACTCTAACACTGATATAAGAGCATAAAACATGTAATTACAACATAACGGGGTGATAATTCACGTGACGACAGGTCGGGTCGTCAAAATAACTATATTGGATCATCGTAGTATCATTAAGGGGAGAATTTCGGATATGTATGGCTAAAAACCCCGTCTTTTAGAAACCGAGCTTCATTGATGTTTGTGTGATCTTGGTCATTTTTCATAATTTTTCGTATTATCTTAGAATTTAATTGTAGAATAAATTACTTGAATTATTATTTATAATATGCAATTTAATTGGATAGAGTTGAGCCACTCGGAGTCGGATACTCGTGGCAAGGGAGTCGTTTCTTAGCGGTTTTGTACCGAAATTGAGGTAAGTGGCTTGTCTAACCTCGTGTGGGGGAACCTTTACCCCTAGGATATTATGTGATAGTTTAAATGCCTTGTACGCGAGGTGACGGGCGTGTACATGTGCTAGTTGTTGTAACTCACTTTACTTGAATTGTCCAATCCGTGATATTTCTGTTCTTAGATTATTAATTTGTGACATTTACCTGGTATTCGTTAGGGAAGCATGATTAGGTAGGATTTATCTGTCTAATTGCCTAATTGTCCTACTTGAACTTCTTGATAATTGTTGGCACTAGTCCTCGGTGAAGTTGTAGTTAAGCATATTATGTTTCTGTGTGCGTTTTCTTTACTTGTTGTGTTGGTGGACTGCAGGTTTAATTCCCGGAGATCCCAGGGCTGTGGGTTCGATTCCCAGAGACCCGGAGTGATATTGGTAGGGACTTCGAGTTCGATTCCCGAGATCCTGAGTTATTGAGATATGGACTGCGGGTTCGATTCCCGAGATACTGAGTTATTTGTAGGGACTGCAGGTTCGATTCCCGAGATCCCGAGTTATTTGTATGGACTGCGGGTTCGATTCCCGGAGATCCTGAGTTATTGATATATTATTGAGACATAGGCTGCGGGTTCGATTCCCGGTAGGGACTGCGGGTTCGATTCCCGAGATCGTGAGTTATTTGTAGGGACTGCGGGTTCGATTCCCGAGATCTTGAGTTATTTGTAGGGACTGCAGGTTTGATTCCCGAGATCCTGAGTTATTTGTAGGAACTGCGGGTTCGATTCCCGAGATCCCGAGTTATTTGTAGGGACTACGGGTTCGATTCCCGGAGATCTTGAGTTATTGATATATTATTGAGACATGGGCTGCGGGTTCGATTCCCGGAGACCCAGGGGTACTGTTAATGTGACTGTGGGCTCAATTCCCACAGGTTCTGGACTTGTTAATTGAGTTGTTACTTGTTGTTAGTTTAATTGTAGACGGTTGTAGTAATCACTTTATTGTTGTTATTTAAAGATTATTGTCATTTAAACTGCTCTTTATTGTTATTGTCATTTTATTATTGATTTCTCTCAGTAGGGCCCTGACCTTCCTCGTCACTACTCCATCGAGGTTAGGCTTGGCACTAACTAAGTACCGCCGTGGTGTACTCATGCTACTCTTCTACACACTTTTGTTGTGCAGATCCAGGTACATCAGGACAGGCTCGTACTAGGTGATTCCGCAGTTTTTTGGGAGACCTCGAGGTATGATCTGCTACGTGCGCGGATTCGGAGGGTTTCCTTCTATTCTGATAGTATTAGTTGACATTTTTCTTCATTTCATTGTTAGATACTCTTTACACATAGAGCCACAGTTGTATGTTCTCTTTTAGTCTGTGTTGCCCGTGGTATTCCGGATCTTGGTGGTGTTTTCTACAGTGTGTTTTGACGGATGTATGTGCCAAGCGGCACGAATTACATTTCTTTTTATGCTATTTTCCGCTATTTCTTACTTAATGTTCATAACTTGTATAATCCGCAATGTGTTAGGCTTACCTAGTCGTGGGGACTGGGTGCCGTCATGACATGTTCACGATTGGTGAACTAGGGTCGTGACAAGTTGGTATTAGAGCTCTAGGTTCGTAGGAGTCACGGGACACAAACCGGTTACTTAGATTCTCGCCGATCGATACGGAGACGTCTGTATTTATCTACGAGGGGCTATGTAACTGTTTAGGAAACTATTCAATTCTTTGAATTCCTTATCGTGCGCCATTTATTCAGTTGGAGCCTATGTCATATGTTATTTTGCATCCCCTCGTGTATTGAAATTGCGCACTCGGTATCAAGTATGCACCGACGGTTCGTGATGCTGCAGAGTGATTTCAAGGGAGTCAAGAATTTACTCAACCATTGTTACCGCGTGTCATCCATATCGATAATGCAAGAGAATTGAGAGATCTTCAATTGTGCACATGGGGGTACACTAGATTCCGACATTCGGTTGATAATTATGGTCTTGAGAAAGTTTACTTAACTGCCAAATCGCCATACAATGGTAGAATCACAAGGTGGATGTAGATCGAAAGATAGTTGGTGGTAATAAAGACTATATGGTTCACATGAGATATTTATTTAGCGAAGGATTCAGCCAGCAGAGATACTGGGGGGAAATGAGTTTAACTGTCTTAAGAAGGCCATGTACCAAACGAATGTCTTGGGCTGTCTTATGATGAAGACGTACAAATGATAAAGGCTATTGTCGTGGATTAGCAGAATGTATCTTAAGGCTTCGTGCTAAGTGAAAGGATTTCACTATCAACGATCTAATGATGGGTCATGTGTCATATCAGATTTGGCCTGCGATGTATTTAGGTGCTATTCAAAAAGTTCTTGAAAACTTGCGGATGAGTAAGAGTTGAGACTCGTATGGTATGATGTTGGGACTTTTGATGTTCCTGTGTCCATAATAATTCTACATTTCATTATTAGTAGGGAAGACTTCGGCAAAGGCTACATGGTGCTTCGTAGGTGTGAGAATCACAGTATGTCTTAAGCTGTCGTGGTAAAGAATGCCTGATACATAGAGCGGGAAGATGCTTGGTTGTACTGGGATGGGTTCATACCCTATGGTGTCAGAGTGCTAATAGAGCACAGGTGGTTATGTTCGTTGGATCTAGTGAACTGCAGTTGAATAAGAGTAAATGACTCGAGAGAATGGTTCTAATGTGTTCGAGAGTTGTGTAATAGTGGCCTTGAGCTAAGTGGGAGAGTCCTACCGATTACGATGGGGTCGCATGGTTAATTACCTGCATGAATTCAGGATACTAGTGTATTATTGTGTTATTCTAGCCACGGAAAAAGGGCCATGAGTGGTAATTTGAGTATTTGAATTGTTGAATGCATGTTATGGTTAGCCTTACTGGCTCGTGTTCAAACTTGAGGAAAGATTCATGATTTATGCCTCGTATAGGTGCAGGCTTCGCGGGAAGTGGTTCCGCTGGGGGCTTTATCGAGAGGGTATTCATATGTTATAAAATTCATTAGAGTTGGTTGCGTACTAGGGCAAGTCAGGGCCGGATGGCTCTCAATAGCGGTCCTAGTGAATTCAAGAGGTAAAGTGTGGTGCCTGATAATTCGGAGTCTATAAGTACAGTTGAGGCTCAAGCTTTTGAAGCAACTTATGAAGAAAAGCACAAAACGATCTATGATGTTTTGACTTGTGGTGTAGTATTTAAGAGAAATGAAATGGTCGTCGTTCTTGAGATAGCATGGCCTCATGATTTAAGGTCACTCGGGGTAAGTACGGTTGGAATAAGTTAGGTATTGAAGGAAGATATTAACATTTCTAAGGCAATCAATGATAACCTGGAAGGAAGTAGATTGATCAACCATAGTTGAGTTGGCGTATTGGTGTCAATGATCGGTTCATGCAACGTGATCGAATTATGCATGTGATTTGTGGCGGTGCATTGAAGACTTGTCGGCCGCAGTGATTGACGTTATTCTAAAGTATTCTTCTGTTAAGGGCCTGTTATGAGTAGGCAGATCTCAGGAAGGGTTATGGTGGCTTGGACCACTACTTAGAGATTGGCATATTCGATGGCTATGAGAATTCACCGTATGTTGTTATAGTTCACCTGCAGTGAGCTAAATGGAAAGTCTTATGTGATGAAGTATTAGCCTATCGTCAGTTCTAGAGCTATGATGGAAATTGTGTCTATCGTATATCGGCACGTGATGTGCAGTGAGTAGTATGAAATTTGAAGTAAGGACCAAGGTCACACTTTGGTCAATGAATGTGATATAAAGAGCTCGGATGAGCAGGAAAGGACTTCCAGTGTTTTGAGTAAGATGGGTATTAACATCAGTATCATTTGAGATCGGTGTTCTATGAGAAAGGCTTTGCATCTCGGTTAGGGACTCCTAATCGCTTTTCAGTGTTAGTGTAGCCGGTGGGTTGAATGTGTAGGTCCGTTTAATTATTCGGAAAATGGTGGGAGCTTGACCCACAAGAAGATTGTATAAGTGTGACTTATAGTCACTTGATTGGTTAGAAATTGAAACCGAGTATGAGGATTTTGGTGATATCATTCATTTGAGAATTTATGCCTGGAGGGCACTCTGCTTATTGGGTTATAGACCCGTGAAATATTATTGATTTAGCTTAGCATGACAAGGATAGACTTAAGGTCGGTGGATTGATTTAAATGTGGAAAGTGAGCCTTGCGTCAAGCCAGTTGTGTTTCTTCCAGCAATGCGCCCTTTATGGAGGGATAGTCGCGGTCTTATTTTGTTGTTAGTTAATTCATGTAAAGATATATTGCGCCGTATGAGTTGTGAGATGGCTTGGTAAATTCCTTATGTGTTGAGGTTCCGCTCGGCGGTGATGTTATATGAGCATGATGGCTCTTGAGACTCAGATCATATATCGCACCTCAGTTGTGCTTGAGTTTGTAGCCTATAGCGCTATATGTTTCCTTGTGACTGATATCACGCACCTTAGTGTGCTTATGATCGATATTCAGTATTTTGATGTGATAAGCTATTCAGCTCGACGTGTGGCTCCTTGTGTGAGTTTTATATTGTTTGGATCGTGTGGCACGCCGCCATGGGTATATTGTTGGGATCGGGTTGCACGCTGCAACAGTGTGATACTTATTTCAGTGTTCATATTTGCTGTTATGTGTTCTGTTTCCTATTTTTCTGAGGAGGTCCATGTTAGTGTGAGAGTTGAATAGTTCTCTCTAGTGTTCGCCTTCCTTTTGTGTCACGTACGAATTAGTGGCCTACCGACACATTGTGTCATATTGTAGGACTTTTGATTATGTCTGATGTGGCTTATCACCTGAGCAGTTCGTACTGGGTGAGATGAGGTTATGGGATTTGGGGTCAGTGCAAACTGATTATATGAAGTATATTATAGAGAAAAAGATCATTCTCTGGTTTAGGACAAGGTAATGGATCTTGTCAGGAGTATAGACCCAATGAATTGTTGATTCAGTAGTTGGTTATGAATATCGGCACATCTCCTCCGTCGTGTCAGTATTGTAAAAGTTAGAACAAGACCTATGTAGACCATGAGGTGCAATGAGAGCATCTGATTCGCCGAATTTTTGGCTGATTTGGTCATAAAAATATTATCGTGGTCCTATGGATTTTGTGTTGCAAGGTAAGAATCCAGCAAAGTTATGCAGTCATGTTTGAGGACGGCGTGTGAGGAATAATTGTGTGACCTCTTGATAAAAACAAGCCTGACATAGAATTCCGGATGTTGGAATTAGGCTTTAAGACTTATTTATTTGAACAAAAGGGAATATCTTCAGATTATATCAGACTAATGTGCTTAGCTGAGTCCGAGATTTATTGGCCCTTTTGAGATTTGTGGCGTGTTGGGGAGGTTTCTTATGAGCTGGCCTTACCTCCCATCCTAGTCGGGGCCATCCCGTATTTCATGTCCCTATGCTCCGAGGATACCATGGTAACCGTCACACATGTTGGGTTTCACTTCTGTTCAGCTATACGAGGATCTGCCTAATGTTGAGGAGCTAGTGGCCATCCTGGACAGGCAAGTCAGGAAGCCAATGTCAAAGAACATCGCTTCAGTAAAGGTTTAGTGGCGGGGTCAGCCGGCCGAGGAGGCGACTTGGGAAACCGAGCAGGATATGCGCAACTAGTACCCTCATCTCTTTACCACTCCAGGTATGTTTTCTATGCTCGTTCGAGGACGAACGAATCTTTTAAGTGTGGGAAGATGTAACGACTCGACCGGTCGATTTTGAAAATCTAACTATTTCCCTAAGTTCATTTCTGCTATTGTAGTTCGTAGGGATGTTCGGTTATAGAATTTGAAGCATTTTGGGACACTTAGTCCCTAAATGAGAGCCTTATTGTTGAAAAAATGGCCTGTATTTGGAATAGCATTAAGACGACATTGGAATGGAAATCCGATGGTTCCATTAGCTCCGTTAGGTGATTTGGGGGTTGGGAGCGCATTCGGAATGTACTTTGGATGTCTGTAGCTCAATTAGGCTTGAAATGCCGTAGCTTGAAATTTTGGCGAGTCCGAACGATAGGTGAGATTTTGATCCGGGGGTCGGAATGGAATTTCGAAAATTTCTGTAGCTTGGTTATGTGATTTTGGATATGTCCTGCAAATTTTCAGGTCATTCGGACGTCATTTGGTCGGGTTTTTGATTAAATGCGTGTTTTGGAAGTTTTAGAAGAACTTAAGCTTGAATTCGATGTAATTTGATGGTATTGGCGTTGTTTGATGCATGTCGATGATTGAAACAAGTTTTCATGATGTTTTAGAAGGTGTTAGTATTTTTGGTTGAAGTCCCGAGGGCCTCGGGGTGATTTCGGATGGTTAACGGAAACTTTTGAAGTTGGAAAACTTCATAATAGGCGAAGATATAAATGAGTGTGCACAAGACCTCAATTTAAACGATCATATCTCCCGTTATATAAAGCGTTGTGTGAGCTACAACCTATCAAATTAAAGCCCTTTGAGTCTAGTTTCCAACACAATAAACGGTTCATCATTTGGAGGTGTATACAGAAAGTGATGAAAATTTTTCTGGGCATGTGTCAGTAGCGCGGCCTTAGCGCGGGAGCGCTAGTAGCCCGCGCTAATGGATTATTTTCTGCCTCAACCCGCGCTAATTAGCGCGGGCGCGCTAGTAGCAGGCCCCTAAATACCCCAAGATCGGGTATAGAGAGTTCCAAAGTCATTTTTGGGGCAAGGGCTTGCTCTCTCAAGAGGAATCCGTCCTACTCTTCATTTCTATGATCCAAGGTAAGATTTTTGGAGTATTTTGAGTTGATTACTACTCCTAAACACTTATATTAACATGGAGTAATCTTGAAAATCTTTATATTTTCAAGAAATTCCTTCAAGAACTCAAAAGGGGTTTTGCAAGATTTCTTCCAAAAGGTAAATCCTACACCTTAGACTTATATATATGGATATATTATGGGAATATGAGTATGAATCAAGAATTACAACTTATGGCATGGTAATTGGAAGTCATAAATTCCAAATTTAAATACATGAACATGGTAGGGATTTAAAGGTATTTATTTGATGGAATTTTGTTGGTTGGGTTTGAATGGATGGTCATACATGTGTATTTGGAAGTTATAAATTGGTTAGGAATGATGGTGAGATGAATTCTTGGTTAATGGTGATAGTTGGAAGAACCAATACTATAGTTATGAGGTGAAAATAACCATGCCTACAAGGTGTTTGATAATATGCCTAAATGGCATAAGTTATGGAATTTATTATCAATATTGGCCCTATTGAATGTTGAATTGTAGATTGAAGTTACATAACTATATTGGATCATCGTAGTATCATTAAGGGGCGAATTTCGGATATGTATGGCTAAAAACCCCGTCTTTTAGAAATCGAGCTTCATCGATCTTTGTGTGATCTTGGTCATTTTTCATAATTTTTCGTATTAGCTTAGAATTTAATTGTAGAATAAATTACTTGAATTATTATTTACAATATGCAATTTAATTGGATAGAGTTGAGCTACTCGGAGTCGGATACTCGTGGCAAGGGAGTCGTTTCTTAGCAGTTTTGTACCGGAATTGAGGTAAGTGGCTTGTCTAACCTCCTGTGGGGGAACCGTTACCCCTAGGATATTATGTGATAGTTTAAATGCCTTGTACGCGATATTGTAACTCACTTTACTTGAATTGTCAAATCCGTGATATTGCTGTTCTTAGATTATTAATTTGTGATATTTACCTGGTATTCGTTAGGGAAGCATGATTAGGTAGGATTTATCTATCTAATTGCCTAATTGTCCTACTTGAACTTCTTGATAATTGTTGGCACTAGTCCTCGGTGAAGTTGTAGTTAAGCATATTATGTTTCTGTGTGTGTTTTCTTTACTTGTTTTGTTGGTGGACTGCGGGTTCAATTCCCGGAGATCTCAGGGCTGTGAGTTCGATTCCCAGAGACCCGGAGTGATATTGGTAGGGACTGCGGGTTCGATTCCCGAGATCTTGAGTTATTTGTCGGGACTGCGGGTTCGATTCCCCAGATCCTGAGTTAATTGTAGGGACTGCGGGTTCGATTCCCAAGACCCGGAGTGATATTGGTAGGGACTACGGGTTCGATTCCCGAGATCCGAGTTATTGGTAGGGACTACGGGTTCGATTCCCGAGATCCGGAGTTATTGGTAGGGACTACGGGTTCGTTTATTGATATATTATTGGTAGGGACTGCGGGTTCGATTCCCGAGATCCCGAGTTATTTGTTGGGACTGCGGGTTCGATTCCCGAGATCCTGAGTTATTGGTAGGGACTGCGGGTTCGATTCTCGGAGATCCTGAGTTATTGATCTATTATTGAGACATGGGCAGCGGGCTCGATTCCCGGAGACCCAGGGGTACTGTTAATGGGACTGTGGGTTCAATTCCCACAGGTTCTGGACTTGTTAATTGAGTTGTTACTTGTTGTTAGTTTAATTGTAGACGGCTGCAGTAATCACTTTATTGTTGTTATTTAAAGATTATTGTGATTTAAACTGCTCTTTATTGTTATTGTCATTTTAATATTGATTTCTCTCAGTAGGCCCCCTGACCTTCCTCGTCACTACTCCATCGAGGTTAGGCTTGGCACTTACTGAGTACCGACGTGGTGTACTCATGCTACTCTTCTGCACACTTTTGTTGTGCAGATCCAGGTACATCAGGACAGGCTCATACTAGGTGATTCCGCAGCTTTTTGGGAGACCTCGAGGTATGATCTGCTACGTCCGCGGATCCGGAGGCTTTCCTTCTATTCTGATAATATTAGTTGACATTTTCCTTCATTTCATTGTTAGATACTCTTTACACATAGAGCCACAGTTGTATATTCTCTTTTAGTCCGTGTTACCCGTGGGATTCCGGATCTTGGTGGCATTTTATACAGTGTGTTTTGACGGATGTATGTGCCAAGCGGCACGGATTACATTTCTTTTTATGCTATTTTTCCGCTATTTCTTACTTAATATTCATAACTTGTATAATCCGCAATGTGTTAGGCTTACCTAGTCGTGGGGACTGGGTACCATCACGACATGTTCACGATTGGTGAACTAGGGTCGTGACAAAAATTTATATCTACCCAATACCAAATAAAATACTAAAAATAAGACAAATCCAAGGATATTTAGTAAATTTGATTGTAAATCGGGATTTTACCACTTAAAGTTAGAAGAAGAATCCAAAAAATTAACAGCATTTACAGTACCCCAAGGATTTTATGAATGGAACGTATTACCTTTCGAATATAAAAATGCACCAGGTAGATATCAACATTTTATGGATAACTATTTCAAACAACTAGAAAATTGCATAATATATATTGATGATATATTATTATATTCAAAAACACAAGATGAGCATATAAAATTATTAGAAAAATTTATACATATTATAGAAATATCGGGAATAAGCCTAAATAGAAAAAAGGCAGAAATAATGAAAAATCAAATAGAATTTCTAGGAATAGAAATAGATAAAAGTGGAATTAAAATGCAAACTCATATAGTACAAAAGATAATAAATTCAAATGAACAATTAGATACAAAAAAGAAATTACAATCATTTTTAGGATTAGTAAACCAAGTAAGAGAATATATACCAAAATTAGCAGAGACTTTAAAACCATTGTAGAAAAATCTAAAAAAGGATATAGAGTATCACTTTAGTGAAGAAGATAAAAAACAAGTAAGAAAAGTTAAACAAATATGTCAAAATCTACCAAAACTATACTTCCCAGATGAAAATAAAAAATTTACATATATAGTAGAATCGGATGCAAGTGAAAAAAGCTATGGAGGAGTATTAAAATACAGGTATGATAAAGAAAAAATAGAACATCATTGTAGGTATTATTCAGGAACATTCACAAACCCGGAGATAAAATGGGAAATAAATAGAAAAGAATTATATTCTTTATATAAATGTTTATTAGCTTTTGAACCCTATATAGTATACAACAAATTTATTGTAAGAACAGATAATACACAAGTAAAATGGTGGCTAACAAGAAAAATACAAGATTCTGTAACAACAAAAGAAATACGAAGGCTTGTATTGAATATACAAAATTTTACATTTACAATAGAGGTAATCAGAACTAACAAAAATATGATTGCAGACTACCTATCAAGACAAAGCTACACAAACTGAAGAAATAGATACAACAAAAGATATGATCTTATTCCTTGAGAAATTATCCTCTCAAATGGATAATATGTGAACAAGAATACAAAAGCTAGAAGATGCCAAAAATCTAAGTCAACAGCATGACTCAAAAAATGCGGAGCTATGTCGATCGGAAGACAATAAAATTACAGAGCTAAAAGGAGACGTTGGGAAACTCCTAAAAACCCATAACGATTGTTCAGTTATAGCTGCAGGAAGTTCATCTACAAAGAAATGAGTTAGAAATACGAACATGAACAAAATATTTGACAAACCATACATACCCAAAATACCAAAAGACCCATTATTCGTACCTCCACAAATGACATCATATTTAGAAAGCCTAAACCAAGAAAAGAAAGCTTACAATCATATAAGTAGATCATATATAGAAAATATTCACAAAATACAGATATACTAAACCTCAATCCAAGATCGAAAACTACCAGAGAACCAACCCAAGACTTCATAACCCAAAAGCTACAAGGATACAATAGGCTAATAGCACAACCAAAAACAAATGCCAACCTAGTAAAAACATGCTATAGTTATGGGCTATTGAGTACGGTATACACATATAACGGAGAGGAGATATCAACTATACCAGAATTATACAAGGCATTTATAAATTTCAAAAGAGTTACAAAAGGAAACCTATTCTTTATAAAATTCAATACCGCACTAGCAGAAATATTGTATGATGAAATAAAATCAGTCATACAAGTAATCAAGATAGGACTCACAAAAGATATGCTTATACCAGAAGAGATAGAACAACAACAAGAAATACCTAAATGCGAAATACCCAGCTTTTATGCAAACAAAAGGATTATTGGAATATCTACAATCATATGTGAGCTAGCACATAATTATCTAAACGGAAATGCTATCTGAAGTTATTATTCAAGAGACCAGTTATTAATATATTCAAATTCAAAGGAACAACGACAATCAGATATCGAGGAAATCCAATCATGGATTATGTCTCTATTAAATCCAGAGAGACAACCTACAACCAGAGCATTAAGAAAAGGATTTATCTCAGAAGATTTACTAGCAAGATATTGCAGAATAATCAGCCAAAAATATCCAGACCATGTATGTTCAAAATGTCACGGAAAAGATAATGTAATTCCAGAAGTCCAGTTAGAATAATTGAAGAAGATAGTAGAAGATAACTCAAAAGACGAGAAAGTCGTAAAGAAAAAGAAGAAAGAGACATAAAGAAGAAATGATCAAAAGAAGACAAAGAGAAAAGATGAGAAAGTCGTAAAGAAAAAAGAAGAAAGAGACATAAAGAAGAAATGATGAAAAGAAGACAAAGAGAAAAGATGAGAAAGTCGTAAAGAAAAAGAAGAAAGAGACATAAAGAAGAAGATATGATCAGAAGAAGAAGAAAAGATGTAAGTTAGTAAAGAAAAATTTGTAAAGTAGGCCCAATGTAAATAGTTTACGCGTTTTTAGTTTTAGTTATAAATAGATAGCATATGTATCAAGGAAGAGGCAAGCCTTTCATTCCGAAAGATCGCAGCACTGGCTATGCGATCGCAATGCACAGACTGATAAACATATGCGATCGCACCCCTTGCTATGCGATCACATAGCACATTTTTCTCACCCCTCCAAGCTCTTCTATGCGATCGCAATGACTCTATGCGATCGCATAGAGCAATCACTGACTGCAATGTTTTTCTACAGCAACTCCATGATCAAAATTTGCCCGTTAGGCATCCAAAATGATCCCGAGACCCCCGGGACCTCAACCAAAACGACCAACATACCCCAAAACACGATACGAACTTGTTCCAATCATAAAAAAACCATCCTAAACATCAAAATCACCAATTACACATGGATTCAAGCCTAAGTTCCTTAAAACTTTCCGAATTACACATTCGGTCAAAAACCCGACCAAACGACGTCCGAATGACCTGAAATTTTGCAGACACATCCAAAATCACCTAACGGAGCTACTGCAACTATCGGAATTCCATTCCGACCCCCGGATCAAAATCTCACCTACCGTTCGGATTTCGCCAAAATTCAACCTTAGCCAATTCAAGCCTATTTCTACACCGGGCTTCCAAATTCAATTTCGATTGCTCCCCTAAGTCACAAATCACCTCCCGGAACTAACCGAAACATCAGAATTAAATTCCAAGCCCTCTAACCAAATAGTCAACTTCGGGTTGACTTTCCTTATTCAAGTTTCCTTCAAAAAGGCTATATGCCTCATTTTCAATCCAAATCACTCCTAACTCACCCGATAGACTCTAACAATGATATAAAAGCATAAAACATGAAATTACAACATAACGGGGTGGTAATTCCCGTGACGACGGGCCGGGTCGTCACACTCACCTATCGTTCGGACTCGCCAAAATTTCAAACTTCGGCATTTCAAGCCTAATTGAGCTACAGACCTCCAAAATACATTCTGAATGCGTTCCCAACCCCCAAATCACCTAATGGAGCTAATGGAACCATCGTATTTCCATTCCGAGGTCGTCTTAATGCTATTCCAAATACGAGCCATTTTTTCAACTATAAGGCTCTCATTTAGGGACTAAGTGTCCCAAAATGCTTCAAATTCTATAACCGAACCTCCCGTCGAAGTACAATAGCATAAATGAACTTAGGGAAATAGTTACATTAGAGATCGGGGCATAATTTTCAAAAACGACCGGTCGGGTCGTTACAGTTTTGGTTTTTGCATTTAGGTTTCTATAATCTATAACCATTCTACTTTTTCCTCTTTTGGTTTTTGCATTTAGGTTTCTATAATCTATAACCATTCTACTTTTTCCTCTTTTTTGTTCACTATGTTTATTTACTATAAATGCTGGACTTGTATGTTTACTATTGCTTTCTTGTATATAACCTTGTTCTAGCAATTCGTCAATATGTATTTTAAATTCATTTAAATCTTTGAAATTGTATTTTAAAGGTTTTTGTGTTATTATACTATTTTCATCAATTAGCTCTATTTTTACCTTTGTTTTATGTTTTTCCCATCCTTGTAAGGGGTTTTCACTATACAATGGTTATAGTTAGAGGTAGGGCAGCTGAGGTAGTAACAGCTGACCCGCCCGTTGTACCAGTTCAGGAGCAGCCCCTAGTGGTTGTGTCACGACCCAAATCCGGTCGTGATGGCGCCCAACAATCAAGCTAGGCCAGCCAAACCAACCATTTCTAATTACATCGAATACCAGTCCCAAATGGACAACCCAAGAAGAATATATGAGTTTAAGAACTCCAATAATAATAAATAAAGAACAAAATACTGACACTCCCAAAGATCCGGAGTCACAAGTCTAGAGCCTCTAACAAAACCCAAAAGGAATAGAGAGTACTATATAGAAATACTCAAGTCTGAATACAAATACAAATAACAACTGGAAAGGAGAGGAGAAGCTAGGTTCTGCGAACGTAGGCAGCTACCTCAACAACTCGATATGACACTACAAATGCTGGAAATGCCTGTCTACTGCTCCTGAGTACCTGAGTCCTGCACACAAAAGGTGCAGGGAGTAGGGGTGAGTACTAAGTACTCAGTGAGTAATAAATATATACAAGTAGCTGAAAATAAGAAATTCACAGAATACCACAATATGAAGCTACTCTACAGTCCGAATCTCCTACGAACTAGCATCAATAGTACAATTCAGCTACCACAGAGTAATTCAACAAATAAAGATGCAATGCAATGCACATAACCACTTCGGCGTGTAGCCCGATCCAATTTAACGTCGACGGCGCTCACTAGGGGTGTGTACAGACTCTGGAGGGGCTCCTACAGCCCAAGCGCAATACTGCTTGTAACGACCCGACCGGTCGTTTTAGAAAATTACGCCCCAATCCCTAATTTAACTGTTTCCCTAAGTTCATTTCTGCTATTGTGGTTTGCCGGGATAGTCGGTTCGGAAATTTGGAGCATTTTGGGACACTTAGTCCCTAAATGAGAACTTTAAAGCTAGAAAATGGCCCGTAGCCGGAACAGTGTTAAGACGATCTCGGAACGGAAATCCGATGGTTCCATTAGCTCCGTTAGGTGATTTCGGGGTTGGGAGCGCATTTGGAATGTATTTTGGAGGTCCGTAGCTCAATTAGGCTTGAAATGCCGAAGGTTGAAATTTTGACGAATCCGAACAATAGGTGAGATTTTGATCCGGGGGTCGGAATGGATTTCCGACAATTTCTGTAGCTTTGTTATGTGATTTTGGATATGTCCACAAATTTTCAGGTCATTTGGACGTCGTTTGGTTGGGTTTTGGATCGAATGTTAGTTTTGAAAGTTTTGAAGAAACTTAGGCTTGAATCCGTGTGTAATTGGTGATTTTGATGTTTAGGATGGTGTTTTTCTGATTGGAACAAGTTCGTATCGTGTTTTGGAATATGTTGGTGGTTTTCGTTGGGGTCCCGGGGGCCTCGGGAGGATTTCGGACCATCGATCGGGCATTTGAACTTGGAAAAGGCCTGCTGTAAAATTGCAGGTTTCTGCCCAGGCATTTAGCCTTCGCGTTCGCGAGGCATGGGCCGCGTTCGCGAAGGCTTGGCAGAGTAAAGCATCACGTTCGCGATAAGGGGTGTCGCGTTCGCATAGGCAAGGTAAGGTGAAGCTTCGCGTTCGCGTGACTTGGGGTCGCGATCGCGTAGAAGAAAAGGGTAGAGCTTCGCGTTCGCGTGGGAGTGTACGCGTTCGCGTAGAGGAAGGACCCGGCGGCTGGGAGATTGTTCATCGCGAACGTGTGATGGAGCGTCGCGTTCGCGAAGGGTACTGGGGCCGAGTATCGCGAATGCGTGGGATGGCGTCGCGTTCGCGAAGAGGATGTTGGGCTGTTCATCACGAACGCGTGAACAGTAACACGAACGCGATGAGCAATGGGGTCTGGCAGTGAGCTTAAGTTCAGAACATAACACCCGCGACCCCCATTCACAAAAACGCCATTTTTGAGCTCCAAGAGAGTATTTTGAAGGGGAAACGCTGGGATATCATCGGTAAATCATCGGGGGTAAGTTTCTTGACCTTAATTCGTTGGTTTATCATGAAATCCGTGATTATTTCACCTGAAAATGGTGTATTAAAGGTGGGTTTGAGCCCAAGGCCTAAATGTTAGAAAATCTCTGATTTGAGTGGGCAAATGGAGTCCGATTTTGGTAAATTTTATATGCCTAGACTCGTATTGAGATAAGGAACCCGAATATATATTTTTCGTGATTTTTCGATATGCGTACCGAAAGTCGGGTTTTGACAACTTGTGGGTTTTGGTATATTTTGAGTTATTTTGATTGGGTAATGCCCAATTGGCCTATTTTGATGTGATTCTATTGATTTTTATCAGATACTACACTTGTGGAGGCCGACATTCACGGCAAGAGGGTTATTTCATAGCGGTTTTGTACCGGAGTTGAGGTTAGTGGCTTGTCTAACCTCATGTGGGGGACTTTCACCCCTAGGATATTATTGTGATACTTTAAATGCCTTGTACGCGAGGTGACGGACGTGTACATGCGCCTGGTTGTTGAACACATACTTTACTCAAAATGTTCAATGAGTGATATTCCTGTTCTTAGTTGTTAAATTCGATATTCCTACCCGGTAGTAGTTAGAAAAGCATGATTAGATAGAATCTAACTGTCTAGTTGCTTAATTGACTTACTTGAGTTTTTCTTGGTAATCGCTGGCGCTGTTCATCGGCGAAGTTATCGTTAAGCATATTATACTTCTCTCAGTGTATTCCTTTACTTGCTGTGGTTATGGACTACGGGTTCAATTCCCGAGATCCTGAGATTATTAAAATGTGGACTACGGGTTCGATTCCCGAGATTTTGAGATTATTAAAATGTGGACTACGGGTTTAATTCTCGAGATCCTGAGATTATTGAAATATGGACTACGGGTTCGATTCCCGAGATCCTGAGATTATTAAAATGTGGACTACGGGTTCGATTCCCGAGATTCTGACTTATTGGTAGGGACTGCGGGTTCGATTCCCGGAGATCCTAAGTTATTGATTATTTATTGAGACATGGGCTGCAGGTTCGATTCCCGGAGACCCAGAGGTACTGAGAATGGGACTGTGGGTTCAATTCCTATAGGTCCTGGATTTGTTTATTTGAGTTGATTATTTGTTGTTAGCTTAATTGTAGACAATTGCGGTAATCATCTTATGGTTGTTATTTCGGAAATTATTGTTATTATCATTTAGACTGTTTATTTTGTTATCATCATATTATTATTGTTTCTCAGTAGGGCCCTGACCTTCCTCGTCACTACTCCATCGAGGTTAGGCTTGGAACTTACTGAGTACCGCCGTGGTGTACTCATGCTACTCTTCTGCACACTTTTGTTGTGCAGATCCAGGTACATCAGGATAGGCTCGTACTAGGTGATTTCGCAGCTTTTTGGGAGACCTCGAGGTATGATCCGCTACGTCCGCGGATCCGGAGGCTTTCCTTCTATTCTGATAGTATTAGTTGACATTTTCCTTCATTTCGTTGTTAGATACTCTTTACACATAGAGCCACAGTTGTATATTCTCTTTTAGTCCGTGCTACCGTGGGGTTCCGGATCTTGGTAGTGTTTTATTTATTGTGTGACGGATGTATGTGCCAAGCGGCACGAATTACATATCTTTTATGCTATTTTACGCTATTTCTTATTTAAGTGTTTATAACTTGTATATTCCGCAACGTGTTAGGCTTACCTAGTCGTGGGGACTGGGTGCCATCACGACATGTTCACAATTGGTGAACTAGGGTCGTGACAAGTTGGTATCAAAGCTCTAGGTTCATAGGAGTCACGGGACACAGACCGGTTACTTAGAGTCTCGCTGATCGATACGGAGACGTCTGTATCTACCTACGAGGGGCTATGTAATTGTTTAGGAAATTCTTCATTTCTTTGGATTCCTTGTCGTGCGACATTTTTGGCATCAAAATCTAAACTACTGCTTTCTATTCTCTCACAGATGGTGAGGACACGAGCTACTCGCGTTGAATAGGTACCCGCGCCCCCTGTTGCCTCCGTCAGAGGCCAGAGCCAAGGTAGAGGACGAGGACGCGCCCGAGGTACAGCCACAGCACCCGCGCGCGCTGCCGCTGAGGTGCCACAGGTAGATCAGGTTGGAGCGCAGGCACCTGGTACACCGACTACGGCTGCTACTACTCCAGCACTACAGGAGACCCAGGCCCAGTTCATGAATATGTATACAACTTTAGCTCAGGCAGGACTGCTTCCTCTCGTCGCAGCTACATCTCAGGCCGGGGGATGGGCCCAGACTCCCGCAGCCGTTACACCGGAGCAGTGTGTGCCAGTGGGACGGGTTTCAGATGTTTTGGTTATGCCTCCTGCTACCCCAGCACAGCCCGGAGGTGGACCAGCTGCCTCTGAGGACGAGCAGCGTAGATTGGAGAGGTTCAAGAAATATGACCCTCCAGTGTTTAGTGGTTTGGCTTCGGATGATGCATTGGTTTTCTAGAGGAGTGTCATCGTATTCTTCGTACTACGGGGATTGTGGAGACCAGCGGGGTTTCCTTCACTGCTTTTCAGTTTCGTGGGGCCGCTTATGATTGGTGGCGCACGTATGAGTTGGATAGTCCAGAAGAGTCTGCTTCATTGACTTGGACGCAGTTTTCAGATCTGTTTTTGAGGGAGTTTGTTCCACAGAGCCTTAGGGATTCTTGGCGCTCGGAGTTTGAGCGGTTGCGACGGGGCTCCATGTCAGTATCAGAGTATGCTATCAGTTTCACCCGTCTAGCCAAGCATGCACCGGCTTTGGTAGCCACGGTTCGGGAGAGAGTGCGGAGATTTATTGAGGGCCTTGTTCCGCCTATCCGATCCGGCATGGCCAGAGAGCTGGAGACAGATATATCTTATCAGCAGGCAGTTAGCATTGCCAAGAGGATCGAGAGTATGCTCCCTAGAGAGCGGAGAGAGAGAGAGGCCGAGAGGTCTCGTGAGTCGGGCCATTTCTCTGGTGCCCGCACTTCATCAGCCGGTCGTTTTGGCAGGGGTTATTCCGGTCGACCAGTTCACTCGGCATTGCCCGCGGCCGGTAGTACTCCAGGCCTTCCAGCATCTCAGGAGCCTTATTATGCTCCCCCAGTTTCCAGTGCACCTCCTGCGCGGGGTCCTTCCAGGGGTCAGACTAGTGGGGGTGAGGCCGGTCAGTCTCAGCCACCGCGTCCTCCCAGAGCTTGTTTTGAGTGCGGGGATACTCGCCATCTGTTTAGGGAGTGCCCCGGGCGTAGGAGAGGAGCCCCTCATCAGTCATCACATCATCAGCGTGGTTCTCAGGGCCAGCAGGCTATCATTCCAGCTCCAGCTGCCACACCACCTGCCCGGCCAGCCAGGGGCGGGGGTCAGGGTGCCAGAGGCCGCCCTCGAGAGGGGGGACAGGCCAGATTCTATGCTACTCCTGATCGTGCTGCGGCTGTTGCATCTGACTCTGTTATCACAGGTATTATTCTGGTTAGTCATAGGGAGGCATCGATTCTATTCGACCCTGGTTCCACTTTTTAATATGTGTCTTCTTACTTTGCTTCTCATCCTGGGTGTGCCTCGGGATTCTTTGAGTGCCCCCATTTATATTTCCACTCCGGTGGGTGATTCTTTGGCTGTGGACCGCGTATATCGGTCGTGTTTGGTTACCATTTGTGATTTTGAGACCAGAGCGGATCTATTGCTGCTCGGGATGGTCGATTTTGATATTATTCTGGGCATGGACTGGTTGTCACCCCATTATGCTATTCTTGATTGTCACGCCAAGACCGTGACGCTGGCTATGCCAGGCATTCCACGTATTGAGTGGAGTGGTACTCTAGATCACACCCCTAGCCGTGTTATTTCTTTTCTCAGAGCTCGGCGTATGGTTGAGAAGGGGTGTGCTGCTTATCTAGCCTATGTGCGGGACGTCAGTGTTGACACTCCCTCTATTGATTCTGTTCATGTGGTACGTGAGTTTGCTGATGTATTTCCAGCTGATCTTCCGGGCATGCCGCCCGACAGAGATATTGACTTTGCTATTGACTTGTTGCCGGGCACTCGGCCCATTTCTATTCCACCGTACCGTATGGCTCCTCCTGAGTTGAAGGAGTTGAAGGATCAGTTACAGGAGTTATTGGGCAAGGGTTTTATTCGACCCAGTGTGTCGCCTTGGGGTGCTCCTGTATTGTTTGTGAAGAAAAAGGACGGTTCTATGCGTATGTGTATTGACTATCGTCAGCTGAATAAGGTTACAGTGAAGAACCGGTATCCTTTGCCCCGTATTGATGATTTATTTGACCAGTTACAGGGCGCACATGTGTTTTCTAAGATTGATTTGCGCTCCGGGTATCACCAGCTGAAGATTCGGGAGCCAGATATCCCGAAGACTGCCTTCAGGACCCGGTATGGTCACTATGAGTTCCTCGTGATGTCTTTTGGGCTGACTAATGCCCCAGCAGCCTTTATGCATTTGATGCACATTGTGTTCAGGCCTTATCCGGACTCGTTCGTGATTGTTTTCATTGATGATATTCTAGTATATTCCCGGAGCCGGGAAGAGCACGAGCAGCATTTGAGGATAGTGCTTCAGATTCTGAGGGAGAAGCAGCTTTATGCCAAGTTCTCTAAATGTGAATTCTGGTTGAGTTCAGTGGCATTTTTGGGCCACGTGGTGTCGAGTGATGGTATTCGAGTAGATCCGAGGAAGGTGGAAGCCGTGCAGAGTTGGCCCAGACCCTCCTCCGCTACTGAGATTCGCAGTTTCCTTGGTTTGGCGGGCTATTACCGTCGTTTCGTAGAGGGGTTCTCTTCGATTGCAGCACCTATGACCAGATTGACCCAAAAGGGTGCCCCTTTCCGGTGGACAGACGAGTGTGAGGCGAGCTTTCAGAAGCTCAAGACGGCTTTGACTTCGGCCCCTATATTGATGTTGCCTACAGGTTCGGGGTCCTATACTATATATTGTGATGCCTCACGAGTTGGACTCGGTGCGGTATTGATGCAGGACGGTAGGGTGATTGCCTACGCGTCGAGAGAGCTGAAGGTGCATGAGAAGAATTACCCTGTTCATGATTTGGAGCTACCTGCCATTGTTCACGCCTTGAAAATTTAGCGTCATTACTTGTATGGGATTCCTTGTGAGATCTACACTGATCACTGTAGCTTGCAGCACTTGCTTAAGCAGAAGGACCTGAATATGCGTCAGAGGAGATGGTTGGAGTTACCGAAGGACTATGATATTACTATTCTCTATCATCCGGGCAAGGCTAATGTGGTTGCTGATGCCTTGAGTCGTCGGGTAGAGAGTTTGGGGAGTTTAGCATAACTACCAGCTTCGGAGAGGCCTATGGCGATGGATGTTCATGCTTTGGCCAGGCAGTTTGTTAGATTAGATCTTTCGGAGCCCAGCCGGGTTCTAGCCTGTGTGGTTTCTCGGTCTTCTCTATTTGATCGCATCAGGGAGCGTCAGTTCGACGACCCTCATTTGCTTGTCCTCCAGGATAGAGTTCGGCGTGGTGATGCTCGGGAAGTTACCATCGGAGATGATGGCGTTATGAGGATGCAAGGGCGCATCTGTGTGCCCAATATAGATGATCTTCGAGAGCTGATTCTAGTAGAGGCCCATAGCTCGCGGTATTCCATCCATCCGGGAGCCGCGAAGATGTATCAGGACTTGAAACAGCATTACTGGTGGAGGCGGATGAAGAGGGATATAGTTGATTATGTTTCCGGATGCCTCAACTGCCAGCAGGTGAAGTATGAGCATCAGCGTCCGGGTGGATTGATGCAGCGAATTGAGATTCCCGAGTGGAAATGGGAGCATTACCATGGACTTTGTATCCGGACTTCCACGGACGGTTAGGAAGTTTGATTCCATTTGGGTCATTGTGGATCGGCTGACCAAGTCCGCCCATTTTATACCGGTGAGCACTACATATTCATCGGAACGACTGGCGGAAATCTATATCAGAGAGGTAGTTCGGCTGCATGGTATTCCAGTTTCCATCATTTCAGATAGAGGCACTCGGTTCACTTCACGGTTCTGGAGAGCTGTACAGCAGGAGTTAGGTACTCGGGTGGAGCTGAGCACAGCATTTCACCCCCAGACTGATGGGCAGTCCGAGCGCACTATTCAGATTTTGGAGGATATGTCCATGCGTGCGTGATTGAGTTTGGAGGTTCATGGGATCACTTCTTGCCACTGGCGGAGTTTGCTTATCACAACAGCTACCAGTCTAGTATTCAGATGGCACCGTACGAGGCCCTATATGGTAGGAGGTGCAGGTCTCCCGTGGGTTGGTTTGAGCCGGGCGAGGCCAGGTTGCTAGGTACTGATATGGTTCGGGAGGCTATGGACAAGGTCAAGGTGATTCAGGACAGACTTCGTGAAGCTCAGTCTAGACAGAAGAGTTATGCGGATAAGAAGGTTCGCGACGTGGCTTTTATGGTTGGCGAGCGGGTTCTACTTCGAGTCTCGCCCATGAAGGGCATTATGAGGTTTGGGAAGAAAGGAAAGCTGAGTCCTAGATTTATTGGCCCTTTTGAGATTTTGAGGCGTGTTGGGGAGGTTGCTTATGAGTTGGCCTTACCTCCCGGCCTAGCCGGAGTTCACCCCGTATTTCATGTCTCCATGCTCCGGAGATACCATGGTGACCCGTCGCATGTGTTGGATTTCACTTCCGTTCAGCTAGACAAGGATCTGTCTTATGTTGAGGAGCCAGTAGCCATTCTAGACAGGCAGGTCAGAAAGCTAAGGTCAAAGAACATCGCTTCGGTAAAGGTTCGGTGGCGGGGCCAGCCGGTCGAGGAGGCGACTTGGGAGACCGAGCAGGATATGCGCAGCCAGTACCCTCATCTTTTCACTACTCCGGGTATGTTTTCTATGCTCGTTCGAGGACGAACGAATCTTTAAGTGTGGGAAGATGTAACGACCCGACCGGTCATTTTAGAAAATTACGCCCTAATCCCTAATTTAACTGTTTCCCTAAGTTCATTTCTGCTATTGTGGTTTGCCGGGAGAGGCGGTTCGGAAATTTGGAGCATTTTGGGACACTTAATCCCTAAATGCGAACTTTAAAGCAAGAAAATGGCCCGTAGCCGGAACAGTGTCAAGACGATCTCGAAACGGAAATCCGATGGTTCCACTAGCTCCGTTAGGTGATTTCGGAGTTGGGAGCGCGTTCGGAATGTATTTTGGAGGTCTGTAGCTCAATTAGGCTTGAAATGCCGAAGGTTGAAACTTTGACGAATCCGAACGATAGGTGAGATTTTGATCCGGGGGTCGGAATAGATTTCCGACAATTTTTGTAGCTTTGTTATGTGATTTTGGATATGTCCACAAATTTTCAGGTCATTTGGACGTCGTTTGGTTGGGTTTTGGATCGAATGTTAGTTTTGAAAGTTTTGAAGAAACTTAGGCTTGAATCCGTGTGTAATTGGTGATTTTGATGTTTAGGATGGTGTTTTTCTGATTGGAACAAGTTCGTATCGTGTTTTGGAATATGTTGGTGGTTTTCGTTGGGGTCCCGGGGGCCTCGGGAGGATTTCGGACCATCGATCGGGCATTTGAACTTGGAAAATGCCTGCTGTAAAATTGCAGGTTTCTGCCCAGGCATTTAGCCTTCGCGTTCGCGAGGCATGGGCCGCGTTCGCGAAGGCTTGGCAGAGTAAAGCATCGCATTCGCGATAAGGGGTGTCGCGTTCGCGTAGGCAAGGTAAGGTGAAGCTTCGCGTTCGCGTGACTTGGGGTCGCGATCGCGTAGAAGAAAAGGGTAGAGCTTCGCGTTCGCGTGGGAGTGTACGCGTTCGCGTAGAGGAAGGAACCGGCGGCTGGGAGATTGTTCATCGCGAACGCGTGATGGAGCGTCGCGTTCGCGAAGGATACTGGGGCCGAGTATCGCGAACGCGTGGGATGGCGTCGCGTTCGCGAAGAGGAAGTTGGGCTGTTCATCGCAAACGCGTGAACAGTAACGCGAACGCGATGAGCAATGGGGTCTGGCAGTGAGCTTAAGTTCAAAACATAACACCCGCGACCCCCATACTCAAAAAACGCCATTTTTGAGCTCCAAGAGAGGATTTTGAAGGGGAAACGCTGGGATATCATTCGGGAAATCATCGGGGGTAAGTTTCTTGACCTTAATTCGTTGGTTTATCATGAAATCCGTGATTATTTCACCGAAAATGGTGGATTAAAGGTGGGTTTGAGCCCTAGGCCTAAATGTTAGAAAATCTCTGATTTGAGTGGGCAAATGGAGTCCGATTTTGGTAAATTTTATATGCCTAGACTCGTATTGACATAAGGAACCCGAATATATATTTTTTGTGATTTTTCGATAAGCGTACCGAAAGTCGGGTTTTGACAACTTGTGGGTTTTGGTATATTTTGAGTTATTTTGATTGGGTAATGCCCAATTGGCCTATTTTGATGTGATTCTATTGATTTTTATCAGATACTACACTTGTGGAGGTCGACATTCGCGGCAAGAGGGTTATTTCATAGCGGTTTTGTACCGGAGTCGAGGTAAGTGGCTTGTCTAACCTCGTGTGGGGGACTTTCACCCCTAGGATATTATTGTGATACTTTAAATGCCTTGTACGCGAGGTGACGGGCGTGTACATGCGCTGGTTGTTGAACACATACTTTACTCAAAATGTTCAATGAGTGATATTCCTGTTCTTAGTTGTTAAATTCGATATTCCTACCCGGTAGTAGTTAGAAAAGCTTGATTAGATAGAATCTAACTGTCTAGTTGCTTAATTGACTTACTTGAGTTTTTCTTTTTAATCGCTGGCGCTGTTCATCGGAGAAGTTATCGTTAAGCATATTATACTTCTCTCTGTGTATTCCTTTACTTGCTGTGGTTATGGACTACGGGTTCAATTCCCGAGATCCTGAGATTATTAAAATGTGGACTACGGGTTCGATTCCCGAGATCCTGAGATTATTGAAATATGGACTACGGGTTCAATTCCCGAGATCCTGAGATTATTGAAATATGGACTACGGGTTCAATTCCCGAGATCCTGAGTTATTGGTAGGGACTGCGGGTTCGATTCCCGGAGATCCTGAGTTATTGATTATTTATTGAGACATGGGCTGCGGGTTCGATTCCCGGAGACCCAGAGGTACTGAGAATGGGACTGTGGGTTCAATTCCCACAGGTCCTGGATTTGTTTATTTGAGTTGATTATTTGTTGTTAGCTTAATTGTAGACAGTTACGGTAATCATCTTATGGTTGTTATTTCGGAAATTATTGTTATTATCATTTAAACTGTTTATTTTGTTATCATCATATTATTATTGTTTCTAAGTAGGGTCCTGACCTTCCTCGTCACTACTCCATCGAGGTTAGGCTTGGCACTTACTGAGTACCGCTGTGGTGTACTCATGCTACTCTTCTGCACACTTTTGTTGTGCAGATCCAGGTACATCAGAGCAGGCTCGAGCTAGGTGATTTTTCCGCCGCATTTGGGAGACCTCGAGGTATGATCCGCTACGTCCGCGGATCCGGAGGCTTTCCTTCTATTCTAATAGTATTACTTGGCATTTTTCTTTCATTTCGTTGTTAGACACTCTTTACACATAGAGCCACAGTTGTATATTCTCTTTTAGTCTGTGCTACCGTGGGGTTCCGGATCTTGGTAGTGTTTTATTTATTGTGTGACGGATGTATGTGCCAAGCGGCACGAATTACATATCTTTTATGCTATTTTCCGTTGTTTCTTATTTAAGTGTTTATAACTTGTATATTCCGCAACGTGTTAGGCTTACCTAGTCGTGGGGACTGGGTGCCATCACGACATGTTCACAATTGGTGAACTAGGGTCGTGACACTCGCGTTTGCGTAAGGTAATTTTTTACGTTGACCGGTCAACCCAAAAATCCTTCTTCGCGTTCGCATAATCTCTCTCGCATTTGTGAAGAACAAATCTTACTTCCAGTTTCCGGTTCATAATTTATGAAAAATACTTTAACTTTATTAAATTTGCAAAAGCCGGTGACTTAGCATTTCAAAAGTGTGATTTCAATTTTCAGGACTGAGATCAGTGATTTAAGCAATTATAGCTATCACATAATTATTGTCCTCTAAGGACACTACATGTCGGCACAAGTCCCCAAACAAGGCTTACAGCCCACAAATATAACAAATACAGTGTATTACCAACACTAATAACATATTATTCATTTCCGGGATGGACCAAGTTTCAATCCCCAGTCACAATCAATCCCGCACCTGCCACGGTGTGCGAGCCACCGGGGTTTCGAACCCTCAGGCTACCATATACACAAACTACTCACCTCTAGCCGGTCGTAGACTCGTCCGTGATGCCTTTTCCTTTGAATTTAGCTCCCTCGTGCGTAGAATCTAGTCAAATCACAATATTTATATCAAATACGAGTCAAAGAATCATAACCCATTTCCATTTACATGAAATCCGCATAAATACACTAAGTTGGTAAAACCCGACTTCCGGTACGCTTCTCGAAAAATTACGAAAATCACATATTCGGAACCCTCATCTCAATACGAGTCTAAGCATATCAATTTTACCAAAATCGGACTCCATTTGCTCATTGAAAACCTTGATTTTCTAAAGTTCAAGCCTAGGGTTAAATCTTCCAAGAATCACCCCAAATTCTTCCATTTTCATGATATAATTGCATAAGAATACCAATACTAATCATAGTTTAAGTCCATAGTTGCTTACCTGATGATTTCCCTTGAGTTTCTCTTCCAAATCGCCCAAATCGCCTCTAAAGCCGAGACCCAAATGTGTGAAATGTTTCTGAAATTTTCTAACTTCTGATACACTTAACTCACTGCGATTTTCGCTTCTCCGATACACGGACCGCTCCTGCGGATCCGCTTCTGCGGAAAGTCTTCCTCTCCTGCGGAATGTTCCGCTTCTGCGACCAAGACTCCGCTCCTGCGGACTCGCCTATGCGGCCAACCACCCGCTTCTGCGAACTTCTCCATTTCGCCTCTTGACCACTTCTGCGGTCTACCATTCGATCCTGCGACGCCACCTCAGCGGACATATTTCCGCTTCTGCGAAAACAAGCGCTCCTGCGCCTCCAAGTCCGCTTCTGCGGACTCGCTCCTACACCCCCATTTCCGCAGGAGTGAAAACAACAGAACCAGAACACTTCCCTGCAATTTTTCCACATTTTCTCCCGTTTGGCCATCCGAAAACACCTCGAGGCCCCCGGGACCTCATCCAAACACACCAACACATCCTAATTCCTTATTCAAACTTGTTCCAATCATAAAAACACCATCCTAAACATCAAAATCACCAATTACCCACGGATTCAAGCCTAAATTTCTTAAAACTTTCCGAATTACACATTCGATCAAAACCCGATCAAACGACGCCCGAATGACCTGAAATTTTGCAGGCACATCCAAGATCACCTAACGGAGCTACTGCAACTGTCGGAATTCCATTCCGACTCCCGGATCAAAATCTCACCTACCGTTCGGATTTCGTCAAAATTCATCCTTAGCCAATTCAAGCCTATTTCTACACCGGACCTCCGAATTCAATTCCGATTGTTCTCCTAAGTCATAAATGATCCCCGGAACTAGTCGAATCATCAGAATCCAGTTCCAAGCACTCTAACTCAATAGTCAACTCTTGGTTGACTTCCCATATTCAAGCTTCCTTCAAACATACTATTTGCTTCATTTTCAATCCAAATCACTCCTAACTCACCCGATATATTCTAATACTGATATAAAAGCATAAGATATGTAAATGCAAGGTAACGGGGTGGTAATTCCCGTAACGATGGGCCGGGTCGTTACATTCTCCCCAACTTAAACAAACGCTCGTCCGCGAGCGGGTTAAGAAACATACCTGGAGCATCAAAAAAGTGTGGATATCTGCTCCGCATCTCCTGCTCGGTCTCCCAAGTTGCTTCCTCCACGGGACGACCTCTCCACTGCACTTTCACTGAAGCTATGTCCTTGGATCTCAGCTTACGAACCTGTCGACCCAAAATGGCTATCTGGTTCCACATCATAAGTCAAATCCTCATCTAGCTGTATCGTGCTGAAATCTAACACATGAGACGGGTCTCCGACATACTTCCGGAGCATAGATACATGGAACACCGGTGAACTCCCGACAAACTGGGTGGCAAAGCAAGCATATAGGCCACCTCCCCAACTCTCCTAAGTACCTCAAAAGGTCCAATAAACCTTGGGCTCAACTTCCCTTTCTTTCCAAACCTCATAACACCCTTCATAGGCGAAACCTTCGGCAACACCTTCTCACCTACTGAATAAGACACATCTCGGACCTTCCGGTCCGCATAACTCTTCTGACGCGATTGAGCTGTGCGAAGTCTCTCCTGAATCACCTTCACCTTGTCTAAGGCATCTTGGACTAACTCTGTCCCCAACAACCTAGCCTCGCCGGGCTCGAACCAACCGACCGGAGACCTACACCGTCTCCCATATAAAGCTTCATACGGTGCCATCTGAATGCTGGACTGATAGCTATTATTATAAGCAAACTCCGCCAAAGGCATATAATCAGCCCACGAACCACCAAAATCAATGACACAAGCACGCAACATGTCCTCCAATATCTGAATAGTACGCTCAGACTGTCCATCCGTCTGTGGATGAAATGCTGTGCTCAGCTATACCTGTGAACCCAACTCTCGTTGAAATGTCCTCCAGAACTAAGAAGTGAACTGGGTACCTCTATCTGATATAATAGAAATGGGAACTCCATGCAATCTCACTATCTCACGGATGAATAACTCTGCCAACCGCTCTGAGGAATAAGTAGTACACACTGGGATGAAGTGAGCTGACTTGGTCAACCTATCCACCACCACCCAAACTGAATCGAACTTCCTCGCTGTCCGAGGGAGTCCACTAACAAAGTCCATAGTAATCCTTTCCCACTTCCACTCAGGAATATCAATACGCTGGAATACACCACCAGGTCTCTGATGCTCGTACTTGACCTGCTGACAGTTTAGACACGAGCCACATGGCTCACAATATCTTTCTTCATCTTTCTCCACCAGTAATGCTGCTTCAAATCCTGGTACATCTTCGCGGCTCCCTGGATGAATAGAATACCGCGAGCTGTGAGCCTCCTCCAATATCAATTCACGAAGGCCGTCTACATTGGGCACGCATATCCGGCCCTGCATCCGTAATACACCGTCACTATCAATAGTGACATCTCTGGCATCATCATGCTGAACTCTGTCCTTAAGGACAAGTAAGTGTGGATCATCATACTGGCGCTCTCGAATACGAGCATATAAAGAAGAACGAGCTACTACACAAGCCATCACCCGACTGGGCTCAGAAATATCCTGCCTCACCATCTGATTAGCTAACGCCTGAACATCAATTGCAAGGGGTCTTTTCCCAACTGGAATATACGCCAAACTGCCCATACTAATAGCCTTCTGGCTCAATGCATCAGCCACTACATTGGCTTTCCCGGGATGGTACAAAATAGTAATATCATAGTCTTTAAGCAACTCAAGCCATCTCCGCTGCCTCAAATTTAGATCTTTCTGCTTAAACAAATGCTGAAGGCTGCGGTGGTCTGTATATACATCACAAGATACACCATATAAGTAATGCCTCCAAATCTTCAAGGCATGAACAATAGCAGATAACTCCAAATCCTGAATAGGGTAGTTCTTCTCGTGGGGCTTTAGCTGACGAGAAGCATATGCAATAACTCTACCCTCCTGCATCAACACACAACCGAGTCCAACTCTAGAAGCATCACAATACACCGTATATGACCATGAGGCTGATGGCAACACAAGTACTGGAGCTGTGGTCAAAGCCTCCTTGAGCTTCTGGAAGCTCTCCTCACATTCATCAGACCACACAAATGGAGCATTCTTCTGTGTCAAGTTAGTCAACGGTGAAGCAATAGATGAGAAACCCTGAACAAACCGGCGATAATAGCCTGCCAAACCGAGAAAACTCCGAATCTCTGTAGCTGAGGAAGGTCTGGGCCAATTCTGCACCGCCTCGACCTTCTGTGGATCAACCCGAATACCATCACTGGACACTACATGTCCTAGAAAACCCACAGTATCAAGCCAGAACTCACACTTAGTGAATTTTGCATAAAGCTTCTCTCCTCTCAACCTCTGCAATACCACTCTCAAGTGTTGTGCATGCTCCTCCTAGCTGCGTGAATATACCAGACTGTCATCAATAAACACAATCACAAAAGAATCAAGGTACGGCCGAAATACAATATTCATCAAGTGCATGAATGCAGCTGGGGCATTAGTCAACCCGAAAGACATCACCAGGAACTCGTAGTGCCCATATCGCGTCCTGAACGCTGTCTTCATAATATCTGAGTCCCTGATCTTCAACTGATGATAGCCCGATCGTAGGTCAATCTTAGAAAATACACTAGCTCCCTGGAGCTGATCAAATAGGTCCTCAATACGAGGCAATGGGTACTTATTCTTCACTGTTACCTTGTTCAGCTGCCTGTAATCAATGCACATTCTCATTGTGCCATCTTTCTTCTTCACGAACAACACCGGTGCACCCCAAGGTGACACACTCGGACGAATGAAACCCTTATCTAAGAGTTCCCGAAGCTGTTCTTTCAATTCTTTTAACTCTGCTGGTGCCATGCGATAGGGAGGAATAGAAATGGGCTGAGTGCCCGGCACCAAGTCAATACCAAAATTGATATCTCTGTCAGGCGGCATGCCCGGCAGGTCTGCTGGAAATACATCCGAAAACTCCCTCACAATGGGGACCGAATCAAGACTGGGCGTCTCGGCCTCAACATTTCTAATGAAGGCCAAATAAGATAAACAACCCTTGCCAATCATTCGTTGGGCCTTTATATAAGAAATCACCCTGTCGGACACATAATCAGTCAAGCCACGCCACTCGATCCTCGGATTACCCGGAATAGCTAGTGTGACTGTCTTGGCATGACAGTCCAGAATCGCATGGTAAGGAGATAGCCAATCCATGCCTAGAATTACATCGAAATCTACCATGCCCGGTAGTAATAAATCAACTCGGGTCTCCGGACCCCCAATAGTAATAATACAGGATCGATATACCTGATCCACAACAACAGTATTCCCCACTAGGGTAGACACATGTACGGGCAAAGCAAGAATACCACGGGTCATACCCAAATGATGTGCAAAATAAGTAGAGACATAAGAATAGGTGGATCCGGGATCAAATAAGACAGAAGCATCCCTGTGGCAGACTAAGATAATACCTGAAATAACCGCATCTAAAGCATTAGCATCCTTCCTATCCGGAAGAGCGTAGAAACGAGCCTGACCTCCACCAGTACGATCCTCACCCCTAGGGCGACCTCTGGATACCTGGCCACCAGTCCTAGCCGACTGTGCTGGCACCGAAGAAACAGGAGTAGAAGACGAGGGCTGATCCCTCTGCTGAGACCGCTTACGAAGCCACTGAGGACACTCTCTCTTGGTATGGCCCAAATCACCGCACTCAAAACAACGGCCTGAAGATGGAAGAAGGGGCTGCTGAGGACCCCTAGCTACAGATGAACCATGTGCTGAGGAAGCAAAAGCAGAGCTCTGAGCTGGAATAGCACTCAGTGCAGGCTGACTCTGCTGAGGGCCCTGCTGACCCTGATAACCCCGATGGCCCTAACGACCACGATCCGATGAAACCCCACTGGACTCTGCACGTCCAGACTGATGAGACCCGAAAGAACGACCTCTGCTATGCTGAGGTTGGCCCCTAGACGGAGCACCACTGTAACTGCCAGTACCACGAGGCCTCTTAACCTCTCTTTCCTCCCGCTCTCTGCGGCGATCTGTCTCAATATGACGGGCAGAATCAACCACCTCCTCAAAGGTAACTACCGAAACTCTCTCCCTGGTCATCAATATACGGATGGGATAAATAAGACCATCGATAAATCTCCGAATCCTCTCTCTGTCTATAGGAACCATCCACAATGCATGACGGGCCAACTGTGTGAATCTCATCTCATACCGATTAACCGTCATATCTCCCTGCTTCAACCACTCGAACTGACGTCGCAGCTCCTCTCTCTGAGACTGAGGCACGTACTTCTCCAAAAATACCGTGGAGAACTGCTGCCAAGTGAGGGGCACTGCCCCAGAGGGCCTACGCCTCTCGAAATCCTCCCAACACTGAAATGCTGCACCTGTGAACTGAAAAGTGGTGAATGAAACACCGCTGGACTCTAGAATACCCGCGATGCGAAGCATGCGCTGACATCTGTCAAGAAAACCCTGGGCATCCTTGCCCTCAGCACCACTGAATGTCGGAGGCTGTAGCCTCTCAAATCTCTCCAAACGACGTTGCTCATCGTCGGGCATAGCTGGAACCATGTAAGCAGGAGCTGTTGCAACGGGCGCAACTGGCTGAACTGGCTCGGGTGTGTGAGCCACGGGGGTCTGATTCCCTCCCCCTGCCTGTGAAGAAGATACTACAGCAGTAGCTGCAACTACCTGACCCAAACCTGTGCATACTGATAAGATCTGGGCCAAGGTCTCCTGAAGACCCGGTATCACAATGGGCACTGCCGGTGCCTGAACCTGAGTTGCCAGAGCATTTGCCGCTGGAATCTGGTCCTGAGCCTGGGCCACTGGTGCAGGAATCTGACCCTGAGTCTGGTCAGCTGGTGGGTCAGCAGGTGCTTGTACTGCTGCCTAACCTCTACCACGACCACGGCCTCTAGGTGCCAATGGTGGTCGTCCGCCACGTCCGTTAGCTCCTGTTCTCGCAATCTGCGAGAGAATAGAATATGGAAAAATTTAATTTCATGATAACACAAATCGCACGATATGAATCCAAGAAAATGAGGTTTTTCCTAAAGTTTCTGTAGCCCTTCGAGGATAGATACGGACGTCTACGTACCAATCCGCGAAAGCGGAGGTAGAGGTCATAGAGGTGGAGCTCAGACCGATAGAGGTAGAGACCTGTCACGACCCAAATCCGGTCGTGATGGCGCTCAACAATCAAGCTAGGCCAGCCGGACCAACAATTTCTGATTACATCGAATACCAGTCCCAAATGGACAACCCAAGCAGAATATATGAGTTTAAGAACTCCAATAATAATAAATAAAGAACAAAATACTGACACTCCCAAATATCCGGAGTCACAAGTCTAGAGCCTCTAACAAAACCCAACAGGAATAGAGAGTACTATATAGAAATACTCAAGTCTGAATACAAATACAAATAACAACTGGAAAGGAGAGGAGAAGCTAGGTTCTGCGAACGTAGGCAGCTACCTCAGCAACTCGATATGACACTGCAAACGCTGGAAATGCCTGTCTACTGCTCCCGAGTACCTGAGTCTGCACACAAAAGGTGCAGGGAGTAGGGGTGAGTACTAAGTACTCAGTGAGTAATAAATATATAAAAGTAGCTGAAAGTAAGAAATCCACAACATACCACAATATGAAGCTACACTATAGTCCGAATCTCCTACGAACTAGCATCAACAGTACAATTCAGCTACCACGGAGTAATTCAACAAATAAAGATGCAATGCAATGCACATAACCGCTACGGCGTGTAGCCCGATCCAATTTAACGTCGACGGCGCTCACCGGGGGTGTGTACAGACTCCGGAGGGGCTCCTACAGCCCAAGCGCAATACTGCTGCGGCGTGCAGCCCGATCCTCATATCAACCACTGCGGCGTGCAGCCCGATCCCATGCTCGGTCCACAATAAGCAAATAAGTCACAAAACAATTCACTTTTCTTAATTCCAGTTTCCAGTTCATAATTTATGAAAAATACTTTAACTTTATTAAAAGCCGGTGACTTAGCATTTCAAAAGTGTGATTTCAATTTTCAGGACTGAGATCAGTGATTTAAGCAATTATAGCTATCACATAATTATTGTCCTCTAAGGACACTACATGTCGGCACAAGTCCCCAAACAAGGCTTACAGCCCACAAATATATCAAATACAGTGTATTTCCAACACTAATAACATATTATTCACATCCGGGATGGACCAAGTCTCAATCCCTAGTCACAATCAATCCCGCACCTGCCACGGTGTGCGAGCCACGCCCTACTAGCGTCACAATGTGCTAAGCCGGGGTTTCGAACCCTCGGGCTACCATATACACAAACTACTCACCTCTAGCCGGTCGTAGACTCGTCCGCGATGCCTTTTCCTTTGAATTTAGCTCCCTCGTGCACAGAATCTAGTCAAATCACAATAATTATATCAAATACGAGTCAAAGAATCATAACCCATTTCCATTTACATGAAATCCGCATAAATACACTAAGTTGGTAAAACCCGACTTCCGGTACGCTTCTCGAAAAATTACAAAAATCACATATTCGGAACCCTCATCTCAATACGAGTCTAAGCATATCAATTTTACCAAAATCGGACTCCATTTGCTCATTCAAAACCTTGATTTTCTAAAGTTCAAGCCTAGGGTTAAATCTTCCAAGAATCACCCCAAATTCTTCCATTTTCATGATATAATTGCATAAGAATACCAATACTAATCATAGTTTAAGTCCATAGTTGCTTACCTGATGATTTCCCTTGAGTTTCTCTTCCAAATTGCCCAAATCGCCTCTAAAGCCGAGACCCAAATGTGTGAAATGTTTCTGAAATTTTCTAACTTCTGATACACTTAACTCACTGCGATTTTCGCTTCTGCGATACACGGACCGCTCCTGCGGATCCGCTTCTGCGGAAAGTCTTCCGCTCCTTCGGAATGTTCCGCTTCTGTGACCAAGAGTCCGCTCCTGCGGACTCGCCTATGCGGCCAACCACCCGCTTCTGCGGACTTCTCCATTTCGCCTCTTGACCGCTTCTGCGGTCTACCCTTCGCTCCTGCGACGCCGCCTCAGCGGACATATTTCCGCTTCTGCGAAAACAAGCGCTCCTGCACCTCCGAGTCCGCTTCTGCGGACTCGCTCCTGCGCCCCCATTTCCGCAGGAGCGAAAACAACAGAACCAGAACACTTCCCTGCAATTTTTCCACATTTTCTCCCGTTTGGCCATCCGAAAACACCTCGAGGCCCCCGAGACCTCATCCAAACACACCAACACATCCTAATTCCTTATTCAAACTTGTTCCAATCATAAAAACACCATCCTAAACATCAAAATCACCAATTACCCACGGATTCAAGCCTAAATTTCTTAAAACTTTCTGAATTACACATTCGATCAAAACCCGATCAAACGACGCCCGAATGACCTGAAATTTTGCAGGCACATCCAACATCACCTAACGGAGCTACTGCAACTGTCGGAATTCCATTCCGACACCCGGATCAAAATCTCACCTACCGTTCGGATTTCGCCAAAATTCATCCTTAGCCAATTCAAACCTATTTCTACACCGGACCTCCGAATTCAATTCTGATTGTTCTCCTAAGTCATAAATGATCCCCCGGAACTAGTCGAATCATCAAAATCCAGTTCCGAGCACTCTAACTCAATAGTCAACTCTTGGTTTGACTTCCCATATTCAAGCTTCCTTCAAACATACTATTTGCTTCATTTTCAATCCAAATCACTCCTAACTCACTCGATATATTCTAATACTGCTATAAAATCATAAGATATGTAAATGCAAGGTAACGGGGTGGTAATTCCCGTAACGACGGGCCGGGTCGTTACAGGTTGATGCTCTAATTAGCTTGTTGATTGATTGATATGGTTTTGGGCCATGTGTTGGCCAATTATGTTGTTATGTATGGTGTTGAAAATTTTAGGTGATGAGATGCTTAGGTTTGGTTAGTTGTTATTGTAAAAATTTGGAGATGGTGTAATTATGTGTGGGGTGATGTTGGACGCCAGAGGCGGTCCCCGCTCAGGTGGTTGCACCGGTTATTCCTCCAGCTGCACCAGCTCCAGCTCCAAAGCATATGGTTCAGGTTATGCCCGACGACGAGCAGCATCGTCTTGAGAGATTTGGTAGACTTCAGCCACCCCATTTCAGTGGCGTTGAGGGCGAGGATGCCCAGGGTTTCTTGGACAAGTGTTAGAGGATGTTGCGTATGGCTGGTATTCTTGAGTCCAGCAGAGTTTCATTTACTACCTTTCAGTTCACTGGTCCCTCATTTGATTGGTGGGAAGAGTTTGAGAGGCGTAGGCCTGCAGGAGCAGCACCTCTTACATGGCAGCAGTTCTCTACTCTCTTTCTAGAGAAATATGTACCTCAGTCTCGTCGCGAGGAGATACATCGCAAGTTCGAGTGGTTGGTTCAGGGCGACATGTCTGTGACCCAGTATGAGCTCGGATTCACACGGTTGGCTAGGCATGCCACATGGATGATCCCTAATGATAGGGAGAGGATCAGGAGGTTCATTGATGGCCTCAACTACTCTATCCGCATTCTTATGACCAGAGAGAGAGTTTTGTCATCATCATTTGAGCAGGTTGTTGATATGGCACGCTCCATTGAGGCGGATCGTCGCCGAGAGAGAGGAGCGGGAGGCCAAGAGGCCTCGTGGTTCTGGCAGTTTCAGTGGTGCTCCATCTAGAGGGCATTCCCAGCAGAGCAGAGGTCGCTCATCTAGACCTTCTCATTCAGGCCGCCCAGAGCAGAGCGGAGGTTCTTATGGTCGTGGTCGAGAGGGGTTTCAGCAGGGTCAGTCATCACTTAGTGCACTTTGTTGACAACCAATTTTGGCCCTCCCCTTTCATAAGCAATTTTTCTATACTTCCTAATTCTCAATAATTTACTAAATATATTTTACATATTTTTATCCAAAATATTTGTTATATATATTATTTTTTTTTTTAGCCTCAAGATTTTTAAAATAAAATATAATTATTAGCCTTAATATAATTTAACATATTTATTGCAATTATATCGTTGTTATTATTTTAGTTACTTAGTCACTATCATTTTATTATTTAATGTTAATGCATCGTAATGATTTAATACAAACTCTATTTGCCAAACTATATTTCATTTCTCTACTTTTATTATACTAGCCTTAGGGTACGCACTTTGCGCGTGTACCTACATCAATCAATATATAATATTATTTATATTAAATTTTTTTATAAAATATATTTAAGTTATAAAAAATATATATATACAAGTTTATGAAAATGATAATTTTGGTTGAAAGAGGACTATCTACATATTCAAGTAATCGTTTTTAATTGCTTTTAATGATTTTTAAAGTCCTAAGAAATATGACTGCATACTTAAATAAAACAAATCATTTTCATACTTTTAAAGTATGTGCGGCTATGTGTCTATCCATGCGCAATAATTTTGTGTCATTTTAAACGTATTTATTAAATTTGATATTTATTAGAATTCCTACATACATATTGAATATTATTAATAAACTTTTTTTTTAAAATGATTTGTTGCTATCATATCCTTGTTCGAGTTAGTAATTGATAAGTTAACAACTTTTTTGTCTTACTTTAGTAACAAACTCTGAATATAAAAATAGAAATTTGCAAGTGCATGTCTTGATCGAGCATATTCATTTCGGATCATAAATATTGACTACCATATTTGTAATTAGAAATATACTACTTTTGAATCTCCAAATATGAGAACTTTTTATGTATTTCAAATATGGAAAAAATATTAACCAAATTTTAGTTAAAATTAAAGTCCTAATATCAATGCTATAATTTAACGATCATTCCTAAATATTAGAAGATTATTATAAATGACTATTTTGTCTAGTGTGCACTCTATTTTTTTTAAAGGGTAAAAAAAAGGCAAACGACATTTCACTAATGGCCTTCGTACTTTTAATATGGTATAGATATATATAAATGCGTACTAGATATTAATTGTTACAATAATATAATTTAATATTTTTATCATAAATTATTAGAATTATAGAGACATAGTAATTTTTAAAGTGGATAAGAACTTTTAAATATAAATTAGATCATCTTGGTAAAGTTTAATGTTACTTTAAATTAGACCAATTTTTATAACACATTTTTCAGATTTTGAGACCCCAAAAATCAACCAAAATAGCCCATAAAGTAGCCCATACCCATGTCACGACCCAAATCCGGTCGTGATGGCGCCCAACAATCAAGCTAGGCCAGCCAGACCAACCATTTAATTAACACAACGATATCAGTCCCAAAAGGACAACCCAGAAGAAATATATGAGTTTAAGAACTCCAATAATAATAGTAAAGAACAAAATACTGACACTCCCAAAGATCCGGAGTCACAAGTCTAGAGCCTCTAACAAAATCCAACAGGAAATAGAGAGTACGATATAGAAGTACTCAAGTCCGAATACAAAATATACAATAACAACTGGAATGAGAGGAGAAGCTAGGCTCTGCGAACGTAGGCAACTACCTCAGCAACTCGATGTGACAATGTAAACGCTGGAGATGTCCGTCTACTGCTCCTGTGTACCTGAGTCTGCACACAAAAGGTGCAGGGAGTAGGGGTGAGTACTAAGTACTCAGTGAGTAACAAATATATACATGTAGCTGACAGTAAGAAATCCACAAAATACCACAAAATAAAGCTACACTACAGTCCGAATCTCCTACGAACTAGCAACAATAATTCCATACAGCTACCACAGAGTAATCCAACAAATACAAATGCAATGCAATGCACATAACTGCTACGGCGTGTAGCCCGATCCCATTTAACGTCGACGGCGCTCACTGGGGGTGTGTACAGACTCCGGAGGGGCTCCTACAGCCCAAGCGCAATACTGCTGCGGCGTGCAGCCCGATCCTCACATCAACTACTGCGGCGTGCAGCCCGATCCCACACTCAGTCCACAATAAACAATTAAGTCACAAAACAATTCATTTTCCTTATTTCCAGTTCTCAATTCATAATTTATGAAAAATACTTTTATCTTTATTAGATTTGTAAAAGCCGGTGACTTAGCATTTCAAAAGTGATTACAATTTTCAGGACTGAGATCAGTGATTTAAGCAATCACAGCTATCACATAAATATTGTCCTCTAAGGACGCTACAGATCGGCACAAGGCCCCAAACAAGGCTTACAGCCCACAAATATAGCAAATACAGTGTATTTCCAACATTAACATCATATTATTCATTCCCGGGATGGACCAAGTCTCAATCCCCAATCACAATCAATCCCGCACCTGCCACGGTGTGCGAGCCACGCCCTATTAGCGTCACAATGTGCTAAGCCGGGGTTTCGAACCCTCCAGGCTACAATATACACAAACTACTCACCTCTAGCCGGTCGTAGACTCGTCCGCGATGCCTTTTCCTTTGAATTTCGATGCCTCGTGTGTAGAATCTAGTCAAATAACAATAATTATATCAATTACGGGTCAAAGAATCATAACCCACTTAAATTTATATGAAATTCGCAAAATTACACTAAGTTGGTAAAACCCGACCCCGGGCCCCACTGCTCGGAAAATTCCGAAATTAGCACCAACGCGATCCTTATCTCACCACGAGTCCGTGCATATAAAATTTATCGAAATCGGAGTTCAAATGGCCTCCCAAATCCAAAAATCCCGTTTTCAAAACTTAGGCCACATTTCTTCAAGATTTCAACCCAATTTCATGAAGATTGATGTTAATACTACCATATATTGATGTTTTTGAGTCAAGAATCTTACCTCCGACGATACCCGATGACTTCTTTGTGATTTCCTCGAGTTTTCTTCTCTCTAGGGCTCAAATGTGTGTTTTTGGGTTGTAAACCCGTAACTCTCTGCTTCTGGATTTTTATTCACTGACCAGACACCATTGTTCATCGCGTTCGCGTGACCCTCTACGCGTTCGCGATGAACAGCCTTGCCTTACCCTTCGCGAACGCGACGCTGGCCACGCGTTCGCGATGCTCAAAACCTGCAACCCTTCGCGGACGCGACGCACCCCACGCGTTCGCGATGAACAAACTCCAGCCACCCCGGATTTCTTCTACGCGAACGCGTCTACCCTTCACGCGATCGCGATGGTCTCCATCTTTCTCCTACGCGAACGCGACCATCCGGGACGCGAACGCGAAGCTTCGTCCAACCTTGCCTACGCGAACGCGGCAGCCTGACCGCGAACGCGATGCCTTAGCCAGCTCTGCCTTCGCGAACGCGACTTGGGCCACGCGAACGCGAAGGCTTAAGGCTTGCTGCACCAACCTGCAATTTACAGCAGACTTTTCAAACTCCAAAAATGCCGGATGATGGTCCGGATTCACCCCGAGGCCCCCGGGACCCCAACGAAAACCACCAACATACTCCAAAACACGATACGGACTTGTTCCAATCATAAAAACACCCTCCTAAACATCAAAATCATCAATTACACGCGGATTCAAGCTTATGTTTATTCAAAACTTTCAAAACTAACATTCAATCCAAAACCCGATCAAACGATGTCCGAATGACCTGAAAATTTGCAGACATATCCAAAATCACCTAACGAAGCTACAGAAATTGTCGGAATTCCATTCCGACCCCCGGATCAAAATATCACCTACCATCCGGTTTTCGCCAAAATTCAACATTCGCCAATTCAAGCTTAAAACTACACCGGACCTCCGAATTAAATTCCGATTGTTCTCCTAAGTCATAAATGATCCCCCGGAACTAGTCGAATCATCGGAATCCGGTTCCGAGCACTCTAACTCAATAGTCAACTCTTGGTTGACCTTTCATTTTCAAGCTTTCTTCAAACATGCTATTTGTTTCATTTTCAATCCAAATCACTCCTAACTCACCCGATATATTTCAATACTGTGTTAAAAGCATAATATATGTAAATGCAAGATAACGGGGTGGTAATTCCCGTAACGACGGGCCGGGTCGTTACATTCTCCCCAACTTAAACAAACGCTCGTCCGCGAGCGGGTTAAGAAACATACCCGGAGCATCAAACAAGTGTGGATATCTGCTCCGCATTTCCTGCTCGGTCTCCCAAGTTGCTTCCTCCACGGGACGACCTCTCCACTGCACTTTCACTGAAGCTATATCCTTGGATCTCAGTTTACGAACCCGTCGACCCAAAATGGCTACCGGTTCCACATCATAAGTCAAATCCTCATCTAGCTGTATCGTGCTGAAGTCCAACACATGAGACGGGTCTCCGACATACTTCCGGAGCATAGATACATGGAACACCGGGTGAACTCCCGACAAACCGGGTGGCAAAGCAAGCATATAAGCCACCTCCCCAACTTTCCTAAGCACCTCAAAAGGTCCAATAAACCTTGGGCTCAACTTCCCTTTCTTTCCAAACCTCATAACACCTTTCATAGGCGAAACTTTCAGCGACACCTTCTCACCTACTGAATAAGACACATCTCGGACCTTCCGGTCTGCATAACTCTTCTGACGCGACTGAGCTGTGCGAAGTCTCTCCTGAATCACCTTCACCTTATCTAAGGCATCTTGGACTAACTCCGTCCCTAACAACCTAGCCTCGCCGGGCTCGAACCAACCGATTGGAGACCTACACCGTCTCCCATATAAAGCTTCATACGGTGCCATCTGAATGCTGGACTGATAGCTATTATTATAAGCAAACTCCGCCAAAGGCAAATAATCAGCCCATGAACCACCAAAATCAATGACACAAGCACGCAACATGTCCTCCAATATCTGAATAGTACGCTCAGACTGCCCATCCGTCTGTGGATGAAATGCTGTGCTCAACTCTACCCGTGAACCCAACTCTCGCTGAAATGTCCTCCAGAACTGAGATGTGAACTGGGTACCTCTGTCCTGATATAATGGAAATAGGAACTCCATGCAATCTCACTATCTCACGGATGAATATCTCTGCCAACCGCTCCGAGGTATAGGTAGTACACACCGGGATGAAGTGAGCTGACTTAGTCAACCTATCCACCACCACCCAAACTGAATCAAACTTCCTCGCTGTCCGAGGGAGTCCACTAACGAAGTCCATAGTAATCCTTTCCCACTTCCACTCAGGAATATCAATACGCTGGAACACACCACCAGGTCTCTGATGCTCATACTTGACCTGCTGACAGTTTAGACACCGAGCCACATGGCTCACAATATCTTTCTTCATCTTTCTCCACCAGTAATGCTGCTTCAAATCCCGATACATCTTCGCGGCTCCTGGATGAATAGAATACCGCGAGCTATGGGCCTCTTCCAATATCAACTCACGAAGGCCATCAACATTGGGCACACATATCCGGCCTTGCATCCGCAATACACCCTCACTATCAATAGTGACATCTCTAGCATCATCATGCTGAACTCTGTCCTTAAGGACAAGTAAGTGTGGATCATCATACTGGCGCTCTCGAATACGATCATATAAAGAAGAACGAGCTACTACATAAGCCATCACCCGACCGGGCTCAGAAATATCCAGCCTTACCATCTGATTAGCTAACGCCTGAACATCAACTGCTAGGGGTCTCTCCCCAACTGGAATATACGCCAAACTGCCCATACTAATAGCCTTCCGGCTCAATGCATCAGCCACTACATTGGCTTTCCCGGGATGATACAAGATAGTAATATCATAGTCTTTAAGCAACTCAAGCCATCTCCGCTGCCTCAAATTTAGATCTTTTTGCTTAAACAAATGCTGAAGGTTGCGGTGGTCTGTATATACATCACAAGATACACCATATAGATAATGCCTCCAAATCTTCAAGGCATGAACAATAGCAGCTAACTCCAAATCATGAACAGGGTAGTTCTTCTCGTGGGGCTTTAGCTGACGAGAAGCATATGCAATAACTCTACCCTCCTGCATCAACACACAACCGAGTCCAACTCTGGAAGCATCACAATACACCGTATATGATCCTGAGGCCGATGGTAACACAAGTACTGGAGCCGTGGTCAAAGCCTCCTCGAGCTTCTGAAAGCTCTCTTCACATTCATCAGACCACACAAATGGAGCATTCTTCTGTGTCAGCTTAGTCAACGGTGAAGCAATAGATGAGAAATCCTGAACAAACCGACGATAATAGCCTGCCAAACCGAGAAAACTACGAATCTCTGTAGCTGAGGAAGGTCTGGGCCAATTCTGCACTGCCTCAACCTTCTGAGGATCAACCCTAATACCATCACTGGACACTATATGTCCCAGAAAACCCACAGTATCAAGCCAGAACTCACACTTAGAGAATTTTGCATAAAGCTTCTCTTCTCTCAACCTCTGCAATGCCACTCTCAAATGCTGTGCATGCTCCTCCTGGCTGCGTGAATATACCGGGATATCATCAATAAACACAATCACAAAAGAATCAAGGTACGGCCGAAATACACTATTCATCAAGTGCATGAATGCCGCTGGGGCATTAGTCAACCCGAAAGACATCACCAGGAACTCGTAGTGCCCATATCGCGTCCTGAACGCTGTCTTCATAATATCCGAGTCCCTGATCTTCAATTGATGATAACCCGATCGAAGATCGATCTTAGAAAATACATTAGCTCCCTGTTGGAGCTGATCAAATAGGTCCTCAATACGAGGTAATGGGTACTTATTCTTCATTGTTACCTTGTTCAGCTGCCTGTAATCAATGCACATTCTCATTGTGCCATCTTTCTTCTTCACGAACAACACCGGTGCACCCCAAGGTGACACACTTGGACGAATGAAACCCTTATCTAAGAGTTCCTGAAGCTGTTCTTTCAATTCTTTTAACTCTGCCGGTGCCATGCGATAGGGAGGAATAGAAATGGGCTGAGTGCCCGGCACCAAATCAATACCAAAATCAATATCTCTATCAGGCGGCATGCCTAGCAGGTCTGCTGGAAATACATCCGGAAACTCCCTCACAATGGGGACCGAATCAAGACTGGGTGTCTCAGCTTCAACATTTCTAATGAAGGCCAAATAAGACAAACAACCCTTGCCAATCATTCGTTGAGCTTTTATATAAGAAATCACCCTGTCGGACACATAATCAGTCAAGCCACGCCACTCGATCCGCGGATTACCTGGAATAGCTAGTGTGACTGTCTTGGCATGACAGTCCAGAATTGCATGATAAGGAGATGGCCAATCCATGCCTAGGATAACATCGAAATCTACCATACCCAGTAGTAACAAATCAACTCGGGTCTCCAGACCCCCAATAGTAACAATACAGGATCGATATACCTGATCCACAACAACAGTATCCCCCACCGGGGTGGACACATGTACGGGCAAAGCAAGAATACCACGGGTCATACCCAAATGATGTGCAAAGTAAGTAGAGACATAAGAATAGGTGGATCCGGGATCAAATAAGACGGAAGCATCCCTGTGGCAGACGAGATAATACCTGAAATGACCGCATCCGAGGCACTAGCATCCTTCCTCGTCCGGAAGAGCATAGAAACAAGCCCGACCTCCACCGATACGATCCTCGCCCCTCGGGCGACCTCCGGATACCCGGCCACCGGTCCTAGGCCGACCGTGCCGGCGCCGAAGAAACGAGGAGTAGAAGACGAAGGCCGATCCCTCCGCCGTGACCTCTTACGAAGCCACCGAGGACACTCTCTCCGATATGGCCCAAATCACCGCACTCAAAACAACGGCCCGAAGATGGAAGAAGGGGCTGCTGAGGACCCCTCGCTACCGATGAATCCTGTGCTGAGGAAACAGGAGCACAGCTCTGAGCTGGAAGAGCACTCAGTGCAGGCTGACTCTGCTGGCGGCCCTGCTGACCCTGATAACCCTGCTGGCCTTGACGACCACGATCAGATGAAACCCCACTGGACTCTGTACGTCCAGACTGATGAGATCTGAAGGAGCGACCTCTGCTATGCTGAAATTGACCCCTAGACGGAGCACCACTGTAACTGCCAGTACCACGAGGCCTCTTAGCCTCTCTCTCCTCTCGCTCTCTGCGGCGATCTGTCTCAATGTGACGGGCAGCATCAACCACCTCCTCAAAGGTAACCGTAGAAACTCTCTCCCGGGTCATCAATATGCGGATGGGATAAATAAGACCATCAATAAATCTCCGGATCCTCTCCCTGTCGGTAGGAACCATCCACATGGCATGACGGGCCAGCTGTGTGAATCTCATCTCATACTGATTAACTGTCATCTCTCCCTGCTTCAACCACTCGAACTGACGTCGCAGCTCCTCTCTCTGAGACCGAGGCACGTACTTCTCCAAAAATACCGTGGAGAACTGCTGCCAAGTGAGGGGCACTGCCCCAGCGGGCCTACGCCTCTCAAAATCCTCCCACCACTGGAAAGCTGCACCTGTGAACTGAAAAGTAGTGAATGAAACACCGCTGGACTCTAGAATACCCGCGGTGCGAAGCATGCGCTGACATCTGTCAAGAAAACCCTGGGCATCCTCGCCCTCGGCTCCACTGAATGTCGGAGGCTGTAGCCTCTCAAATCTCTCCAAACGACGCTGCTCATCGTCGGGCATAACTGGAACCACATATGCAGGAGCTGGTGCAACGGGCGTAACTGGCTGAACTGGCTCGGGTGTGTGAGCCACGGGGGTCTGATTCCCTCCCCCTGCCTGTGAAGATGATACTGCAGCAGTAGCAGCAACTACCTGTGCCAAGCCTGTGCACACTGATAATATCTGAGCCAAGGTCTCCCGAAGACCCGGTATCACAATAGGCACTGCCGGTGCCTGAACCTGAGCTGCCGGAGCGTTCACCGCTAGAATCTGGTCCTGAGTCTGATCGGCTGGTGGGTCAGCAAGTGCTGGTGCTGGTGCTGCTGCCCTACCTCTACCACGACCACGGCCTCTGGGTGCCAATGGTGGTCGTCCGCCACGTCCGTTAGCTCGTGTTCTCGCCATCCGCGAGAGAATAGAATATGGAAAGATTTAATTTCATGATAACACAAATCGCACGATATGAATTCAAGAAATTGAGGTTTTTCCTAAAGTCTCTGTAGCCCTTCGAAGATAGATACGGACGTCTACGTACCGATTTGCGAAAGCCTACTAAACCAGCTCATGACCCGCGAGTCCTAATAACCTAGAGCTCTGATACCAACTTGTCACGACCCAAATCCGGTCGTGATGGCGCCCAACAATCAAGCTAGGCCAGCCAGACCAACCATTTAATTAACACAACGATATCGGTCCCAAAAGGACAACCCAGAAGAAATATATGAGTTTAAGAACTCCAATAATAATAATACTGAACAAAATACTGACACTCCCAAAGATCCGGAGTCACAAGTCTAGAGCCTCTAACAAAACCCAACAGGAAATAGAGAGTACGATATAGAAGTACTCAAGTTCGAATACAAAATATACAATAACAACTGGAATGAGAGGAGAAGCTAGGCTCTGCGAACGTAGGCAGCTACCTCAGCAACTCGATGTGACAAGGTAAACGCTGGAGATGTCCGTCTACTGCTCCTGTGTACCTGAGTCTGCACACAAAAGGTGCAGGGAGTAGGGGTGAGTACTAAGTACTCAGTGAGTAACAAATATATACATGTAGCTGACAGTAAGAAATCCACAAAATACCACAATATGAAGCTACACTACAGTCCGAATCTCCTACGAACTAGCAACAATAATACAATACAGCTACCACAGAGTAATCCAACAAATACGGATGCAATGCAATGCACATAACTGCTACGGCGTGTAGCCCGATCCCATTTAACGTCGACGGCGCTCACTGGGGGTGTGTACAGACTCCGGAGGGGCTCCTACAGCCCAAGCGCAATACTGCTGCGGCGTGCAGCCCGATCCTCACATCAACTACTGCGGCGTGCAGCCCGATCCCACACTCAGTCCACAATAAACAATTAAGTCACAAAACAATTCATTTTCCTTATTTCCAGTTCTCAATTCATAATTTATGAAAAATACTTTTATCTTTATTAGATTTGTAAAAGCCGGTGACTTAGCATTTCAAAAGTGATTACAATTTTCAGGACTGAGATCAGTGATTTAAGCAATCACAGCTATCACATAAATATTGTCCTCTAAGGACGCTACAGATCGGCACAAGGCCCCAAACAAGGCTTACAGCCCACAAATATAGCAAATACAGTGTATTTCCAACATTAACATCATATTATTCATTCCCGGGATGGACCAAGTCTCAATCCCCAATCACAATCAATCCCGCACCTGCCACGGTGTGCGAGCCACGCCCTATTAGCGTCACAATGTGCTAAGCCGGGGTTTCGAACCCTCAGGCTACAATATACACAAACTACTCACCTCTAGCCGGTCGTAGACTCGTCCGCGATGCCTTTTCCTTTGAATTTCGATGCCTCGTGTGTAGAATCTAGTCAAATAACAATAATTATATCAATTACGGGTCAAAGAATCATAACCCACTTAAATTTATATGAAATTCGCAAAATTACACTAAGTTGGTAAAACCCGACCCCGGGCCCCACTGCTCGGAAAATTCCGAAATTAGCACCAACGCGATCCTTATCTCACCACGAGTCCGTGCATATAAAATTTATCGAAATCGGAGTTCAAATGGCCTCCCAAATCCAAAAATCCCGTTTTCAAAACTTAGGCCACATTTCTTCAAGATTTCAACCCAATTTCATGAAGATTGATGTTAATACTACCATATATTGATGTTTTTGAGTCAAGAATCTTACCTCCGACGATACCCGATGACTTCTCTGTGATTTCCTCGAGTTTTCTTCTCTCTAGGGCTCAAATGTGTGTTTTTGGGTTGTAAACCCGTAACTCTCTGCTTCTGGATTTTTATTCACTGCCAGACACCATTGTTCATCGCGTTCGCGTGACCCTCTACGCGTTCGCGATGAACAGCCTTGCCTTACCCTTCGCGAACGCGACGCCGGCCACGCGTTCGCGATGCCCAATTCCTGATACTCTTCGCGGACGCGACGCATCCCACGCGTTCGCGATGTTCAAACTCCCAGCCACCCGGATTTCTTCTACGCGAACGCGTCTACCCTTCACGCGATCGCGATGGTCTCCATCTTTCTCCTACGCGAACGCGACCATCCGGGACGCGAACGCGAAGCTTCGTCCAACCTTGCCTACGCGAACGCGGCAGCCTGACCGCGAACGCGATGCCTTAGCCAGCTCTGCCTTCGCGAACGCGACCTGGGCCACGCGAACGCGAAGGCTTAAGGCCTGCTGCACCAACCTGCAATTTACAGCAGACTTTTCAAACTCCAAAAATGCCGGATGATGGTCCGGATTCACCCCGAGGCCCCCGGGACCCCAACGAAAACCACCAACATACTCCAAAACACGATACGGACTTGTTCCAATCATAAAAACACCCTCCTAAACATCAAAATCATCAATTACACGCGGATTCAAGCTTATGTTTATTCAAAACTTTCAAAACTAACATTCAATCCAAAACCCGATCAAACGATGTCCGAATGACCTGAAAATTTGCAGACATATCCAAAATCACCTAACGAAGCTACAGAAATTGTCGGAATTCCATTCCGACCCCCGGATCAAAATATCACCTACCATCCGGTTTTCGCCAAAATTCAACATTCGCCAATTCAAGCTTAAAACTACACCGGACCTCCGAATTAAATTCCGATTGTTCTCCTAAGTCATAAATGATCTCCCGGAACTAGTCGAATCATCGGAATCCGGTTCCGAGCACTCTAACTCAATAGTCAACTCTTGGTTGACCTTTCATTTTCAAGCTTTCTTCAAACATGCTATTTGTTTCATTTTCAATCCAAATCACTCCTAACTCACCCGATATATTTCAATACTGTGTTAAAAGCATAATATATGTAAATGCAAGATAACGGGGTGGTAATTCCCGTAACGACGGGCCGGGTCGTTACAACCCACCAACCCATCTACCTAACATTTTCATCTACATGGACTCCACATAAGCGCCACATAACCTCCACATCAGCGCCACATAGGCGCCAACGGTACAAATCCCATGACTAACACACTCCTAGCACATGCTCTCACCATCCCTACACACTTTGACCCACTCCTTGCCACATGGATTCATCAGATCTAGTCCAATCTAATTTAATGGTCAAGATCATTTTTCTATCTTCTAGATAATTCCAAATAAATGTTTACTTTATTTATTATATCAGGATTAATCTCAGCCATCCGATGCATCTAATCCAATGGTTGGATTTATTTCTAAAATTAAAATCAATTTTGATTAGGGTTCCTCTCTTTCCAAGAATACCAGCATCTCTTTTCTCTGCCATGGCAGAAGAGATTTTGGCTCCTTCTTTCTTCTTAGCAAAATTTGACCCTCAAATCTTATAATCACAAATTTGTATACCTATTCTAAGGAATCATCTGCAAGCTCAAAAAACTTCGATTGAAGAATTCAAATTTGTTTGCTATGAAGATGACAAAGGTAAAAATCGGTTCTCTTTTGTTTCCTTCAAGGTTTCACAATTTTGGCAATCGAATCTCTGCTTCTCCTGCCCGAATCGTCCTTTTATTTCTTCTACACACCATTTCAATCCGTTTTGAAGCCCTAACCCTTCAAGAATCCCGCCCAAAATCCATCCCTAGTGAGCCCTAATTCATCTTCTATAAATACCAAACTTAGTGAAGCTTTTCGGCAACTCTTGAACCCACTGCTTTTACATTCTTTTCCGAGTCTAATTCTCTGATTTTTGCTCCTTGGAGTTGCGTTTTAAGGGCTCGCTTTGGCAAGCATCTGCTAATTTCGTCTCACTGGATTAGAGGCGGCGGCGTGCTTTTTTTTTTCTTTTAATTTGAGTATCGTTCGAGGTTGCGGAGTAGAGGCCGAACATAGCAGACCTTTGACGTGACCCCAGTTCCTGCACCACAAAAGGTTAGTCTTTGATTTTTCACATTATTTCCTTAGTTTCTTTCCGGAATATGAATCATATTTTTTGTTTGATATGTTAAGAAATCTGTTTTGTTCATGTATTATTTAAGAACTAATGGTATTAGCAGACTGTTTTTGTCCGAGTTTTTTTTTCTGATCTTGCTCAGATTGTGACTATAGGAGATATATTTTTGATTATAAAACAAAAAAAATTATTTCATTAGGTTCATCGGCATATACATTGATTCATTTTCTGATTTGAAGCTGTGTGATTGTTGCTGTGTGATCTCCTGGTGTTGTTGCCTTACTTCACTGGTTCTCAATATTTGCCTTTGTTCCTTTTTCCAGTTACTCATGTGACCTTATCTATTGTGAAGATTCAATGTAGACTGAAGTTTATGAAATGATACAATGGTATCAAGTTTGATCTATGAAGTTTCCTGTTCCCTGTTTGGTTTAAAAGCATAGAATAGTTTTGTTTACTTGAATGATACATGGATTTGTAATTAATTAGATTTCTGCACCTTTTAGAATTACATGAATTATTCCACTACTATAGGTATGATTTTCTTAAAAACTCACTGTTACAGTTTGAAAACACATCTAGTTAAGAAACCTTTTTTATAGTTTCATGCTTTTAAAATTTTGAGAATTTGTTGTTAAATGATATGACTCTAGAACTTCACCATAGATATGAAAACTCTTAATCTTTTCTTCCTATTTCTAGTTTTTATATAAAATACGTGTATACATGGTATGACTATTTTAAACATTAGCAAATATTCTGATATATGATAAAAGAACTTTAATTGTGTTATTTTTAAGTAATTTTGCCATCACTCTAAGGAGTTGATAAAATTCTGCAGTGGTGTATATCTTAATGTCCATTTAAAGCATGCTCATATGGTAGAAAAAAAATATTTTGTTGGAAAAGATATTTGTATTTGGTACTCGTACCTGGTATTGGAGGTTTTGTTCGCTATGTTCATTAGTTACTAGATTTATTTGTATAAGTTGATACAATTCCTCTTATTGTCTGTTAAAAGGCTTGACTTGTATAGTGGATGTAAGTTCCTGATTGTATTTAGGCACCTCAAACTCATTTTTCTTTAAGCCATGAAGTTAAAATAATATGTACATGCCTAAACGTTGTAGCTAGTCCCGTTGTTTGCTTAAAATTTGTGCCAATTGAAATAGTTTTATTTCAAATTAAGAATTTTCTAAATTTGAGTCTATAATTTTAATAGATTAACAACCTTACATATTTGCGCCTAGTAGTATTTCTATGGGATTTCATTAAAATGCGGCATGTCTGCCAACCTATTCTTTTGGACTATTTTTTGCAGGTCTTTATAAATTTCTCTAATTATGAAATTGCTCGCTAATCTTTATTCTCCATTTTTTATTTTTTGCATGTACACTTTGGAGCGACAGGGAGTCTTAATGCAAGACTCTTTCTACCCGCATAGAGCTATCGCTAACTATCCTCTTTAATCGCATTGGACAAGAAGAAAACAAGCAAATTCGCTTGGGGTCGCCTATGGCGGCTTTCATTATTCTTTACTTACATTGCCTAAATTGTTGTTAGATCATATGATTTGATTTGATTTGGAATTCATTTTATTATTAATGATTAATTTTATCTTGTAAATTTATAACTATAATTTCAGCTAAATATCTTACTAATCAAGAACTTAACTTCTAAGAATTTAATTACCTAGAATAGCAGTGCGTCTTTTTTTGGACTTTAAAAAAGGGGTAACGAAACTTTTTCTGGAAAAGCAAAGCTTTTGAATTGAGTTTTTTTTGCAGATTTATTTTTTATTATTTTTTTAAATATATAAGTTCAACAATTTCCTGACATTAGTAAAATTTGATGACAAACATAAAAAAATTATATATATAACTTTCTTCTTTTGCAGTAAGGGATGTGTATTTTCAAATAAAAATGGATGTTTGCTTCCAGATCCATATATAGCACATATCTAATTAGTTTTTTTTTTTTTTACTTTTTCTTTACTCCAAGTATTGTCAAGTTAAATTACTCTTCGTAAGCTATATTTTTAAAAAATACCTAAGTGATATTTCTTGATATTTTTGTATAACCTTTTAACCTAATTTTGGTCGGTTAACCGTATTAATGGATCATATAGGGTGCTTTAACAACCTTCCCTATAGCATTAATTAGAACCCTTACCTGGAATTTTTAAGGTTAAGCAGACCATAAAATAGAGTTACTTTAAGCACTATTTAACTAAAATTGGTGTCCTAATTCACCGTTAAAATAATTAGGTGGCGACTCTCTTAAAATTAATTTAAACCTCAGAATTACCAATATTTTTATACTCTAATTTGACCCGTGTTAAAATGGGGTATAACAGCTTGGTGACTTTGCTGGGGATATTTAGGTTTTAAACCATAACAAACTTAGGTTAATAAAAATGGTTTTGTATTTTGTAAATGTTTTATTTATTTCCTTGATCGAAAATGTGCTACTTCTTTTAAGATGCAATTACTATTCTTTATAAAATGTCATTCCGTTTTCACTTCCTCCACTTTTGGAAAATTAACACTGAGCACACACCTAGCGGTTACGCGGTTTGCGGCCGTGCACTTTTAAAAAATACCTTTTAGGGGAAAGTTTGTCGGTAAGTCGATCAGCGGTGCAATCGACAGTCACAACTTTTCACTCTCAAGTTGTCCGCTTGGGAGAAGACCAGTCTAGAAAACCTACTCTTAGCCGACCTAGGATAGAGCTAAACCAAATCCCTTATTAGGAGCATGCATCATGCAACCATAGGAGGCTTAATACCCTAGGTGTATTAAGTCCATTAGTTAGCCTTATCCAAATGTCCAAGCGGGTTTATAACCCCGAGTGACACCTATTCATCCTTTATATGCATCATTTGAAAGATAAACACACCGATTATGTGGGCAACTTACTCTTAATTGGAAAACGGGTAGGATTAATCTTTTCTGTGATGCAGAAAATTATGTGTCAAGTTGTCTACCCAAAGATCGGCATGGTGTTGGACATCCCTCCCAAACTAAAGGCATGGTGGAGAAACTTAGGAGAAAGCGCACAATTCGAAGTGAGAAAGAAGCTGGGTAATTTACCGTTACTTATGGAAGTCACAGCGTGTAGGGAAATTATCGAGGCAGCAGTCACTTTTTGGGATGAAGAAAGGGTCGTATTCAGATTTGGGGAAAATGAGATGACACCATTATTAGAAGAAATTGGAGGTTTCATAGAGAATGTGAGTTTGTTATGGAAAGGCAAACATTCTTGGCAAAGTGCTGGCATGATTATTCCAAAAAATCCCTCGATAAAAGAGTTCCTTGAAAAGTTTGGTTTTGAGAAAGAAATTGGGTTAGAGCATTTGAAAGAATCCAAAATACCCCTTGATTATCTGTTTGACATTTTTGGATGCTCGGGTGCTTTTCTACGACATCGAGAAAAGTTCTCCTCACATTCTTCTTGGAGTGAAAAGAGAGTATTCGCTTTTTCGGTTTGTTTCCTCGGGCTCATAGTATTTCCCCGAGGAGCAAAACAGGAGATTCACACCCGACTTGTCATGGTTACTGATGCATTATTTAATGGCATTGATGGAAAACCATACACCATAGTGCCGATGGTTGTTGCGGATATATACCGAGCTTTAGGCCTTTGCAAGAAAGGATATAAACATTTTGAGGGATGTAATTTATTGTTGCAATTATGGTTTATGGGGCATCTCCAAAAGATCAGTGGAAGCCAAGAGCTTTACAAGCAAAATGGTGCTAATCACATCACGTCATACACGATACCAGTGGTTGCATTCAAACATCCAAATAGTGTTAACGGATGGGGCAAGTTACTTAGCAAGCTAAACGATACCACAATCCAATGGATGTTTTCTTGGTATCCATCTGAGAGTTTTGTAATCCGCGGAAAAATGCTACCTTATTTGGTTCTCATCGGGCTTCGAGGACTTCAACCATATGCTCCATTACGAGTTATGAGACAAGCCGGGAGAACGCAAGTCATACCGCAAGTTGATAACATGGATCATTATCGAATTGACTATGATGATGATAAAATTCCTTTTGCAAAAGAAATTCTCAAGATGTGGAAAAACAAGAGAGCTATAGTCAAGGATACAATTGCACCAGATAGGTACCAAGCTGGATGTGACACTTTTTATTTGGAATGGTTACGTGCCAACCTACAAGGTTCTGTCACAAGAGGGATTAATATGGGTGGCCGAATCAAAGATAAGGCAGCCGAAGCTGAAATCAAGTACCGCCGGCTAAAAAGAAGGGTGTCCGAGTCTGAAGCAAAGCACAAGGAGAAGCATGAGAAGGAAAACAAAGAGATTGAAATGTTGAGACAACGAGAAGAGATGCAGAAGCAACAAATAGAAATGTGGAAACAACAAGCTACGGAAAAATGGAGCAAAGACTCAAAGATTTGGATGGAGACCTCGAGAAGCAATTCATAGAATGCTATTGCCAAGGACTGGACGAAGGAGGAAAGCTAGCCATGGTTTACCTTGTGAAGAATCGCCAGAAAATTGATGAGGCAATCAGCGCAGCGAAAAGGCTAAGGAGAAATGAAGAACCATCCTCAGTCAACTAGATTAGAACTATGTTGTAATCTTTATTTTAATTAAGGCTATGCCATTGTAATCATTTTAAGTTAAGGCAATTTCCCCTTTTATTTATGTACTAAGCTTGAATTATCAATGAAAGTTTGTTTTGGATGTCTAATTAAGGAGCAATGGGATGATATATAATGGTGTGTTTATCTCTCAAATTCTCGCTAGGCCTACCTCTGGCACAAAGAGGTCCCCTGCATACTAGGACACGGTTAACATTGCTTGAATTATTTGTTATTATATGATTTGTTTGTTACGTGATATATTTGCTTTTAAATTTAATCACCACTTACTAACATTGTCTTTATTTTTCTTTTTAAAGGTTTTTCTATTTTATTACTCCCCAAGGTTGATTTGTGTTGACTGCGCGAACTGGCCGAACACCCATACTTCACGAGATCGAAGGCACGAGCAACTACCAACATGACTGGATCAAACACACCTAACATGACAGGCTTGGGACTTATCACTGTTCAACGAGACGAACCTGAGACTTCGGACGGAAGGGAGGTTACCCTTCGTGATGAACACATCGCCCAGTTATCGCAACAAGTGGCTAACCTGCAAGGTGAAATTGAACGGCTGCGGAACCTTACCAATCTTTCTATTAGTCTCAACACACCACTTCCTGAAGAAAGGACAAATGCACCTATCCCGCCACATTTCCCATCTTTTGACTCATCTATCCCGGAACACCTTCCACCAAACCCTCCACTTCACAACAACAAGCAAACATCCACCAACGTACATGTTAACCCGCAACAAGCCAACCCATCGAATTTTACCACATCATATGTTTCCCAACCATCACCAGCCCAAAGCACCCCGCTAACCCAAAATCACCATGTAACGCAACACATACCGATGGCACACGCCGCTATTCCTAACATGCAGCATGTTCCACCGGTATATGTAGCGGAAGCACAACCTTTTACTACCCCTATGCCTCACCAACTTCACTCTGAAGTGTATCAATATCAGGAAGCAGAAAAAGATGTAAGGGCCAAAGCCGACGAGTACATGGCAAAGGAGATTCGTGAGTTAAAGGAAGCATTCAAAAGTCTGAAAACCGTTAGGAGTATGGAAGGTTTGGAGTATGAAGATCTATGTGTTCATCCCGATGTTGATTTACCTGCAGGATATAAAGTACCAAAATTTGACATGTTTGACGGAAAAGGAAACCCGCGAGCTCATTTGAGGTCGTACTTTGATAAGTTAGTTGGAGTGGGAAAGGATGAAGCTATCAGGATGAAGTTGTTTATAAGGAGTCTTACAGGGGAAGCCCTTGATTGGTACACAAGTCAAGACCCACAGAAATGGCGCAGCTGGAGTGTCATGGCACAAGAATTCATGGACAGATTCAGATTTAACACCGAGACCAACCCAGATAGATTCTATTTGATGACGTTGGAGAAGAAAACAACAGAATCCTTTAGAGAGTATGCCATGAGATGGAGGGCAGAAGCAGCAAGAGTCCAACCCCCTATGGGAGAGGATGAGATGACAACTACTTTTATTCGATCTCAAACGGATGCAACATATTATGAGAGATTGATAAGTATGATGGGGCAGAAATTCTCGGAAGTTGTTAGGATGGGAGATGTTATAGAGGAAGGTCTCAAATCAGGAAAGATTACAAATTTGGCAGCACTACAAGCAACAAGTAAGGCGATCCAGTCAGAAAATATTGGAGGAGCAAGTAAGAAGAAGGAAAAAGAAGTATCCGCTGTTATGACCGTCCAAGACCGCAGGCCTAACCAAATGTTAACCTACCAAAACCCGTTACCCCAACCTTCATATTATAGCCCATACACCCAAACTCCTCAATCTTACTACCAGCCTTCACCCATTCCCTATCCTGTTTATAATGCCCAATCAACCTATTATCCACCACGAGCACCCGCATACCAGAATCCACCGTATTACCAACCCACATATCCACCTCAACCCCGCTACCAATCACAAAACCGCCCAAATGCACCTAGACCTCGCCCGAGCTTTGAAAGAAAACCTGCCAAAACCTATACACCCCTAGCTGAACCTTTAGCCCAGTTGTATGAAAGGTTGAAAGCTGCAGGAGTACTCCAACCTGTCCCAGAAAGAGTTCCCGACCCCCTCCCAGGATGGTATGATGGGACCAAGCGTTGTGCATATCACTCTGGTGTGACTGGACATGACACAGAAAATTGCCTTACTCTCAAAGATAAGATAGAAGAGTTGATCAAAGCAGGAACCATTCAGCTTAAGGGAGCTCCACCGAATGTGAACAACAACCCTCTTCCAAATCACGATGATGCCGGTATTAACATGATATCTACTGATGAGGATTGGAATTTGGAAGGAACAATTGTACCAATTGAAGATGAGAAAAAGGTTGTGTCATCTGCCTTCATTGCTCCTGTCATCACAGTGCAAGTGCGAGCACCAATTGAGGTGGAAACACTCCCTCTGAAACCCAGGGTCATGGCTCTAGTCGCCCAGACACCCTCATTTGAAACCAAAGCAGTTCCTTGGGACTACCAGTCTGATATAAGGAACAAAGGAAAGGCAAAATTAGTTGTAGAAGTTGCTGCTGCTGCAGGTATGACAAGATCCGGTAGGTGTTATGTTCCTGAAGAAGCATCACGAGGAACTTCAAGTAAGGACAACAACCAGAAGAAGTCCGTGACAGAAGCTGAAGTAGAAGAGTTTTGGAGAAAAATGCAGTGTAGCGGATACTTTGTTATAGACCAACTGAAGAAGACGCCGGCTCAAATTTCCCTTATGTCATTATTGATGAGTTCTGATAGCCACAGGAATGCTTTGGTAAAAGTACTCAATGAAGCATATGTACCAGCCGAGACAACCGGTGAACATGTGGAAACTATGGTGGCCCAAATTCTAGAATCACACAAGATTTCTTTTCACGAGGATGAATTTCCGCCTGAAGGTCTGAGTCACAACAAAGCATTGCATCTCACTGTCAAATGCCGGGACGGGTTTGTTTCAAAGGTTTTGATTGATAATGGTTCTGCTCTCAATATATGTCCTTTCACTACCCTCAAAGCCTTGGGAGTTGACATTGGGAAAGTTCGTGAAAGTCATGTGAATGTTAGAGCTTTCGATGGAGCGCAAAGGAGCGCCATTGGTGAAATTAACTTAGCATTGCAAATTGGGCCTGTGGAGTTTATTATTGAATTTCAAGTGTTAGACATATCTGCTACTTATAATCTACTGTTGGGAAGGCCGTGGATTCACATGGCTGGTGCAGTCCCTTCCACTTTGCACCAGAACGTGAAGTTTGTGTGGAATCACCAGGAAGTTGTGATTCATGGAGAAGCAAGCAATCCCATTTACCCGGGGAATGCGATCCCTGTCATTGAAAGTGTAGAAAGGCTGGATGGAGCCACTTTCCATATTGAAGAAATTGTAACTGCTACTCGAGACAAAGAGGTAAAGTTGCCAAGTGTGCTTGTGATGGTGGCATCAGAAATGTTGAAGAACGGTTTTGAGCCTGGTCAAGGACTTGGAGCAAGGTTGCATGGAATAGTAGAACCAATTCAGTTACCAGGGCAGAACAACACCTTTGGCTTAGGGTACGAACCCGCTCCGAAAGAATTCTCGGAGGCTTGTCTCAAGAAAAGTGACATTGTCCCGCCACAGCCTATCCCGCAGCTAATCCAGTCATTCCCCAAGACAGTTACTATTCGTGAGTTAGGAGAAGATACTGAAGATGACCTCGTTGAAGGAATCAGGAACCTATTCATTGCCTGACTGCAACATGATTTTGAAGGATTGCACTGAGGCGCCAACTATTTGGGATGCCGCACCTGGAGATGTTTTAAAAAATTGGACTTGTACCCCATCCCCGGTTCGCCGGGAATCTTGGTAGATGAATTATATTAGTACTTTTTAAAACAATGCGATTCAAAAATTGAGGCCTGAATCGTGTTTATGATTTTATGTTGTTTGCCTCGACCTTTTGGAAGCTTAAATGCAAAATCTGAATATGCCTTTTGTTTTACATCTAAATTTTTTGCCTTTATTAATTTTCTTTCTTTTTATTTTATTTTTTTTTTCAGCAAACAAATTAATAAAAATGCCGACATCGTAAATGTGACATGCAATGAAACAAGTGAACAAAATAACAAGCAAGATCTTGAAGAATATGAAGAAGATGTGCCGCCTACAGAATTAACTAAAGAACTTGAGCAGTTTGAGAACAAGTCAAAACCAAATTTGGATGAAACAGAGCTTATAAATTTGGGAAATTCGGAGTCTATAAAAGAAACAAGAATCAATGTCCATTTGACACCATCAGAAAAGGAAGAATATGTAGATCTTCTAAGAGAATACGTTGATGTGTTTGCTTGGTCATTTGATGACATGCCTGGTTTGAGCACTAATATTGTTTCCCATAAGTTGCCAACGGATCCATCTTGTCCTCCGATAAAGCAAAAGACAAGAAAATTCAAAACAGACTTAAGTTTGAAGATCAAAGAAGAAGTCTCCAAGCAATTTGAGGCAAATGTCATCCGAGTCACGAAGTACCCCACCTGGTTGGCCAATATAGTACCAGTCCCAAAAAAGGATGGGAAGATCAGAATATGTGTGGATTATCGGGATCTTAACAAGGCTAGTCCAAAGGATGATTTTCCACTCCCAAATATCCACATACTCATTGACAATTGTGCAAAGCACGAGTTGCAGTCATTCGTTGATTGTTTTGCTGGTTACCACCAGATTTTGATGGATGAAGATGATGCTAAGAAGACAGCATTTATCACACCTTGGGGGGTACATTGTTATCGAGTGATGCCTTTTGGACTCAAGAATGCAGGTGCTACATACATGAGAGCTATGACAACTATTTTTCATGACATGATCCATAAAGAGATTGAAGTCTATGTGGACGATGTCATCATCAAATCGCGGAAGAGTTCAGATCACTTGGTAGACCTAAAGAAGTTCTTTGATAGGTTACGGCGGTACAATCTAAAACTGAATCCCGCAAAGTGTGCATTCGGAGTTCCAGCTGGAAAATTATTAGGTTTCATTGTTAGTAGAAGGGGCATAGAGTTGGATCCTTCAAAGATAAAGGCTATCCAAGACCTGCCACCTCCAAAGAATCGGAAGGACGTGATGAGTTTCCTTGGTCGCCTTAACTACATTAGTCGTTTCATAGCCCAATCAACGGTGATTTGTGAGCCAATATTCAAAATGCTGAGGAAAGATGCCACTACCAAATGGACAGAAGAATGTCAACGATCTTTTGATAGAATCAAGGAATATTTATCTAACCCACCTGTGCTGGTACCTCCAGAACCTGGAAGGCCATTGTTGTTATACATATCCGTATTAGATAATGCATTCGGATGTGTTTTGGGGCAACACGATGAAACTGGGAGGAAGGAGCAAGCCATATACTACTTGAGCAAGAAGTTCACACCGTATGAAGCACGGTATACTTTGTTGGAACGCACTTGTTGTGCCTTAACTTGGGTGGCACAAAAGTTAAGGCATTACTTGTCAGCATACACCACTTTTCTCATTTCTAGGATGGACCCACTCAAGTACATCTTTCAGAAACCTATGCCTACAGGAAAGCTGGCGAAGTGGCAGATTTTGCTAAGCGAATTTGACATTGTGTATGTTACTCAAAAAGCCATCAAAGGACAAGCTTTAGCTGACCATCTTGCAGAAAATCCTGTGGATGAAGAATACAAGCCACTTAGGACATACTTCCCAGATGAAGAAGTATTATTTGCGGGAGAAGACATTTCAGAAGCATATTCTGGTTGGAGAATGTTCTTTGACGGAGCAGCAAACTTCAAAGGAGTCGGAGTTGGAGCAGTTTTAGTTTCAGAATCTGGACAGCATTATCCAATCTCAGCGAAACTTCGGTTTCCATGCACCAATAACATGGCAGAATATGAGGCTTGTATACTTGGGCTTAGAATGGCTGTTGATATGAACATCCAAGAGTTGTTGGTTATAGGTGATTCAGACCTGCTGATTCATCAAGTACAAGGCGAATGGAATACAAAGAATACAAAAATCCTACCGTACTTACATTTTGTAAAGGAGTTGTGTAAGAAGTTTATCAAGGTGGATTTCAAGCATGTTCCAAGAGTTCAAAACGAGTTCGCAGATGCTTTGGCAACTTTGTCTTCAATGATTCAGAATCCAGATAAAAACTATATAGACCCCATAAAGGTGAATGTGCAAGATCAGCCAGCTTATTCTTTCCATGTGGATGAAGAGCCAGACGGAGAACCATGGTATTTTGACATTAAGAGATATCTCAAGACAATGGATTACCCTGAAGGAGCAACCAGTACCCAGAAGAGAACACTTAGGAGATTGGCAAATCACTTTTTCCTAAACGGCGAAATCCTATATAGGAGGACCCCAGATTTAGGATTGTTGAGGTGTGTAGATGCTAGAGAAGCAACCAAAACTGATCGAAGAGATACATGCAGGGACATGTGGGCCTCACATGAATGGTTTTACTTTGGCAAAGAAAATATTACGAGCAGGTTACTTTTGGATGACCATGGAAACAGATTGCATTCGTTTTGTACAGAAATGTCATCAGTGTCAGATTCACGGTGATTTGATTCGAGTCCCGCCAAATGAACTCAATGTAACGAGTTCCCCTTGGCCGTTCGCAGCTTGGGGCATGGACGTCATTGGCCCTATTCAGCCTGCCGCATCAAATGGGCATAGATTTATCTTGGTAGCTATTGATTATTTTACAAAATGGGTAGAAGCCTCTTCTTACAAGTCAGTTACAAAGAAGGTGGTAGCAGATTTCGTCCGCAACAACATTGTTTGCCGATTTGGAATTCCTGAGTCAATCATTACGGATAATGGAGCCAATCTCAATAGTGACTTGATGCAAGAAATATGTGATAAGTTCAAGATTGCTCACCGAAATTCCACTCCCTACCGGCCTCAGATGAACGGAGTCGTTGAAGCGGCCAACAAGAATATTAAGAAGATATTGCGGAAGATGATTGATAACTACAGGCATTGGCATGAGAAGCTACCATTTGCTCTCCTCGGATATCGCACTACGGTCAGGACATCAACTGGGGCAACGCCTTATCTTTTGGTCTATGGAACTGAAGCCGTATTGCCAGCGGAAGTTGAAATACCATCTTTGAGGGTCATCCAGGAAGCCGAGCTGAGCAATGCAGAATGGGTGAAGAATCGATACGAACAACTAATGCTTATTGATGAGAAGAGAATGAATGCAGTTTGTCATGGTCAACTCTATCAAAATAGGATGGCTAGAGCTTTCAACAAGAAAGTGAAACCGCGTCTGTTCAAACCGGGGCAATTGGTTTTGAAGAGCATATTCCCACACCAAAATGAAGCTAAAGGAAAGTTTGCACCAAATTGGCAAGGTCCCTACATGGTGCATCGAGTATTGACTGGAGGAGCATTGATTCTAGCAGAAATGGATGGAGAAGTGTGGCCCAAGCCTATAAATGCAGACGCAGTCAAGAGATACTACATCTAGAGGCATATCTGCATGTTTCTTTTCTATGAAATGTTTCTTAATGTAAATGAACTACGTTTGACCTGATTCCCGTTTAAGAGGGGATACGTAGGCAGCCCTATGGGTTCGGTCTCATCATAATAAAAATTATATATTTCCCCTAGATTGGAAACTGAGGCAGCTTTTGAAGGCGTTGTCATGGTGACGCATCAGTCATCGACAAAGGATGGTCAAGCAGGACGAATGACAGATTCCAGACGAGGACGTTTACTTTGTTTCACGAGCATGTCACAATGCAAAATTCGGCAACAACTTTATTTTATAAAAATTATGCATACTTTATTTATTAAAATAGGATTTTTTTCATCAAAATTTCTTAACTATTCGTTCGCCAAGATTCAGTGATGGGTGGAGGCTACAAGTCCAAACAAAGTGGGAAGCGCAAGATCATCAAAGTCCAGAGCATCAAAGTCAACACGAATCAACCACCCCCCAAACTTACAATTTTTCTTTGAGTGCAGATTTTCAAGATAGAAGAAGAAGAAGAATTAATGACAGACATAAATACCAAGACCCCTTCGTCGAGCGGTTTGATTTTCTTTATTGTATTTTGTAGAAAAATTACACCTTTTGGATATTGATTATCTTTAAAATTCAAGTTTGAGATATTTTTTAATTAATTTTAGAACTTTACAATATATATATATATTCGATTGATATTACTTCTCAGATGCTATTTTTTTTTTTATATAAATGCAAACTACATCGCACACAACTTTAAATATATTTCACATTGACTTTTTAGATGCACCGCACCATTACTTTCAAATGCACCGCGCCATTGCTTCCAAATGCACCGCACCATTACTTTCAAATGCACTGCACCATTGCCTTCAAATGCATCGCACTACTGCATTAAATGCACTGCACCATTGATTTCAAATACACTGCAAATGCACTGCACTATTGCTTTCAAATGCACCCGCACAAATGCTTTCAAATGCATTGCACCATTATTTTTCGAATGCACCATTGCTTGCAAATTGCATAATATGCTTTCAAATGCACAGCACTTTTGCTTTCAAAGGCACTGCAAATGCACCGCATAAATGCTTTAAAAAATTATTATATCATTGCTTGCAAATGCACAATGCAAATGCTTTCAACTGCACCGCACCATTACTTCTAAATGCGCCACACAAGTATTTTCATTACCGTAAATCATTTGGCTCGGAGAGCCTCATCAGTCATTTGGCTTAAACGCCTCAACTACTTCATCATTTGGCTTAAATGCCTCATTTTCATTAATCATTGGCTTAAATGCATCAGTTTTATCAATCATACATAAGTCATCGCTGAAAGGCACCACTTACATGAATCATTGGCTCGAAGCCTCATTTTATTAGTCATGATCAAATATTTTTTTTAACATACTTGGCTTATTTTATGATAAATTAACATCTTAGAGGTATTATTTTTATGAAATATGACTTATCATATTTTTATATCTCGCTTACTAACAATTTTACCCAACTTGTTGAGTTTAACAGGAAATTTAGCACAACGTGGAACACTATCTAAGTAGCGAACTGGGGCAGTTTGTTGGGGAGGAAATCAGACTCCCCAGCAAAAGTCAAAGGTCTACTTTCAGGACTCCTTTCGGCTTGGCTACCAAAATCTTAGACAAATCATTATTTCGAAATATTTCCTTTCAATTATGATTCTCAGTATCTGACACCTCGTGTCTCCGACACCGGGGAAACATTTTAGGATCCGCATCGATCATTAAGTCCAACTCCATATCACCATCAGTTTGGAATTGCATACGAATTAGTTTTTGTAGAACCCAAGGTGTGTGGGCATTTATGAAATCAGAGTTTGGCCATAACTCTATAAAGTTTTTTTTTTCATAAGACTTCCAAGTTTCATGTTATAATCTTTCCAACCTTTTGATCCATACTTGCAAATCGGGACAAAATTGGTTACTAAGTCAATTTCTTTGCCCGAAGACTCTTTCATCGTCCACGGTCAAAGAGGGGCAGTTGTTGACAACCAATTTTGGCCCTCCCCTTTCATAAGCAATTTTTCTATACTTCCTAATTCTCAATAATTTACTAAATATATTTTACATATTTTTATCCAAAATATTTGTTATATATATTATTATTTTTTTTAGCCTCAAGATTTTTAAAATAAAATATAATTATTAGCCTTAATATAATTTAACATATTTATTGCAATTATATCGTTCTTATTATTTTAGTTACTTAGTCACTATCATTTTATTATTTAATGTTAATGCATCGTAATGATTTAATACAAACTCTATTTGCCAAACTATATTTCATTTCTCTACTTTTATTATACTAGCCTTAGGGTACGCACTTTGCGCGTGTACCTACATCAATCAATATATAATATTATTTATATTAATATTTTTTATAAAATATATTTAAGTTATAAAAAATATATATATACAAGTTTATGAAAATGATAATTTTGGTTGAAAGAGGACTATCTACATATTCAAGTAATCGTTTTTAATTGCTTTTAATGATTTTTAAAGTCCTAAGAAATATGACTGCATACTTAAATAAAACAAATCATTTTCATACTTTTAAAGTATGTGCGGCTATGTGTCTATCCATGCGCAATAATTTTGTGTCATTTTAAACGTATTTATTAAATTTGATATTTATTAGAATTCCTACATACATATTGAATATTATTAATAAACTTTTTTTTAAAATGATTTGTTGCTATCATATCCTTGTTCGAGTTAGTAATTGATAAGTTAACAACTTTTTTGTCTTACTTTAGTAACAAACTCTGAATATAAAAATAGAAATTTGCAAGTGCATGTCTTGATCGAGCATATTCATTTCGGATCATAAATATTGACTACCATATTTGTAATTAGAAATATACTACTTTTGAATCTCCAAATATGAGAACTTTTTATGTATTTCAAATATGGAAAAAATATTAACCAAATTTTAGTTAAAATTAAAGTCCTAATATCAATGCTATAATTTAACGATCATTCCTAAATATTAGAAGATTATTATAAATGACTATTTTGTCTAGTGTGAACTCTATTTTTTTTAAAGGGTAAAAAAAAAGGCAAACGACATTTCACTAATGGCCTTCGTACTTTTAATATGGTATAGATATATATAAATGCATACTAGATATTAATTGTTACAATAATATAATTTAATATTTTTATCATAAATTATTAGAATTATAGAGACATAGTAATTTTTAAAGTGGATAAGAACTTTTAAATATAAATTAGATCATCTTGGTAAAGTTTAATGTTACTTTAAATTAGACCAATTTTTATAACACATTTTTCAGATTTTTAGACCCCAAAAATCAACCAAAATAGCCCATAAAGTAGCCCATACCCACCAGCCCATCTACCTAACATTTTCATCTACATGGACTCCACATAAGCGCCACATAACCTCCACATCAGCGCCACATAGGCGCCAACGGTACAAATCCCATGACTAACACACTCCTAGCACATGCTCTCACCATCCCTACACACTTTGACCCACTCCTTGCTACATGGATTCATCAGATCTAGTCCATTTTAATTTAATGGTCAAGATCATTTTTCTATCTTCTAGATAATTCGAAATAAATGTTTACTTTATTTATTATATCAGGATTAATCTCAGCCATCCGATGCATCTAATCCAATGGTTAGATTTATTTCTAAAATTAAAATCAATTTTGATTAGGGTTCCTCTCTTTCCAAGAATACCAGCGTCTCTTTTCTCTGCCATGGCAGAAGAGATATTGGCTCCTTCTTTCTTCTTAGCAAAATTTGACCCTCAAATCTTATAATCACAAATTTGTATACCTATTCTAAGGAATCATCTGCAAGCTCAAAAAACTTCGATTGAAGAATTCAAATTTGTTTGCTATGAAGATGACAAAGGTAAAAATCGGTTCTCTTTTGTTTCCTTCAAGGTTTCACAATTTTGGCAATCGAATCTCTGCTTCTCCTGCCCGAATCGTCCTTTTATTTCTTCTACACACCATTTCAATCCGTTTTGAAGCCCTAACCCTTCAAGAATCCCGCCCAAAATCCATCCCTAGTGAGCCCTAATTCATCTTCTATAAATACCAAACTTAGTGAAGCTTTTCGGCAACTCTTGAACCCACTGCTTTTACATTCTTTTCCGAGTCTAATTCTCTGATTTTTGCTCCTTGGAGTTGCGTTTTAAGGGCTCGCTTTGGCAAGCATCTGCTAATTTCGTCTCACTGGATTAGAGGCGGCGGCGTGCTTTTTTTTTTTCTTTTAATTTGAGTATCGTTCGAGGTTGCGGAGTAGAGGCCGAACATAGCAGACCTTTGACGTGACCCCAGTTCCTGCACCACAAAAGGTTAGTCTTTGATTTTTCACATTATTTCCTTAGTTTCTTTCCGGAATATGAATCATATTTTTTGTTTGATATGTTAAGAAATCTGTTTTGTTCATGTATTATTTAAGAACTAATGGTATTAGCAGACTGTTTTTGTCCGAGTTTTTTTTCTGATCTTGCTCAGATTGTGACTATAGGAGATATATTTTTGATTATAAAACAAAAAAAATTATTTCATTAGGTTCATCGGCATATACATTGATTCATTTTCTGATTTGAAGCTGTGTGATTGTTGCTGTGTGATCTCCTGGTGTTGTTGCCTTACTTCACTGGTTCTCAATATTTGCCTTTGTTCCTTTTTCCAGTTACTCATGTGACCTTATCTATTGTGAAGATTCAATGTAGACTGAAGTTTATGAAATGATACAATGGTATCAAGTTTGATCTATGAAGTTTCCTGTTCCCTGTTTGGTTTAAAAGCATAGAATAGTTTTGTTTACTTGAATGATACATGGATTTGTAATTAATTAGATTTCTGCACCTTTTAGAATTACATGAATTATTCCACTACTATAGGTATGATTTTCTTAAAAACTCACTGTTACAGTTTGAAAACACATCTAGTTAAGAAACCTTTTTTTATAGTTTCATGCTTTTAAAATTTTGAGAATTTGTTGTTAAATGATATGACTCTAGAACTTCACCATAGATATGAAAACTCTTAATCTTTTCTTCCTATTTCTAGTTTTTATATAAAATACGTGTATACATGGTATGACTATTTTAAACATTAGCAAATATTCTGATATATGATAAAAGAACTTTAATTGTGTTATTTTTAAGTAATTTTGCCATCACTCTAAGGAGTTGATAAAATTCTGCAGTGGTGTATATCTTAATGTCCATTTAAAGCATGCCCATATGGTAGGAAAAAAATATTTTATTGGAAAAGATATTTGTATTTGGTACTCGTACCTGGTATTGGAGGTTTTGTTCGCTATGTTCATTAGTTACTAGATTTATTTGTATAAGTTGATACAATTCCTCTTATTGTCTGTTAAAAGGCTTGACTTGTATAGTGGATGTAAGTTCCTGATTGTATTTAGGCACCTCAAACTCATTTTTCTTTAAGCCATGAAGTTAAAATAATATGTACATGCCTAAACGTTGTAGCTAGTCCCGTTGTTTGCTTAAAATTTGTGCCAATTGAAATAGTTTTATTTCAAATTAAGAATTTTCTAAATTTGAGTCTATAATTTTAATAGATTAATAACCTTACATATTTGCGCCTAGTAGTATTTCTATGGGATTTCATTAAAATGCGGCATGTCTGCCAACCTATTCTTTTGGACTATTTTTTGCAGGTCTTTATAAATTTCTCTAATTATGAAATTGCTCGCTAATCTTTATTCTCCATTTTTTATTTTTTGCATGTACACTTTGGAGCGACATGGAGTCTTAATGCAAGACTCTTTCTACCCGCATAGAGCTATCGCAAACTATCCTCTTTAATCGCATTGGACAAGAAGAAAACAAGCAAATTCGCTTGGGATCGCCTATGGCGGCTTTCATTATTCTTTACTTACATTGCCTAAATTTTTGTTAGATCATATGATTTGATTTGATTTGGAATTCGTTTTATTATTAATGATTAATTTTATCTTGTAAATTTATAACTATAATTTCAGCTAAATATCTTACTAATCAAGAACTTAACTTCTAAGAATTTAATTACCTAGAATAGCAGTGCGTCTTTTTTTGGACTTTAAAAAAGGGGTAACGAAACTTTTTCTGGAAAAGCAAAGCTTTTGAATTGAGTTTTTTTTGCAGATTTATTTTTTATTATTTCTTTAAATATATAAGTTCAACAATTTCCTGACATTAGTAAAATTTGATGACAAACATAAAAAAATTATATATATAACTTTCTTCTTTTGCAGTAAGGGATGTGTATTTTCAAATAAAAATGGATGTTTGCTTCCAGATCCATATATAGCACATATCTAATTATTTTTTTTTTTTTTAACTTTTTCTTTACTCCAAGTATTGTCAAGTTAAATTACTCTTCGTAAGCTATATTTTTAAAAAATACCTAAGTGATATTTCTTGATATTTTTGTATAACCTTTTAACCTAAGTTTGGTCGGTTAACCGTATTAATGGATCATATAGGGTGCTTTAACAACCTTCCCTATAGGATTAATTAGAACCCTTACCTGGAATTTTTAAGGTTAAGCAGACCATAAAATAGAGTTACTTTAAGCACTATTTAACTAAAATTGGTGTCCTAATTCACCGTTAAAATAATTAGGTGGCGACTCTCTTAAAATTAATTTAAACCTCAGAATTACCAATATTTTTATACTCTAATTTGACCCGTGTTAAAATGGGGTATAACACACTTCCAGCTCAGAGTGCAGCACCTACTTCTTCAGCCCAGGGTTCTTCTGCGGCGAGGGGTTCCCTTCAGTCCCCTTCTCCAGCACTGGGTGTATGTTATGAGTGTGGTGAGTTTGGCCACATGAGGAGACAGTGTCCTCGACTTCGTAGGGACAGGACTCAGCAGAGGGACCAGCCCTCATCTTCAGCACCATCTCAGTCTAGTAGAGGTGGAGGTTAGTCTTCTCGTGGTCGCCCCAGAGGCGAGGAGAGATCTGGTGGAGGCCAGGCACGATTCTATGCACTTCCTGACAGGCGTGATGCAGTTGCCTCCGATGCAGTGATTACAGGTATCATTTCTGTCTGTCACAGAGATATCTCTGTTCTATTTGATCCAGGGTCCACATATTCATATGTGTCCTCTTATTTTGCACACCATTTGGGTGCGACTCGTGGTAGTCTTGATTTACCTGTTCATGTATCCACCCCCGTGGATGATACGATTGTTGTGGATCATGTCTATAGATCCTGTGTTATATCTATTAGGGGTCTGGAGACCCAGGCAGATTTGTTATTGTTGGGGATGGTGGACTTTGATGTTATATTGGGTTTGGACTGGTTGTCTCCGTACCACGCTATATTGGACTGTCATGCTAAGACAGTTACGTTGGCCATTCCTGGTATTTCTCAGATTGAGTGGCGGGGTTCGACTGATTTCGTCCCTAGCCGTGTCATTTCATTCTTAAAAGCTCAGGAGATGGTTGAAAAAGGGTGTTTATCGTACTTGGCTTTTGTGAGAGATGTGGGAGTTGAGTCTCCTAACATTGATTTTGTACCTGTTGTGAGAGATTTTCCAGATGTATTCCCCTCAGACCTGTCGGGCATGCCGCCGGACAGGGATATTGATTTTGGCATTGACTTGGTGCCGGGCACTCGGCCCATATCCATTCCTCCTTATCGGATGGCACCAGCTGAGTTGAAAGAACTGAAAGAGCAGCTTCAAGAGCTTCTGGATAAGGGTTTCATCCGTCCTAGTGTGTCCCCGTGGGGTGCGCCGGTATTATTTGTTAAAAAGAAAGATGGTTCCATGCGAATGTGTATTGATTATAGGCAATTGAACAAAGTGACAGTGAAGAACAAGTACCCTCTACCGCGCATAGATGATTTGTTTGATCAGCTACAGGGTGCGAGGGTGTTTTCTAAGATTGATCTTCGTTCGAGCTATCATCAGCTGAAGATCAGGGACTCGGATATTATGAAGACTGCATTCAGGACCGGATATGGTCACTATGAGTTTCTTGTGGTGTCTTTTGGGCTGACCAACGCCCCAGCAGCATTTATGCATCTGATGAACAGTGTGTTCAGGCCCTATTTGGATTCATTTTGTGATTGTGTTCATTGATGACATTCTAGGAGCATGCTCAGCATATGAGTATTGTGTTGCAGAGATCGAGGGAGGAGAAGCTATATGCTAAATTCTCCAAGTGCGAGTTTTGGCTCGAGTCCGTAGCATTTCTGGGACATGTGGTGTCTCGTGATGGTATTCAGGTTGATTCGAAGAAGATAGAGGCGGTGCAGAGTTGGCTTAGGCCGTCCTCAGCTACAGAGATCAGGAGTTTTCTTGGCTTGGCGGAATATTATCGCGGGTTTGTTAAGGGATTTTCATCCATTGCTTCTTCATTGACTAAATTGACCCAGAAGGGTGCACCATTCGTGTGGTCGGATGAGAGCGAGGAGAGCTTTCAGAAGCTCAAGACAGCTTTGACCACAGCTCCAGTGTTAGTATTGCCATCAGCTTCAGGTTCATATACTATTTATTGTGATGCCTCGAGAGTGGGGATAGGTTGTGTGTTGATGCATTAAGGTAAGGTAATTGCTTATGCTTCTCGGCAGTTGAAGCCACGTGAGAAGAACTATCCTGTTCATGATTTGGAGCTAGCCGCCATTGTTCATGCCTTGAAAATTTGGAGGCACTATTTGTACGGCGTGTCTTGTGAGGTGTATACCGACCATCGTAGTCTCCATCATTTGTTCAAACAGAAAGATCTTAATTTGAGACAGCGGAGATGGCTTGAGTTGCTTAAGGATTATGACATCACTATTTTATATCATCCAGGAAAGGCCAATGTGGTGGCCGATGCTTTGAGTCGGAAGGCGGTCAGTATGGGGAGCTTGGCATATATTCCAGCTGAGGAGAGACCATTTGCTTATGATGTTCAAGTGCTAGCCAATCGGCTAGTGAGGTTAGATATTTCGGAGCCCAGCAGGGTATTGGCTTGTGTTGTATCTCGGTCATCTCTATATGATCGTATTCGTGAGCGCCGGTATGATGATCCACATTTGGCTGTCCTTAGGGACAGAGTTCAGCATGATGATGCTAGAGATGTCACCATTGATAGTGACGGCGTATTGAGGATGCAGGGGCCGGATATGCGTGCCCAATGTTGATGGCCTTCGTGAGTTAATTCTGGAGGAGGCCCATAGCTCGCGGTATTCTATCCATCCAGGAGCCGCGAAGATGTATCAAGATTTGAAATAGCACTATTGGTGGAGAAAGATGAAAATGGACATTGTCAGACATGTAGCGTGGTGCCTCAACTGTCAGCAGGTTAAGTACGAGCATCAGAGGCCCGGTGGTGTATTTCAGCGCATTGATATTCCTGAGTGGAAATGGGAGAGGATCACCATGGACTTTGTTACTGGACTCCCTCGGACGGCGAGGAAGTTTGATTCTGTATGGGTGATTGTGGATAGACTGACCAAGTCAGCTCACTTCATTCCAGTTAGTACTACCTACTCATCGGAGCGGTTGGCGGCGATCTTTATTCGAGAGATTGTCCGGTTGCATGGAGTCCCAGTGTCTATCATATCCGACAGGGGTACTCAGTTCACTTCTCAGTTTTGGAGAGCATTTCGGCGAGAGATGGGTACGCGGGTTGAGTTGAGTACAGCATTTCACCCCCAGACAGACGGACAGTCTGAGCGCACTATTCAGATCTTGGAAGATATGTTGTGGGATGAGTTCTTACCACTTGCAGAGTTTGCCTACAATAACAGTTATCAGTCGAGTATTCAGATGGCCCTGTATGAGGCATTGTATGGCAGACGGTGTAGATCCCCCGTGGGATGGTTTGAGCCTGGTGAGGATAGATTGATAGGGACCGAGTTAGTTCAGGATGCTCTGGATAGAGCAAAGTTGATCCAGGAGAGGCTTCGTACAGCACAGTCTCGCCAGAAGAGTTATGCAAGCCGTAGAGTTCGAGAGTTGTCTTTCATGGTTGGTGACAGAGTATTGTTGAAGGTTTCACCTATGAAGGGTGTTATGAGGTTTCGGGAAGAAAGGAAAGTTGAGTCCCCGGTACATTGGTCCTTTTGAGATACTTAGGAGAGTTGGAGAGGTGGCATATGAGTTAGCCTTGCCGCCCAGCTTATCCAGCGTTCATCCAGTATTCCATGTGTCTATGCTCCGGAAGTACATTGGAGATCCGTCTCATGTATTAGACTTCAGTACCATCCAGCTTGATGGTGATCTATCCTATGATGTGGAGCCTATTGCTATTTTGGGTCGTCAGGTGAGAAAATTGAGGTCCAAGGAGATTGCATCAGTTAAGGTTCAGTGGAGAGGTCGACCCGTGGAGGAGGCCACTTGGGAGATCGAGCGGGAGATGCGGAGCGGATATCCTCACTTGTTTGAGACTTCAGGTATGTTTCTTGACCCGCTCGAGGACGAGCGTTTGCTTAAGTGGGGGAGAATGTGACGACCCGGCCCGTCGTCACGGGAATTACCACCCCGTTATGTTGTAATTTCATGTTTTATGCTTTTATAATAGTGATAGAGTCTATCGGGTGAGTTATGAGTGAATTGGATTGAAAATGAGGGATATAGCCTTTTTGAAGGAAACTTGAATAAAGAAAGTCAACCTGGAGTTGACTATTTGGTTAGAAGGCTCGGAATCGGATTCTGATGATTCGGTTAGTTCTGGGAGGTGATTTGTGACTTAGGGAAGTGATCGGAATTGATTTTGGAGGCCCGGTGTAGAAATAGGCTTGAATTGGCTAAGGTTGAATTTTGGCGAAATTCGAACGGTAGGTGAGATATTGATCCGGGAGTCGAAATCGAATTCCGATAGTTGCAGTAGCTTTGTTATGTGATTTTGGATATGTCCGCAAATGTTCAGATCATTCGGACGTTGTTTAGTTGGGTTTTCGATTGATTGTGTAATTCAGAATGTTTTAAGGAATTTAGGCTTGAATTCGATGTGAATTATGGGTTTTGATGTTGTTAGACGTGTTTTGAGAATTGGAGCAAGTTTGAATAAGGTATTAGGATGTGTTGGTGTGTTTGGATGAGGTCCCGGGGGCCTCGGGGTGTTTTCGGATGGCTAACGGGAGAAAAAGTGGAAAATTGCAGGGAAGTATTCTGGTTCTGTTGTTTTCGCTCCTGCGGAAATGGGGGCGCAGGAGCGAGTCCGCAGAAGCGGACGAGGGGGCGCAGGAGCGCTTGTCTTCGCAGAAGCGAAAAAATGTCCGCTGAGGCGGCGCCGCAGGAGCGAAGAGTAGACCGCAGAAGACTTTTCTTCCATTCCGTTGCAGAAGGAAAAGGATATCGAATGATCGATTCACCAGCGGTCAAGAGGCGAAATGGGGAGTCCGCAGAAGCGGGTGACTGATCGCATAGGCGAGTCTGCAGGAGCGGACTCTTGGTCACAAAAGCGGAACATTCCGCAGGAGCGGAAGCCTTTCCGCAGAAGCGGACCCGCAGGAGCGGTCCATGTATCGCAGAAGCGAAAATCGCAGTGAGTTAAGTGTATCAAAAGTTAGAAAATTCCAGAAACATTTCACACATTTGGGTCTCGGCTTTAGAGACGATTTGGGCGATTTTGAAGAGAAACTCAAGGGAAATCATTAGGTAATCAACTATGGACTTAAACTATGATTGGTATTGATAATATTATGCAATTATATCATGAAAATGGAGGAATTTGGGGTAATTTATGGAGGATTTAACCCTAGGCTTGAACTTTAGAAAATCAAGGTTTTGAATGGGCAAATGGAGTCCGAATTTGGTAAAATTGATATTCCTAGACTCGTATTGAGATGAGGATTCCGAATATGTGACTTTTGTAATTTTTCGACAAGCGTACGGAAAGTCGGGTTTTGACAACTTTGGGATTTTTGATGTAAATTGAGTTGTATTGCTTGGGTGTCGTCCCATTGGCCTAATTTGTTGTATTTCTACTGTATTTGATCAGATTCTACGCGTGCGGAGCTTGATTCTCGTGGCAAGGGCATTGTAGAGTAGTCGTCGTACCGTATTGAGGTGAGTAATAGATGTGGGTGATGACCAGCGGGTTCGAAACCCCGGTATACCACTTTGTGACGCTGTATAGCGGCGAGACACGTACTCTCACGTGAGTGCGGGGTCGATTGTGATTGGGGACTATGGCTTAGTCCGACTTGTTGATACTGTGTTATGATATTAGGCTATTCTTGAGTCGTCGAACCTCCTTCTCGGATGGTTGCATACTATATATTGTGATAATGGCCACTCTTGAGCCGAGGAACCCCCTTCTTGGGCGGTTGAGTATACTTGTGGACCGTGAGCCAGTTATTGGATCCCGCGAGGATCGATATCATTGTCTATTCATATTGACATATTAGTTACTACCAGTCCGTAGCTATTTCTGTTATCATGCTATTTCCAATCTCTGGAACTTGATATTACTGTTTTCAACTGAAAAATAATAAAAGATGTTTTCAAACTACTTTTGAGCCTGCGAGGCTGTAATTGCATATTAGCTGACTGGTAGTGGATCGGGCTGCACGCCGCAGTGGTACATATGTTGGATTGGACTGCACGCCGCAGTGATATTGTGCTTGGGCTGTAGGAGCCCCTCCGGAGTCTGAACCCCCACAGTGAGCACGGGTACCCAAATTGGATCGGGCTACGCGCCGTAGCGGTCATATCATGCATTGCATTGCATTTAGCTACATCCGCTAGTTGTTATACTGTGTTGCTGGTACTTGTTGGTACAGGTACAGTCGATATTGATTCTGTGACAGGGTATTTGATTACAGCTTTACATAGTGCTTTATTGCGGATTTCTTATCTGCGTTGTCTTACCCTTGTTTATTACCACTGAGTCTGGCAGTACTCATTTTACTCCCTGCACCTTGTGTGCAGATCCAGGTACCTCTCAACAGTGATCTAGTAGCCGTGCGAGGCGACATTTGTGGATATTCGAGGTAGTTGCAGAGTCCGCAGGACCCCATATTCCTTCCTACTGTCTTTTGATTTTGTATTGACATTTCTTTCCGCACTTGGTATTCTTGTAAACCTTTATACACTTATGTTCATTAGAGGCTCATGACTCTTGACCCTTCGGTCTATGGGAGTTGGTGTATTATGGGACTTGGTTCCCCGTTTTCGTTATATGTATCGCTGTTGTTTCGTGATTTGATATGCTTAAATGGGCTAAAGAGAGCTTTTAGCTCCGTTATTGTTGTTGATTGGTCAGGCTGGCTTAGCAATGTGCTGGGCGCCATCACGACCAGATTTGGGTCGTGACACCTAGCAATGTCCTCAACTGCGGTACTCCCCTAAACGGCATATCCTCGCCTTTAGTAATAAACAAGAAAGATTAAAAGAAGTAGATAGAATTAAAAATGAATTATATGGTTTATATTGTGAATTTAATTACTTAAAAATCTCTAAAAAATAATGATAGACTAGAACAACTCGTAAATATAATCTCAGAATTAGAATGGAAATTAATAATACAACTTAAAAAATGAATAAAGAGGAATTTGCAGTAGACGAAAAAACATATGAAAACCCGGAAGGAATAACTAATACACACACCAATACTTTTATGCAATAATCAACCAATTTTAATCAAAAATTATAATGACCCAACCGGTCGTTTTGAGATACGGCGCGTCATTCAGCAGTTTGAGGCCATGAGCAACTTCATCTCAAGTATATTGACTTGTGTGTATGGTCAGAATTAAAATTTAAGAAGTTTGGAGTCAAATTTAAATGAAAATTCTCATTTCCAAAGCTTAAAATTGAAGAAATGAACTAGGATTGGAACTTTGAGTATACGACCTCGGAATTGTGATTTGAAGGTTCCAACAGGTTCATATGATGATTTCGGACTTGGGCGTATGCCTGGATCGAGTTTTGGTTAACCCGGGAGCGTTTTGGCGCATATTATGGAAGATAGCATTTTAGAAGAAATTGCATCAATTTGGATTAAAATGCATTTTAGTGTTATTGATGTCCGTTTGGGATTCCGAGACTGGGAGTAGCTCCGTATGGTTATTCTGGATTTGGGAGCACGATCGGAAGTGAATTCGGAGGTCCGTGGGTCATTTTGGAGTCGTTTGGCTAAAGATAGAAAATTTAAGGTTTTTGAGAAAATTTGACCGGAAGTGGAAATTTTGATATCGGACTCAAAATGCAAATCTTATGGTTCAGATAGCTTCGTTAGGTGATTTGGGACTTAGGAGTGTATCCGGAATATTTTGGGATGACCGGTGTAGAATTATGCTTGAATTGGCAAAGTTAGTATTTTGGCGAATTTCGGTTGATAGGTGAGATTTTGATCCGAGTGTCAGAATGGAATTCCGAAAGTTTTTGTAGCTTTGATATATCATTTTGGACGTGTGTGCAAAATTTGAAGTCAATCGGATGCGATTTGATAGGTTTCGGCATTGGAAATAGAAGTTGGAAACTTCAAAGTTCATAAAGTTTGAATCAGGGTGTAATTCATGGTTTTAGAGTTGTTTGATGTGATTTGAGGCCTCGAGCAAGTCCGTAATATGTTTTGGGGTTGGTTGGGGTCCCTGGGGCCTCGGGTGTGTTTCGGGTTGTGATCACGCTCTTATTTGATGTTTCAACCTTGGCTTCTTTGAACATAAAGGGGTACCATATTAGGTGAATGATCTCCAAATTCAGTTTTGTTTGAACTATTAGATCCGTATCGTAATTTCGGAGCTATAGCAAAAAGAATCGTCGAATTTGGACATCGTATGAGGAAGTTATGCTCATTTCCGTGCCGAGAAAAGTGCTGGTGTGTGTCAGAACCGCAGAAGCGGAATTTGACCGCGGATGCGGAACCGCAAAAGCGGAAACAGAACTGCAAAAGCGGTCCCGCCTATGCGAAAAGTTTCCGCAAAAGCGGAAAATGGGCCTGGTCAGTGTTTAAAACCGAGAAGTTTAGTATTTTGGGCATATCTTGAGTTCTGAAGCTCCGATTGAGGTGATTTTCGCGGTGTTGTTCTCGTCTCATCAAGGAGGTAAATATAAGAACTTTATTTTGATGTTTCTCCATGATTATTTCACTATTAATGGAGGATTAATGGAGGGTTTGAGCCCTAGGCCTAAATTTTAGGAAATCTTTGATTTGAATGGGCAAACAGAGTCCGATTTCGATAAATTTTATATGCACGAACTCGTGTTGAGATAAGGAACCCGAATATATAACTTTCATAATTTTTTGAGAAGCGTACCTGTCACGACCCAAATCCGGTCGTGATGACGCCTAACAATCAAACTAGGCCAGCCAGACCAACAATTTCTGATTACGTCGAATACCAGTCCCAAATGGACAACCCAAGAAGAATATATGAGTTTAAGAACTCTAATAATAATAATAATAATCAAAATACCGACACTCCCAAAGATCCGGAGTCACAAGTCTAGAGCCTCTAACAAAACCCAACAGGGATAGACAGTACTGTATAGAAATACTCAACTTTAATACAAAATACAAATAACAACTGGAAAGGAGAGGAGAAGCTAGGTTCTGCGAACGTAGGCAGCTACCTCAGCAACTCGATATGACACTGCAAACGCTGGAAATGCCTGTCTACTGCTCCTGAGTACCTGAGTCTGCACGCAAAAGGTGCAGGGCGTACGGGTGAGTAATAAATATATAAAAGTAGCTGAAAGTAAGAAATCCACAAAATACCACAATATGAAGCTACACTACAGTCCGAATCTCCTACGAACTAGCATCAACAGTACAATACAGCTACCACAGAGTAATTCAACAAATATAGATGCAATGCAATGCACATAACCGCTACGGCGTGTAGCCCGATCCAATTTAACGTCGACGGCGCTCACCGGGGGTGTGTACAGACTCCGGAGGGGCTCCTACAGCCCAAGCGCAATACTGCTGCGGCGTGCAGCCCGATCCTCATATCAACCACTGCGGCGTGCAGCCCGATCCCATGCTCAGTCCACAATAAGCAAATAAGTCACAAAACAGTTCATTTTTCTTAATTCCAATTTCCAGTTCATAATTTATGAAAAATACTTTAACTTTATTAAATTTGCAAAAGCCGGTGACTTAGCATTTCAAAAAGGTGATTTCAATTTCCAGGACTGAGATCAGTGATTTAAGCAAATATAGCTATCACATAAATATTATCCTCTAAGGACGCTACAGGTCGGCACAAGGCCCCAAACAAGGCTTACCGCCCACAAACATATCAAATATAGTGTATTTTCAACACTAATAGCATATTATTCACATCGGGGATGGACCAAGTCTCAATCCCTAGTCACAATCAATCCCGTACCTGCCACGGTAAGCGAGCCACGCCCTACTAGCGTCACAATGTGCTAAGCCGGGGTTCCGAACCCTCAGGCAACCATATACACAAACTACTCACCTCTAGCCGGTCGTAGACTCGTCCGCGATGCCTTTTTCTTTGAATTTAGCTCCCTCGTGCGTAGAATCTAGTCAAACCACAATAATTATATCAAATACGGGTCAAAGAATCATAACCCATTTCAATTTATATGAAATTCGCATAAATACACCAAGTTGGTAAAACCCGACCCCGGGCCCACTGCTCGAAAAATTTCGAAATTAGTACCAACGCGATCCTCATCTCGCCACGAGTCCGTACATATAACATTTATCAAAATCGGAGTTCAAATGGCCTCCCAAAACTCAAAATCCCGTTTTCAATATCTAGGCCACATTTCTTCAAGATTTCTACCCAATTTCATGAAGATTGATGTTAATTCTACCATAAAAATGAAGTTTTTGAGTCAAGAATCTTACCTCCGATGAATACCCGATGATATCTCAGTGATTTCCTCGAGTTTTCTTCTCTCTAGGGCTCAAAATTGTATTTTGGGGGTGTAAACACGCGACCCCTCTGTTCTGTGATTTAATTCACTGCCAGAGCAGGTTGCTCTACGCGATCGCGACTCGCCTCACGCGATCGCGATATTCAAAAAAATCCGAACTCACGCGATCGCGTCTCTCTTCCTGCGATCGCGTAGCACAATTTTCCCTGGACCCCATTTCTCTTCTACGCGATCGCGTATATGCTCATGCGATCGCGATGGCCACCTGGTTAACTCTACGCGATCGCGACCGGTGCTCCTACGATCGCATTGGTCTAGCCCATAACCCTACGCGATCGCGTCCCCCTCCCCGCGATCGCGGAGAGCAAAATCCTGCTGCATTTATGACAGCAACCATCCTTCTCATTTTTCCCAAAAATGGTCCGTTTGGACCCCCGAATTCATCCCGAGACCCCCGGGACCCCAACGAAAACCACCAACATACTCCGAAACACGATACAAACTTGTTCCAATCATAAAAACACCATACTAAACATCAAAATCACCATTTGCTCACGAATTCAAGCCTAAGTTTCTTCAAAACTTTCAAAACTAACATTCAATCCAAAACCCGATCAAACGATGTCCGAATGACCCGAAAATTTGCAGACATATCCAAAATCACATAACGAAGCTACAAGAAATTGTCGGAATTCCATTCCGACCCCGGATCAAAATATCACCTACCATCCGGTTTTCGCCAAAATTCAACATTCGCCAATTCAAGCTTAAAACTACACCGGACCTCCGAATTCAATTCAGATTGTTCTCCTAAGTCATAAATGATCCCCCGGAACTAGTCGAATCATCAGAATCCGGTTCCGAGCACTCTAACTCAATAGTCAACTCTTGGTTGACTTCCCATATTCAAGCTTCCTTCAAACATCCTATTTGCTTCATTTTCAACCCGAATCACTCCTAACTCATCCGATATATTCTAATACTGATTTAAAAGCGTAAGATATGTAAATGCAAGGTAACGGGGTGGTAATTCCCGTAACGATGGGTCGGGTCGTTACATTCTCCCCAACTTAAACAAACGCTCGTCCGCGAGCGGGTTAAAAACATACCTGGAGTATCAAATAAGTGTGGATATTTGCTCCGCATCTCCTGCTCGGTCTCCCAAGTTGCTTCCTCCACGGGACAACCTCTCCACTGCACTTTCACTGAAGCTATGTCCTTGGATCTCAGCTTACGAACCTGTCGACCCAAAATGGCTACTGGTTCCACATCATAAGTCAAATCCTCATCTAGCTGTATCGTGTTGAAGTCTAACACATGAGACGGGTCTCCGACATACTTCCGGAGCATAGATACATGGAACACCGGGTGAACTCCCGACAAACTGGGTGGCAAAGCAAGCATATAGGCCACCTCCCCAACTTTCCTAAGCACCTCAAAAGGTCCAATAAACCTTGGGCTCAACTTCCCTTTCTTTCCAAACCTCATAACACCCTTCATAGGCGAAACCTTCAGCAACACCTTCTCACCTACTGAATAAGACACATCTCGGACCTTCCGGTCTGCATAACTCTTCTGACGCGACTGAGCTGTGCGAAGTCTTTCCTGAATCACCTTTACCTTGTCTAAGGCATCTTGGACCAACTCCGTCCCTAACAACCTAGCCTCGCCGGGCTCAAACCAACCGACTGGAGACCTACACCGCCTCCCATATAAAGCTTCATACGGTGCCATCTGAATGCTGGACTGATAGCTATTACTATAAGCAAACTCCGCAAGAGGCAAATAATCAGCCCACGAACCACCGAAATCAATGACACAAGCACGCAACATATCCTCTAATATCTGAATAGTACGCTCAGACTGCCCATCCGTCTGTGGATGAAATGCTGTGCTCAGCTCTACCTGTGAACCCAACTCTCGCTGAAATGTCCTCCAGAACTGAGATGTGAACTGGGTACCTCTGTCTGATATAATAGAAATGGGAACTCCATGCAATCTCACTATCTCACGGATGAATATCTGCCAACCGCTCTGAGGTATAAGTAGTACACACTGGGATGAAGTGAGCTGACTTAGTCAACCTATCCACCACTACCCAAACTGAATCAAACTTCCTCGCCGTCCGAGGGAGTCCACTAACAAAGTCCATAGTTATTCTTTCCCACTTCCACTCCGGAATATCAATACGCTGGAATACACCACCAGGTCTCTGATGCTCATACTTGACCTGCTGACGGTTTAGACACCGAGCCACATGGCTCACAATATCTTTCTTCATCTTTCTCCACCAGTAATGCTGCTTTAAATCCCGATACATCTTCGCGGCTCCTGGATGAATAGAATACCGCGAGCTATGGGCCTCCTCTAATATCAAATCACGAAGGCCATCAACATTGGGCACGCATATCCAGCCCTGCATCCGCAATACACCATCACTATCAATAGTGACATCTCTGGCATCATCATGCTGAACTCTGTCCTTAAGGACAAGTAAGTGTGGATCATCATACTGGCGCTCTCGAATACGATCATATAAAGAAGAACGAGCTACTACACAAGCCATCACCCGGCTGGGCTCAGAAATATCCAGCCTTACCATCTGATTAGCTAACGCCTGAACATCAACTGCTAGGGGTCTCTCCCCAACTGGAATATACGCCAAACTGCCCATACTAATAGCCTTCCGGCTCAATGCATCAGCCACTACATTGGCTTTCCCGGGATGATACAAGATAGTAATATCATAGTCTTTAAGCAATTCAAGCCATCTCCGCTGCCTCAAATTTAGATCTTTCTGCTTAAACAAATGCTGAAGGCTGCGGTGGTCTGTATATACATCACAAGATACACCATATAGGTAATGCCTCCAAATCTTCAAGGCATGAACAATAGCGGCTAACTCCAAATCATGAACAGGGTAGTTCTTCTCGTGGGGCTTTAGCTGACGAGAAGCATATGCAATAACTCTACCCTCCTACATCAACAGACAACCGAGCCCAACTCTAGAAGCATCACAATACACCGTATGTGACCCCGAGGCTGATGGCAACACAAGTACTGGAGCTGTGCTCAAAGCCTTCTTGAGCTTCTGGAAGCTCTCCTCACATTCATCAGACCACACAAATGGAGCATTCTTCTGTGTCAACTTAGTCAATGGTGAAGCAATAGATGAGAAACCCTGAACAAACCGGCGATAATAGCCTGCCAAGCCAAGAAAACTCCGAATCTCTGTAGCTGAGGAAGGTCTGGGCCAATTCTGCACCGCCTCGACCTTCTGTGGATCAACCCGAATACCATCACTGGACACTACATGTCCTAGAAAGGTCACAATATCAAGCCAGAACTCACACTTAGTGAATTTTGCATAAAGCGTTTCTTCTCTCAACCTCTGCAATACCACCCTCAAGTGTTATGTATGCTCCTCCTGGCTGCGTGAATACAGCAGAATATCATCAATAAACACAATCACAAAAGAATCAAGGTACGGCCGAAATATACTATTCATCAAGTGCATGAATGCGGCTGGGGCATTAGTCAGCCCGAAAGACATCACCAGGAACTCGTAGTGCCCATATCTCGTTCTGAATGCTGTTTTCATAATGTTTGAGTCCCTAATCTTCAACTGATGATAGCCCGATCGAAAATCGATCTTAGAAAATACACTAGCTCCCTGGAGCTGATCAAATAAGTCCTCAATACGAGGCAATGGATATTTATTCTTCACTGTTACCTTGTTAAGCTGCCTATAATCAATGCACATTCTCATTGTGCCATCTTTCTTCTTCACGAAAAACACCGGTGCACCCCAAGGTGACACACTCGGACGAATGAAACCCTTATCTAAGAGTTCTTGAAGCTGTTCTTTCAATTCTTTTAACTCTGCTGGTGTCATGCGATAGGGAGGAATAGAAATGGGCTGAGTGCCCGGCACCAAGTCAATACCAAAGTCAATATCTCTGTCAGGCGACATGCCTGGTAGGTCTGCTGGAAATACATCCGAGAACTCCCTCACAATGGGGACCGAATCAAGACTGGGTGTCCCGGCCTCAACATTTCTAATGAAGGCCAAATAAGATAAACAACCCTTGCCAATCATTCGTTGGGCCTTTATATAAGAAATCACCCTGTCGGACACATAATCGGTCAAGCCACGCCACTCGATCCTCGGATTACCTGGAATAGCTAGTGTGACTATCTTGGCATGACAGTCTAGAATCGCATGGTAAGGAGATAGCCAATCCATGCCTAGGATTACATCGAAATCTACCATGCCCACTAGTAATAGATCAACTCGGGTCTCCAGACCCCCAATAGTAATAATACAGGATCGATATACCTGATTCACAACAACAGTATCCCCCACTGGGGTAGACACATGTACGGGCAAAGCAAGAATACCACGGGTCATACCCAAATGATGTGCAAAATAAGTAGAGACATAAGAATAGGTGGATCCGGGATCAAATAAGACGGAAGCATCCCTGTGGCAGACTGAGATAATACCTGAAATAACCGCATCTGAAGCACTAGCATCCTTCCTATCTGGAAGAGCATAGAAACGAGCCTGGCCTCCACCAGTATGATCCTCACCCCTAGGGCGACCTGTGGATACCTGGCCACCGGTCCTAGCCGACTGAGCGGCGCTGAAGAAACAGGAGTAGAAGACGAGGGTTGATCCCTCTGCTGAGACCTCTTGCGAAGCCACTAAGGACACTCTCTCCTGATATGGCCCAAGTCACCGCAGCCAAAACAACGGCCTGAAGATGGAAGAAGGGGCTACTGAGGACCCCTCGCTACAGATGAACCCGGTGCTGAGGAAACAGGAGCATAGCTCTGAGCTGGAAGAGCACTCAGTGCAGGCTGACTCTACTGACAGCTCTGCTGACCCTGATAACCCTGATGGCCCTGACGACCATGATCTGATGAAACCCCACTGGACTCTGCACGTCCAGACTGATGAGACCTGAAAGAACGACCCCTGCTATACTGGGGTTGGCCCCTAGACGGAGCACCACTGTAGCTGCTAGAACCACGAGGCCTCTTAGCCTCTCTCTCCTCTCGCTCTCTGCGGCGATCTGTCTCAATGTGACGGGCAGCATCAACCACCTCCTCAAAGGTAGCTGCCGGAGCTCTCTCCCTGGTCATCAATATGCGGATGGGATAAATAAGGCCATCGATAAATCTCCGAATCCTCTCTCGGTCTGTAGGAACCATCCACATGGCATGACGGGCCAGCTGTGTGAATCTCATCTCATACTAAGTAACCGTCATATCTCCCTGCTTCAGCCACTCAAATTGACGTCGCAGCTCCTCTCTCTGAGACTGAGCCACGTACTTCTCCAAAAATACCGTGGAGAACTGCTGCCAAGTGAGGGACGCTTCCCCAGCGGGCCTACACCTCTCGAAATCCTCCCACCACTGAAATGTTGCACCTGTGAACTGAAAAGTGGTGAATGAAACACCACCGGACTCTAGAATACCCGCGGTACAAAGCATGCGCTGACATCTGTCAAGAAAACCCTAGGCGTCCTCGCACTCAGCACCACTGAATGTCGGAGGCTGTTGCCTCTCAAATCTCTCCAAATGACGCTGCTCATCGTCGGGCATAGCCGGAACCATATAAGCAGGAGCTGGTGCAACGGTCGCAACTGGCTGGACTGGCTCGGGTGTGTGAGCCATAGGGGACTGATTTCCTCCCCCTGCCTGTGAAGAAGATACTGCAGCAGTAGCTGCAACTACCTGTGCCAAGCTCGTGCACACCGATAAGATCTGAGCCAAGGTCTCCTGAAGACCTGGTATGACAATGGGCACTGTCGGTGCCTGAACCTGAGTTGCCGGAGCGTCTGCCGCTGGAATCTGGTCTTGAGCCTGGGCCACTGGTGCAGGAATCTGACCCTGAGTCTGGTCAGCTGGTGGGTCAGCAGGTGCTGGTACTGCTGCCCTACCTCTACCACGAACTCTGGGTGCCAATGGTGGTCGTCCGCCACGTCCGTTAGCCCGGGTTCTCGCCATCTGCGAGAGAATAAAATATGGAAAAGTTTAATTTCATGGCAACACAAATCGCACGATATGAATCCAAGAAAATGAGATTTTTCCTAAAGTTTCTGTAGCCCTCCGAGGATAGATACGGACGTCTACGTACCGATCTGCGAAAGCCTACTAAACCGGCTCATGACTCGCAAGTCCTAATAACCTAGGCTCTGATACCAACTTGTCACGACCCAAATCCGGTCGTGATGACGCCCAACAATCAAACTAGGCCAGCCAAACCAACAATTTCTGATTACGTCGAATACCAGTCCCAAATGGACAACCCAATAAGAATATATGAGTTTAAGAACTCCAATAATAATAATAATAATCAAAATACTGACACTCCCAAAGATCCGGAGTCACAAGTCTAGAGCCTCTAACAAAACCCAACAGGAATAGAGAGCACTGTATAGAAATACTCAAGTCTGAATACAAAATACAAATAACAACCGGAAAGGAGAGGAGAAGCTAGGTTCTGCGAACGTAGGCAGCTACCTCAGCAACTCGATATGACACTGCAAACGCTGGAAATGCCTGTCTACTGCTCCTGAGTACCTGAGTCTGCACACAAAAGGTGCGGGGAGTAGGGGTGAGTACTAAGTACTCAGTGAGTAATAAATATATACAAGTAGCTGAAAATAAGAAATCCACAGAATACCACAATATGAAGCTACACTACAGTCCGAATCTCCTACGAACTAGCATCAACAGTACAATTCAGCTACCACAGAGTAATTTAACAAATAAAGATGCAATGCAATGCACATAACCGCTACGGCGTGTAGCCCGATCCAATTTAACGTCGACGACGCTCACTGGGGGTGTGTACAGACTCCGGAGGGGCTCCTACAGCCCAAGCGCAATACTGCTGCGGCGTGCAGCCCGATCCTCATATCAACCACTGCGGCGTGCAGCCCGATCCATGCTCAGTCCACAATAAGCAAATAAGTCACAAAACAGTTCATCTTTCTTAATTCCAGTTTCCGGTTCATAATTTATGAAAAATACTTTAACTTTATTAAATTTGCAAAAGCCGGTGACTTAGCATTTCAAAAGGTGATTTCAATTTCCAGGACTGAGATCAGTGATTTAAGCAAATATAGCTATCACATAAATATTATCCTCTAAGGACGCTACAGGTCGGCACAAGGCCCCAAACAAGGCTTACCACCCACAAACATATCAAATATAGTGTATTTTCAACACTAATAGCATATTATTCACATCCGGGATGGACGAAGTCTCAATCCCTAGTCACAATCAATCCCGTACCTGCCACGGTAAGCGAGTCACGCCCTACTAGCGTCACAATGTGCTAAGCCGGGGTTCCGAACCCTCAGGCAACCATATATACAAACTACTCACCTCTAGCCGGTCGTAGACTCGTCCGCGATGCCTTTTCCTTTGAATTTAGCTCCCTCGTGCGTAGAATCTAGTCAAACCACAATAATTATATCAAATACGGGTCAAAGAATCATAACCCATTTCAATTTATATGAAATTCGCATAAATACACCAAGTTGGTAAAACCCGACCCCGGGCCCACTGCTCGAAAAATTTCGAAATTAGTACCAACGCGATCCTCATCTCGCCACGAGTCCGTACATATAAAATTTATCAAAATCGGAGTTCAAATGGCCTCCCAAAACTCAAAATCCCGTTTTCAATATCTAGGCCACATTTCTTCAAGATTTCTACCCAATTTCATGAAGATTGATGTTAATTCTACCATAAAAATGAAGTTTTTGAGTCAAGAATCTTACCTCCGATGAATACCCGATGATATCTCAGTGATTTCCTCGAGTTTTCTTCTCTCTAGGCTCAAAATTGTATTTTGGGGGTGTAAACCCGCGACCCCTCTGTTCTGTGATTTAATTTACTGCCAGAGCAGTTTGCTCTACACGATCGCGACTCGCCTCACGCGATCGCAATATTCAAAAAAATCCAAACTCACGCGATCGCATCTCTCTTCCTGCGATCGCGTAGCACAAATTCCCCGGACCCCAATTCTCTCCTACGCGATCGCGTAGATGCTCATGCGATCGCGATGGCCACCCGGTTAACTCTACGTGATCGCGACTGGTGCTCCTGCGATCGCATTGGTCTAGCCCATAACCCTACGCGATCGCGTCCCTCTCCCCGCGATCGCGGAGAGCAAAATCCTGCTGCATTTATGACAGCAACCATCCTTCTCATTTTTCCCAAAAATGGTCCGTTTGGACCCCCGAATTCATCCCGAGACCACCGGGACCGCAACGAAAACCACCAACATACTCCGAAACACGATACAAACTTGTTCCAATCATAAAAACACCATACTAAACATCAAAATCACCATTTGCTCACGAATTCAAGCCTAAGTTTCTTCAAAACTTTCAAAACTAACATTCAATCGTAAACCCGATCAAACAATGTCCGAATGACCTAAAAATTTGCAGACATATCCAAAATCAGATAACGAAGCTACAAAAATTGTCGGAATTCCATTCTGACCCCCGAATCAAAATATCACCTACCATCCGGTTTTCGCCAAAATTCAACCTTCGGCAATTTAGACTTAAAACTACACCGGACCTCCGAATTCAATTCAGATTGTTCTCCTAAGTCATAAATGATCCCCCAGAACTAGTCGAATCATCAGAATCCGGTTTCGAGCACTCTAACTCAATTGTCAACTCTTGGTTGACTTCCCATATTCAAGCTTCCTTCAAACATGCTATTTGCTTCATTTTCAACCCGAATCACTTCTAACTCATCCGATATATTCTAATACTGATTTAAAAGTGTAAGATATGTAAATGCAAGGTAACGGGGTTGTAATTCCCGTAACGATGGGCCGGGTCGTTACAGTACCGAAAGTCGAGTTTTGGGAACTTGTGGGTTTTGGTGTATTTTGAATTGTTTTGGTTGGGTAATGCCCAATTGGCCTGTTTTGATGTTATTCTATTGATTTTTATCAGATACTACGCCTGTGGAGGCCGACATTCACGGCAAGAGAGTTGTCTCTTAGCGGTTTTGTACCGGAATTGAGGTAAGTGGCTTGTCTAACCTCGTGTGGGGGAACTTTCACCCCTAGGATATTATGTGATAGTTTAAATGCCTTGTACGCGAGGTGACGGGCGTGTACATGCGCTCGTTGTTGTAACACACACTTTACTTGAATTGTCCGATTAGTGATATTCCTGCTCTTAGGTGATAAAAGCGTTACTTTACCCGGTATTAGTTAGAAAAGCATGATTAGCTAGGTTTCAACATGTTTAATTGCCTAGTTGACTTACTTGAACTTCTTGATAAATAGTTGGCACTAGCTTCGGTGAAGTTGTAATTAAACATATTATTCTCTCCCTGTGTGTTTTCTTTATTTGATGCGTTGGTGGACTGCGGGTTCAATTCCCGGAGATCCCAAGGCTGTGGGTTCGATTCCCAGAGACCCGATGTGATATTTGTAGGGACTGCAAGTTCGATTCCCGAGATCCTGAGTTATTTGTAGGGACTACGAGTTCGATTCCCGAGATCCTGAGTTATTGGTAGGGACTGTGGGTTTGATTCCCGAGATCTTGAGTTATTTGTAGGGACTGCAGGTTCGATTCCCGAGATCTTGAGTTATTGGTAGGGACTGCGTGTTCGATTCCCGAGATCCTGAGTTATTTGTAGGGACTGCGGGTTCGATTCCCGGAGATCCTGAGCTATTGATATATTATTGAGATGTAGACTGCGGGTTCGATTCCCGGAGATCCTGAGATCTATTGAGACATGGGCTGCGGGTTCGATTCCCGGAGACCCAGGGGTACTGTTATTGGGACTGTGGGTTCAATTCCCACAGGTCCTGGACTTGTTAATTAAGTTTGTTATTTGTTGTTAGTTAATTGTAGACGGTTGCAGTAATCATTTTATTGTTGTCATTCGGAATTATTATCGTTTAAACTGCTTATTATTGTTATTATCATTTTTGTAATTGTTTTCTCTCAGTAGGGCCCTGACCTTCCTCGTCACTACTCCATCGAGGTTAGGCTTGGCACTTTATGAGTACCGCCATGGTGTACTCATGCTACTCTTCTGCACACTTTTGTTGTGCAGATCCAGGTACATCGGGACAGGCTCATATTAGGTGATTCAGCAGCATTTTGGGAGACCTCGAGGTATGATCAGCTACTTCCGCGGATCCGGAGGCCTTCCTTCTATTCTGATAGTATTATTAGATGTTTTCTTTCATGTCATTGTTAGATACTCTTTACACATAGAGCCACAGTTGTATAATCTCTTTTAGTCTGTGTTACCCATGGGATTCCGGGTCTTGGTGGTGTTTATACAGTGTGTATGACGGGTGTATGTGCCAAGCGGCACAGATTACATTCTTATTTATATCGTTTTCCGCTATTTCTTATTTAATGTTCATAAACTTGTATATTCTACAACGTGTTAGGCTTACCTAGTCGTGGGGACTGGGTGCCGTCATGACATGTTCACGATTGGTGAACTAGGGTAATGACAAGTTGGTATCAGAGCTCTAGGTTCATAGGAGTCATGGGACACATACCGGTTACTTAGAGTTTCGCTGATCGATACGGAGACGTCTGTATTTATCTACGAGAGGCTATGTAACTGTTTAGGAAACTCTTCAATTCTTTGAATTCCTTATCGTGCGCCATTTATTCAGTTGGGGCCTATGTCATTTGTTCTTTTGCATCCACTCGTGTATTGAAATTTCGCGCTCGGTATTAAGTATGCGCCGACGGTTCGTGATGCTGCAGAAGGATTTCAAGGGAGTCGAGAATTTACTCAACCATTGTTACCGCGTGTCATCCATATCAATAATGCAAGAGAATTGAGAGATCTTCAATTGTGCACATGGGGGTGCACTAGGTTCTGACATTCGGTTGATAAGTACGGTCTTGAGAAGGTTTACTTAACTGCCTAATCGTCACAATAATGGTAGAATCGCAAGGTGGATGTAGATCTAAAGATAGTTGGTGGTAATAAAGACTATATGGTTCATATGAGATATCTATTTAGTGAAGAATTCAGCCAGCAGAGATACTGGGGGAAATGAGTTTAACTGTCTTAAGAAGGACATGTACCAAACCAATGTCTTGGTCTGTCTTATGATGAAGACGTACATATGATAAAGGCTATTGTCGTGGATTAGCAAAATGTATCTTTAAGGCTTCGTGCTAAGTGAAAGGATTTCACTATCAACGATCTAATTATGGGTCATGTGTCATATCAGATTTGGCCTGCGATGTATTTAGGTGCTATTTAAAAAAAAACGTTCTTGAAAACTTGCGGATGGGCAAGAGTTGAGGCTCGTATGGTATGATGTTGAGACTTTGGATGTTCCTGTGTCCCTAATAAACTCTACATTTTTTTTATCAGCAGGGAAATATTCGACAAGGGCTACATGGTGCTTCGTAGGTGTGTGAGAATCATAGTATGTTTTAAGGTGTCGTTGGTAGAGAATGCTCGGTGCATGGAGCGGGGTGATGTTTGGTTGTATTGGAATGAGGTCATACCCTATGGGGTCAGAGTGCTAATAGGGCACAAGTGATTATGTTCGTAGGTTCAAGTGAATTGCAGTTGAATAAGAGTAGATGACTTGAGTGAATGTTTCTAATGAGCTCGAGAGTCGGGTAATAGTAGCTTTGAGCTAGTGGGAGAGTCTCACCGCTTATGATTTGGGTCGCATGGCTAATTACCTGTGTGAATTCTGGATATTAGCGTATTAATGGGTTATTGCAGCCACGGGAAAAGGACCATGTGTGGTAATTTGAGTATATGTATTGTTGAATGCATGTTATGTTTAGCCTTACTGGCTCATGTTCAAACTTGAGGGAAAATTCATGATTTATGCCTCGTATAGGTGCGGGCTTCGCGGGAAGTGATTCCGCTGGGTGCTTTATCGAGAGGGTATTCATATGTTATAAAGAAATTCAGTAGAGTTGGTTGCGTACTAGGGCAAGTTAGAACCGGATGGTTCTCAATAGTGGTCCTAGTGAATTCAAGAGGTAAAGTGTGGTGCCTGATAATTCTGAGTCTATAAGTACAATTAAGGCTCAAGCTTTTGAAGCAACTTATGAAGAAAGGCACAAAATGATCTATGATGTTTTGACTTGTGGTGTAGTATTTGAGAGACATGAAATGGTCGTCGTTCTTGAGATAGCATGGCCTCATGATTTAAGGTCACTCGGGGTAAGTGCGGTTGGAATAAGTTAGGTATCGAAGGAAGATATTAACATTTCTAAGGTAATCAAGGATAACCTGGAAGGAAGTAAATTGATCAGCCATAGTTGAGTTGGCGTATTGGTGTCAATGATCGGTTCATGCAACGTGATCGAATTATGCATGTGATTTGTGGCGGTACATTTGAGACTTGTCGGCCGCGGTGATTGATGTTATTCTAAATTATTCGTCTATTAGGGGCTTGTTATGAGTAGGCAGATCTTGAAAAAGGTTATGGTGCCTTGGACCACTACTTAGAGATTGGCATATTCAACGGTTTTGAGAACTCGCCGTGTGTTGCTATAGTTCTCCTGAAATGATTTAAATGGAAGGTCTTATGTGACGAAGTATTAGCCTATCGTCAGTACTAGAGTTGTGACGGAAATGGTGTCTATCGTATATCGGCACGTGAGGTGCAATGAGTAGTATGAAATTTGAAGTAAGGACCAAGGTCACAGTTTGGTCAATAAATGTGATATAAAGAGCTCGGATGAGCAGGAAAGGACTTTCAGTGTTTTGAGTAAGATGGGTATTAACATCAGTATCATTTGAGGTCGGTGTCCAGTGAGAAAGGCTATGCATCCCGGTTAGGGACTCCTGATCGCTTTTCAGTGTTAGTGCAGCCGGTGGGTTGAATGTGCAGGCCCGTATAATTATTCGGAAGATAGTGGGAGCTTGACCCACAAGAAGATTGTATAGGTGTGACTTGTAGTCACTTGATTGGTTAGAAATTTAAACCAAGTATGAGGATTTTGGTGATATCATTCAATTGAGAATTTATGTTGGAGGGCACTCTGCTTATTCGGTTATAGACCTGTGAAATATTATTGACTTAGCTTGGCACGACCAGGATAGACTTAAGGTCGGTGGATAGATTTAAATGTGGAAGTGAGCCTTGCATCAGGCCGGTTGTGTTTCTTCCAGCAATGCGCCCTTTGTGGAGGGATAGTCGCGGTCTTATTTCGTGGTTATTTAATTCATGTAAAGATATATTGCGCCGTATGAGTTGTGAGACGGCTTGGTAAGTCCCTTATGTGTTGAGGTTCCGCTCAGCGGTGATGTTATATGAGCATGATGGCTCTTGAGACTCAGATCTTATATCGCACCTCAGTTGTGCTTTAGTTTGTAGCCTATAGCGCTATATGTTTCCTTGTGTCCGATATCATGCACCTTAGTATGCTTATGATCGATATTCAGCATTTTGATGTGATGAGCTATTCAGCTCGATGTATGGCTCCTTGTGTGAGTTTTATACAGGGATCGGGTGGCACGCCGCCATGGTTATATTGTTTGGATCGTGTGGCACGCCGCCATGGTTATATTGTTTGGATCGGGTGGCATGCCGCCATGTGTATATTGTTGGGATCGGGTTGCACGCCGCAACAGTGTGATGTTTATTTCGGTGTCCATAATTGCTTTTATGTGTTCTGTTTCCTATTTTCTGAGGAAGTCCATGTTAGTGTGCGAGTTGAATAGTTCTTTCTAGAGTTCGCCTTCCTTTTGTATCACGTACGAATTAGTAGCCTGCTGGCACATTGTGTCATCTTGCAGGACTTTTGATTATGTCCGAGGTGGCTTATCGCCTGAGCAGTTCGTACTGGGTGAGATGAGGTTATGGGATTTGGGGTCAGTGCAAACCGATTATATGAAGTATATTATAGAGGAAAATAACATTCTCTGGTTTAGGACAAGGTAATGGATCTTGTTAGAAGTATAGACTAAATGTGTTGTTGACTTGGCAACTAAATATGAATTCCTGCACATCTCTTCCATCGTATCGGTGTTGTAAAAGCTAGAGCAAGACCCATGTAGGTCATGAACGGCAAGAGAGTTGTCTCTTAGCGGTTTTGTACCGGAGTTGAGGTAAGTGGCTTGTCTAACCTCGTGTGGGGGAACTTTCACCCCTAGGATATTATGTGATAGTTTAAATGCCTTGTACGCGAGGTGACGGGCGTGTACATGCGCTCGTTGTTGTAACACACAATACTTGAATTATCCGATTAGTGATATTCCTGCTCTTAGGTGATAAAAGCGTTACTTTACCCTGTATTAGTTAGAAAAGCATGATTAGCTAGGATTTAACATGTTTAATTGCCTATTTGACTTACTTGAACTTCTTGATAAATAGTTGGCACTAGCTTCGGTGAAGTTGTAATTAAACATATTATACTCTCCCTGTGTGTTTTCTTTATTTGATGTGTTGGTGGACTGCGGGTTCAATTCCCGGAGATCCCAGGGCTGTGGGTTTGATTCCCAAAGACCCGAAGTGATATTTGTAGGGACTGCGGGTTCGATTCCCGACATCCTGAGTTATTTGTAGGGACTACGGGTTCGATTCCCGAGATCCTGAGTAATTGGTAGGGACTGCGGGTTTGATTCCCGAGATCCTGAGTTATTTGTAGGAACTGCGGGTTCGATTCCCGAGATCCAGAGTTATTGGTAGGGACTGCGGTTTCGATTCCCGAGATCTTGAGTTATTTGTATGGACTGCGGGTTCGATTCCCGGAGATCCCTGAGCTATTGATATATTATTGAGATGTGGACTGCGGGTTCGATTCTCGGAGATCCTGAGATCTATTGAGACATGGGCTGCGGGTTCGATTCCCGGAGACCCAGGGGTACTGTTAATGGGACTGTGTGTTCAATTCCCTGTAATGACCCAACTTGTCGTTACGAGAGTTATCGCCCCGTTTTCTTCATTTAATACCTCAATATGCTATTTTAAATGTGTTTGGAAAGTTAGAAGCAAATCGGAGAGATTTTGAATAGAAATGAGGCCATAAATCTCTTTACGAGAAGAATAGGTTGGAAAAGTCAACCGAATATTGACCGATGAGTTAGACAGCTCGGAATGGAAATTTGAAGATTCGACTAGTTTCGAGGGATCATTTATGACTTAGGAGAGCAATCGGAATCGAATTCGGAGGTCCGATGTAGTTTTAGTCTTGAATTGGCTAAGGTCGAATTTTGGCGAAATCCGAATGGTAGGTGAGATTTTGATCCGGGGGTCGAGATGGAATTCCGACAATTTCTGTAGCTTCGTTATGTGAATTTGGATATGTCTACAAAATTTCAGGTCATTCGGACGTGGTTTGGTTGGGTTTTTGATTAAATGTGTTTTTCGGAAGTTTTAGAAGAACTTAGGCTTGAATTCGATGTAATTTGATGGTTTTGGCGTTGTTTGATGCATGTCGATGACTGGAACAAGTTTGTATGATGTTTTAGGAGGTGTTGGTATTTTTGGTTGAGGTCCCGGGGGCCTCGGGGTGATTTCAGATGGTTAACGGGAACTTTTGAAGTTGGAAAACTTCATAATAGGCGAAGATGTAAATGAGTGTGCACAAGACCTCACTTTAAACGATCATATCTCCCATTATTTAAAGAGTTATGCGACCTACAACCTATCAAATTAAAGCCCTTTGAGTCTCGTTTCCAATGCAACAAACCTTGCGTCATTCGGAGGTGTATACAGAAAGTTATGACCTTTTTACTGGGCATGTGTCAGTAGCGCGGCCTTAGCGCGGGAGCGCTAGTAGCCCCCGCTAATGGGTTCTTTTCTGCCTCAACCCGCGCTAATTAGCGCGGGCGCGCTAGTAGCAGGCCCTAAATATACTTAAGGACGGGAAATGACAGAACTTAAGTCATTTCTCAAGCCTAGGGCTTCCCCAACACCCCCAATTCGACCAAGGCACTCAATTGTACTCCTAAGGTAAGCTTTTAAGTGTGTTTTCATGGTGATTTCCCTTCTCAATCACTAGTTACAACATGATTTTGGTTGGATTTCATAGGATTTCTTCAAAATCTCAAGAACACCCCAAAGTTGTCTTTCAAGATTTGATTTACAAGAGGTAATCCTACACGTTAGACTTACACATATGATGTTATTATGGGAATATGAGTATGAATCAAGTATTACAATTTATAGTATGGTCGTTGGAAGCCATAAATCCCCAATTTAAATACATGAACATGGTAGGGATTTAAATGTGTATATTTGTTGGAATTTTGTTGGTGTGGGTGTGATTGGTTGATCACACACATGATGTTAGGAGTATAAATTGCTAAAGAATGATAGGAAGATGAATTGTTGGTTAACGGTGATAGTTGGAGGAACCAATGCTATAGTTAAGAGGTGTAAATATTTATGCCTACAAGATGTTTGATAATAGGCCTAGATGGCACAAGTTATGGGATTTATGACTAATATTGGCCATATTGAATGTGGTATTGTAGATTGAAGTTACATAACTGTATTGGATCATTGTAGTATCATTAAGGGGCGAATTTCAGATATGTACGGCTAAAACCCCATCTTTTAGAAATCGAACTTCATCGATGTTTGTATGAATTTGGATAGATTGGAAGCGCGAGGAGGCCGGTTGAGGAGCGAAGGCATCGCGGACTAGAATTTTCACCGGTTCGAGATTCGGCGTCCAAGGTGATTGAATTGCAAGGCAAGCGCAAGGCGGACTAAGGCTTCTACCGGTTCGAGGTGAGTGGTGGTAGTAAACAATGTACTGAGGGTTTGAAACCCCGTACTAGCACTTCACAATGCTATGTTGAGATAAGACACACGTCTTGAGACGAGTGTGGTGACATTGTGATTGGGGACTTGGACTTGGTCCTTCCCGCTAATAGAATACTGTGTTGTATGACTGCTAATGAGATTATAACTGTACAATTGGGCTAATAGCCATGTTTGGGGCCTTGTGCCGATCCGTAGAGCATTAGGGAACCTATAGAGCTAGGTGACCCTTATATCATGTTGGAAACATACACTCAGCCGTAGCTCTAGCTGTATAGCATAATATGAGCCCGTACTAGATGTGTACATTGAGAGAGATTATCTAAGGTGGAATTCCCTGTTCTAGCTGAGTGGGCCTGAAAGGCCAAGTCTATACCGATTGAGATGAGATAGGGTCAAGGACCCACTACGAGATGTTATATTGGGCCTGAAAGGCCAAGTCTATATTGACTGAGACAGGGTCAAGGACCCACTGTGATATATTATATTGGGCCTGAGAGGCCAAGTATATACTGACTGGGATAGGGTCGAGGACCCACTATGAGGTATTATATATATATATATATACTGGATCGGGCTGCACGCCGCAGCAGTATATATATTGGATCGGACTGCACGCTGCAATAATATACATGTAATATACATGTAATATACACGTGGGACGGACTGCACGCCGCAGTATTATTGCGCTTGGGCTGTAGGAGCCCCTTCGGAGTCTGAGTCTGCACACATTCTCAATGAGCACTGGTGTATATTATGGGATCGGGCTGCGCGCCGCAGCAGTATAAATATATATACATATAAATATTGGATCGGACTGCACGCCGCAGTAATACATGTGTGGATCGTGCTGCCCCTCCGTAGTTTGTGTACACCCCAGTGAGCGCCGTCGACGTTAAATGGAGCGGGCTGCGCGCCGCAGCGGTATATGTATTGGAGCGGGCTGCGCGCCGCAGCGGTATGTATTGGAGCGGGCTGCGCGCCGCAGCGGTATATGTATTGGAGCGGGCTGCGCGCCGCAGCATTATACTTATTCATATTCATATATATACTGAAATATGTTATAGACCGATGTATATGTCTCCATATATTGAGATGACTGTATACCGTAGTGGTACGAGCGAGGATGTGGTCAGTGTGGGACCTAGATGAGGTAGATGTGGACTGGAGATCAGAGTACTCATTATAGTGATGACTAACCTGGGGGTTGCCTTAGAACTGTTTAGTGATAGTACATGAGTTCTTATTTTCAGTTATTTATTATTGTTACTCACTGAGTTGAAATATACTCACCCCACTCCCCTGCACTTTTTGTGCAGATATACAGGTTCAGGAGGGCGGTTGAGCTATCGCAACTGCTTTATTATCCCCATTCTGTGGAGACTTCGAGGTAGCTGCCGACGTCCACAGTACCTGACCTCTTTCTTTTTATCATTTTATTGTCTCCATTCTGGTTAGACTTGATTGTATAGTAGATCTCATTTGTAGAGGCTCATACTTGTGACACCACGATTTGGTTGGGACTGTGTTCTTGTATTTCATTTCTACATTTCTTGATTTGTTATAAAAATAGGCTAATCACGCCGATTTATCAGTATTAATCATACTTGGATAGTAATTGGATATGATGGTCGGGCTTGCCTAGCAATGTGTTTGGCGCCATCACGACCGGGGTTTGGGTCGTGACAAGTTGGTATCAGAGCCTAGGTTAACAAGTCTCGCGAGTCATGAGCCGGTTTAGTAGAGTCTCGTGGATCGGTACGGGGACGCCTGTACTTATCCTCGGGAGGCTGCAAACCTTTTAGGAAAGCTTCAAATTCTTGAAATTCTTATCGTGCATACTTGATTCAGCTTGAGGTATGATTCTTGAAATTCCTTCTGCACGTTGATGTGCGCACTCGAGTGCTTAGTGATAAATTTGCCTTGACGGCTTATGATTCCCCAATCGAGGGACGAGGTATAATCTCTGCGAGTTCATGTTAGGCTAGTCTGGAGGACTTGAGGCCGGATCCTTGTCTATGGCTTGAGCATCGAGGTGCTAATTTCGCGAGCCGTTATTATGAAATTCATGCGATCAGTATTGTTCCTAACTGTGGAAATGGCAGCTTAATAATGTACGAGCTGTCAGGTGTTAGATCCTTATTGTAATATATTGTGTAGCCCCAAGCTATGGGCGTGGTGAATATTTATCATATCTCTTAGTTGGAAGGTAAAGTGCCTTACATGTAGTAAAACTAGTTTAGACTCAGGAAGACTAGAGTGATTATGTTATGTATATCCTGGTGGAAGGTGTTGTACTGAAATACTAGATTGATGCAAAGTAGGTGGGTTGATTCGGATGTGTAATTGAAGGGTATTTGATATGTGTTTTGATGTGAGCAGGTGTAGCGCATGTTCAGGTATAAATTGTGATAATATGATTCGTATAGTATTGAGATTTAATGTTGTTGAAATGCATTGTGATGTCTTGTTGAGTTTTGGATGTATTGTTAGAATGGTTTGGTGATTCTCTGGCAGGTGGATAGGCCAATTTACAAAGGAAACTCTGCCGAAATTTTTGAAAAATTTGGGACTTAGAAAATATTTCTGTCACCTAAAGAGAGTAGGCTTAACTGTGGTGTGTGTATAAATGCAAGAATTGCAGAAGGGTTAAGGTCTCTGATGATTCGAGTCTTTGTCAAGCTTGTAAATGACTTGAGTTTAATCTCACCAGAACATTGTGGCATCATTTGAGTAAAGAATTCTATGAGTGGCAAAAAGTGCTATGATGTATGGCTCCGAGCCATGTTGGGGAGGTTGTTGTTGATTAACTGATTGCACTGTTGTGTGCTATGTTGATTCTGTCTCTAAGTATGTTGGGAAATTCTGATAAAGGTTATGGTGCTTCGTAGATATGAAGAAATAATAGGATGGTTTGAACTGCTGTTGGTAAAGAATGTTCGGTGTATAGGAAAGAAAGATAGCTAAATGCAGCTGTATGTAATCATGTTCTGCGATATCAGAGTTTTAACAAGGCACGAGTGGTTCTGTTCAATAATACAGCTGAATTATAGTTGAATAATGATGAATGACGCCCGAGAATTAGTTTACGGCGTTCAAGATTTTGCTTGTAACGGTAAGGTGTCTTAAGATTGTGCACGTGGCTAAAGACCGTGGTTTCGTTAGAAGAAATCGAGACTTTTGTTATGTTATGTGGATGATGAGATTCTATGTATCTATATTGGAGAGTAATGATAACAGATTCAAAATTGGAGGAAGTTCTTCAAGGTAAAGTGTTGTAGATTGTGGTACTTCTGGGAAACATTTGAGGGAGTATTCAGCAGTCGTGAGCCTTATACCGCGTGGTCTTGTGTATGAGTCTCGTATGGTAACCTGAGTTCAGGTATTGTGATCCTCCAGTGAAGGAGAATATTAAATTAAAGATGATAATAAACTGGAACAGTATGAAAAGCTCATGAGTAACTCCTGGTGTGTGTTCGAGGTAATGAGCCTTGCAGTTATGGTGCAACAAAGCTCTTGATGAGCTGGTAGTTGCGTAGCTCGATGTGGGTAAAAGGACTCAGTCCTGGCAGTTAAGCTTATACAATAAATGGGAAGAAGAGTTAGTGATGTGTTTTATCATGGTTTGAAAATGAGTATACTCCTATCGGTATGGTATATGCGATGTGTTATTGAAAGTTAATAATGGCATATTCAAGGCTTTGAGATTTGTGCATATTATATGGGAAGTCATTAAAATCCCCAAGCAGCGTGGGCAGCTGCAGATAATCTGAGAATCAAGCTTCCTGGTGATTAAGGAAAATGGTACTGCTATTCTAGTGATTTGGCAGGGTATATGGTCCAAAAGGACAAGGTAATGTAAACTGATAATATCCAGTGGTATTGTGGTATCCTCTTGTTGGATTGACAGTGATGATTGAGTTGTTGATGGCATAGGGAAATTTCTGAGTGGCTTTCGTGGTATGAATGGATGTTTGAGGTGTGTTATGTATTCGTACGGTGGAGAGTGGAATCAGGCATAGTGATTCATGTGTTATATATGTGTTGGAGACTAGAAGTTCTCTTAATCCGCCTATGCAGTGGTGGTATGTCGTGTGTATCGACACCGTTTAGCGGTTATTGGTAATTGGAAGCCCTAGTGGCTCTCTCATTACTTGATATGACGAATTTGAATAATGATATACGATTGCGGACTGGTTGTAATAAGTCAGGTTGTCTAGACTAATGTGATATGGACTGTATCGAAGAAATGTCACAACTGCGTGGCAGAGCGCATCAGATCATACTCCAGCAGGGTAGATGTACCCTAGGGCCAGCGGACGGCTGGTACGTATTGCTTTGTCAATTGGGCCTTCGTGGCAGATGTTAGTGTAGAGGTATCTACCATTGATTCAGTTCTGGTATTGAGGAACTTTGTCGGATGCATTTCATGTGGCCGAGTTTGAGGCTTTATATGTGTTTGTTGCAACAAGCAACTTGACTCGATGTGCATGCCCTTTTGCTAGATTATGCGTGGATCGGGTGGCACGCCGCCACATGTATAGTATCTGGATCGGGTGGCACTCCGCCACAAGTATGGTATCTGGATCGGGTGGCACGCCTCCACAGGTATGTTATTGGAACGGGTTGCGCACCACAACAGTGTGATGTGGAAAATATAGCTTCCTATATGCTACCCTGTATACAATACTTCCTAGCTTCTGAGGAATAGTCTGTATTGGGTATCGCTCGGGGAATAGCACATCGGCTGTGTCCTTTCAGGATTTGATAGCGTACATCAATTGTATCACCGCATGTGTGATTGATTGCTTGGGTTCAAACCTAGATCTGTGCGTGGATGACCGTTCTGAGCATGGTGACTTGAGTGCTTCGTGAGTAATAGTGTTTGGATAGAATCATGAGTCGTGGCAAGGCCACGTGATGTTATGACCTTTCGAGAAGGAGTCATGTACTTCCTATGATGTGAGACGGAGATACAGCTCTGTTGTTGGAGTCAGTTGTCATGATTTGAGTATGTTCAGACGTTTCCTATTGGAGCTTGTGTTGTGCTTGTCGCGGCTTAGGCCGGTGTTGAGGCGTCATATCACCAGTGTGGTGTGTTATAACCTAAATGATCATTTGAGTCATTAATGAGTGCGAGCATATATGATTTCATTTGGTTAGAATGGTAATATCGAGATTTGGCTTCGAATTCTGTTGTAGTATCAATTAAAAGGGAAATGGATTCATGAATGGTTGACCTGAGAGATGGGCTCGATATATCGCGTATGCGGTCGCCGTGGGCAGGATATGAAGGTGTTGGAATAAGACTCTATCTAATGAGAAAGGTTCTTTCTGCTAGTATTTGGTTATTGTGGCCAGTTGTTGTGATTGGAGACTATCGTCACGAGTGATTGGATTGTTTGATACATCATGTGATCTCACCCGGAGTGGCGAGTTTGGCTATTACAGTTGGATCATGTGTATCCTGAGTATAGACGTGGGATTCGGAATTGGTATATCATTTCGGAAAGTTCAATGTGGTCTATGGTCCAGATGGACTATGGAAGTTCAGCTATATTGTGTCATCAGACTTATGTTAGAGAGGGTGACGTGGTACCACCCCGCATACATGCTTGGTAAGGTCATACAGCTATTGAATTGCTTCCAATAGAACTCTGGGTACGCTCGAGGACGAGCACTTGTTTAAGTTGGGGAGAATGTAACGACCCAACTTGTCGTTACGAGAGTTATCGCCCCGTTTTCTTCATTTAATACCTCAATATGCTATTTTAAATGTGTTTGGAAAGTTAGAAGCAAATCGGAGTGATTTTGAATAGAAATGAAGCCATAAATCTCTTTACGAGAAGAATAGGTTGGAAAAGTCAACTGAATATTGACCGATGAGTTAGACAGCTCGGAATGGAAATTTGAAGATTCGACTAGTTTTGGGGGATCATTTATGACTTAGGAGAGCAATCGGAATCGAATTCGGAGGTCCGATATAGTTTTAGTCTTGAATTGGCTAAAGTCGAATTTTGGCAAAATCCGAATGGTAGGTGAGATTTTGATCCGGGGGTCGAGATGGAATTCCGACAATTTCTGTAGCTTCGTTATGTGAATTTGGATATGTCTACAAAATTTCAGGTCATTCGGACGTGGTTTGGTTGGGTTTTTGATTAAATGTGTGTTTTGGAAGTTTTAGAAGAACTTAGGCTTGAATTCGATGTAATTTGATGGTCTTGGCGTTGTTTGATGCATGTCGATGATTGGAACAAGTTTGTATGATGTTTTAGGAGGTGTTGGTATTTTTGGTTGAGGTCCCGGGGGCCTCGGGGTGATTTCAGATGGTTAACGGGAACTTTTGAAGTTGGAAAACTTCATAATAGGCGAAAATGTAAATGAGTGTGCACAAGACCTCACTTTAAACGATCATATCTCCCATTATATAAAGAGTTATGCGACCTACAACCTATCATATTAAAGCCCTTTGAGTCTTGTTTCCAATTCAACAAACCTTACATCATTCGGAGGTGTATACAGAAAGTTATGACCTTTTTACTGGGCATGTGTCAGTAGCGCGGCCTTAGCGCGGGAGCGCTAGTAGCCCGCGCTAATGGGTTCTTTTCTGCTTCAACCCGCGCTAATTAGCGCGGGCGCGCTAGTAGCAGGCCCTAAATATACTTAAGGATGGGAAATGACAGAACTTAAGTCATTTCTCAAGCCTAGGGCTTCCCCAACACCCCCAATTCGACCAAGGCACTCAATTGCACTCCTAAGGTAAGCTTTTAAGTGTGTTTTCATGGTGATTTCTCTTCTCAATCACTAGTTACAACATGATTTTGGTTGGATGTCATAGGATTTCTTCAAAATCTCAAGAACACCCCAAAGTTGTCTTTCAAGATTTGATCTACAAGAGGTAATCCTACACCTTAGACTTACACATATGATGTTATTAAGGGAATATGAGTATGAATCAAGTATTCCAATTTATAGTATGGTCGTTGGAAGCCATAAATCCCCAATTTAAATACATGAACATGGTAGGGATTTAAATGTGTATATTTGTTGGAATTTTGTTGGTGTGGGTGTGAATGGTTGATCACACACATGATGTTAGGAGTATAAATTGCTAAAGAATGATAGGAAGATGAATTGTTGGTTAATGGTGATAGTTGGAGGAACCAATGCTATAGTTAAGAGGTGTAAATATTTATGCCTACAAGATGTTTGATAATAGGCCTAGATGGCACAAGTTATGGGATTTATGACTAATATTGGCCATATTGAATGTGGTATTGTAGATTGAAGTTACATAACTCTATATTGGATCATTGTAGTATCATTAAGGGGCGAATTTCAGATATGTACGGCTAAAACCCTATCTTTTAGAAATCGAACTTCATCGATGTTTGTATGAATTTGGATAGATTGGAAGCGTGATGTGCCGGAGAGATTCGGCACATTTACATACTAATTGATCTTATATTAGCTTGTTTCACTGCAAAATGTAGTCCATACTTATGTGATTTTGTGGTTTTATAGATAAAGAGGAAGAAAAGACCAAGCACTCAAAATCAGAAGCAAAAAGACAAGAAAGAGGTCAAAGTAGGCAAAACAACAGTTCTGCGATCCAATCTGCGGTCGCAGATTGGATATGTGGACCGCACAAAACGTCTCCAAATCGCATAACTAAACAGAGAGTTGAGCTGCAATGCATGACAGGAATGCGACCCAATTTGCGATCGCACATTCAATATGCGATCCGCATTCCTGCCGCATAATGAACAGACAAGAAAATGAAGATGCAAGTTTGCGGTGCTATCTGCGGTCGCATATTCAACATGCGGACCGCAGAATTGCAATGCGGCCAATATGTAATTAAACTAGGGTTCCTATATGCGATGCCGCCTCTCAAGATGCGGACCGCAGATCTGTTATGCGGTAGATCTGCGGTCGCATATGTGACCTGGAAGGGTAAATTTGTCCGCTTTTTGTCAGATCTTGGTCCCCCTATAAATAGCTTGTCAGAGCTTTGTGTAAGATCATCTGTCACAGACGTTAGACTAAATTCCAAACTTTATTACTGATCTTTTTAGAAGCTTTTGATTGAAGATTCTTTCACTTTGTAAGCATCTATGACATTCATTACATCTTGTATTTTATATTTTAGCATGTGTGGCTAAGTTTAAATACTAAGGTTGTGAACCCTAAATGGGTGTTATGTAAATGGGTGTTTGACATTGAGTATATGTATAATGGTTGGTTGATATTTCTTCACTTCTCATTCTTCATTTATTATTGGTGGTTGCAAACACTAATTAATGCCATTAAAGTCTTACCTTGCTTGGGAAAGTGGGTTAGATCTTGGAAGAAGTAAAGAACAAAAACTCGAAGCCTTACACTTCGTTTAATAGAATCGCTTAGGGATAAGTGGGTTTTATTTGGCAATTATTGATTACTACATCTTGTGACTCTAAGACTTTTGGGAAAAAGAAATAGAGGAAATACTACTCAACTATTGGGAGATATTGGGTAGTTGCTTAGAAATCAATTGCATATAAATAATCAACCATTGGTAATATATCATGTTAACACCTATAGCATTACACTACATTTATGGGAACACAACCTTGGTTTAATCAATTCTCTAAATTATTGACATAAAGCATTTTCAACTCTTAAAGATTCTAGATCAATTCTCACTTGTACTATCAATTTTATACCCATATCCATGTTATTTCTAACGGAATAGATTCAAGATTTTAGTCGAGAAATATACTAATTCAAGTAATCCATTCACGCCTATTCCCTGTGGGATTCGACCCCAACCTAGTTGGGTTATTATATTTGACACGTACCGCCTTACGCTGATTGTAAAAGTGTAATTTGAGCGTATCAAATTTTGGCGCCGTTGCCGGGGAATACGGTCTTGAAATTACTTATTAGTGTGTACTCTACTTGATATCTAATTCTATTCCATTACACTTTGCTTGTTTTGCTTGGTGTGATAGGTTATAATGTCTGATTATGAGGACGAAGGGGAAGAGAATCCTTTTGCAGATATCGATGAATATATCGATGACACAAATGCTATTGTGCCCCCTGCTATTGGTGCCTCAACATTTAAGGTGGATCACGGTCTAATCCTCATGCTCAAAGCGGAAGGGTTTTTCAGAAATTCCACCGATGACGACCCCACTCAACACTTAAGAAATTTTCTGGGAGTGTGTGCTATGCATAAACAAACCAATGTCTCAGAAGATGCCTTAAGGTTGAGAGTCTTCAAGTATTCCTTGGGCGGTGAGGCTAGAAAGTGGCTTCAAAACTTGCCACCAAACTCAATTCGATCATGGCCGGAACTTGTCCGAACATTCCTAGCAAAGTGGTTCCCACAAAGCAAGAAATCGGAACTTAGAGATAAAATCTTTTTCTTTAAGCAACAACAAGGGGAGCACTTACACGAGGCGTGGGATCGATTTAAACTGTATTTGGTAAGGTCACCAAATCATGGATTCCCTGATTCAATGTTACTTGAGAAATTCTACATGGGTCTTGATCCCATGAATCAAGCCATTGCAAAGAATGCGGCGGATGGATCTTTTATGGATAAGTCTTTTGCAAGAGTGACTCAAATCCTCGACAAAATGGCTAAACATAATCAAGCATGGCATTCTGAGGATGCATCCGGTGGAATATCTTATGGGTCTCCTTCTTTGACAAATTTGCTCAAGGAAAACCAAGAGAGAGACCAAATCATTGCTGGGTTGGCTACTAATGTCAATGTGTTGACGAAGATGTTCACAGAAAATCAAACAAAGAAAGTCAACGTTGTTGATGACATGCCATCCAATTCTAATGAAGATTTTGAAGAGGCAAATTATATCAACAACCCTCAAGGAGGAGGGTATCAAAGGCAATACTATCAAGGCCAAGGAGCACAAAACCAATAGAGGCCAAACCCACAAGGGCAAGGAAACCAACAGTGGAGGTATGACCAAGGTAGTTCACAACAAAGAAATTGGGGCAACAACAACAACAATTTTGCTAACCGGAGTTATGTTCCTCCGAAAGGACAACATTCGAACCAAGGGTCTTCAAGCGAGTCAAAATTGGAAGCTATGCTAGAGAGAGTGCTACAGAATCAACAAAAGTCTGATGCTTCATTGAGGAACATGACCGAAGTGGTTAGCTCTCATACCGCTTCCATCCAAAAGTTGGAAATGCAAATGAGGGATCTCTCCAAGGAACAGAACCCCAAGCAAAAGGGAATACTACCTAGTGACACTATTGCAAATCCAAGAGGTAGTGGAAGTGGTCCAACCTCTCATGTCATGGCAATCACCACTAGGAGTGGAAAAGTGCTACTTGATGAGAATGAACATATAGTTGAAGAGGTGGAGATCAACCAAACGGTTGAGGATGAAGAACAAGAGATAATTGAAAAGCAAAAAGTTGTTGTGGGAGATAAACCCAAGATTGTTGAAATTGAAAGAATTCCTGAAAAGGCAAGTGTACAAGAAAATCGAGAAGAGGAAAAGGAAAAAGGGAATGAGCCATCACAACCTCTTCCACCTATTCCTAGACCTCTTCCTCCGTTCCCTCAAAGGCTAGCAAGGAAGATAGATGATAGCAAGCTTGAAAAATTCTACGATATTCTAAAACAATTGACAGTGAATATACCTTTTGTAGAAGCTTTTCAAGAAATGCCAGGGTTTGCCAAGTACTTGAAAGATCTAATCACCAAAAAGAAGACCTCAAAGCATGAGGTGGTAAGCATAACTCACAGGGTAAGCTCTATCATTGCTACAACCCCGGTTCAAAAGAAGGAGGATCCGGGAGCTTTTACTATACCTTGCACTATTGGGGCACGGGAATTTGCAAGAGCCTTATGTGACAACGGAGCATCAACTTAATGCCACTAGCCATCTATAAACAAGCGGGGTTGGGTATGCCGGGACCAACAAGTATGAGATTGCAAATGGCCGATCGTTCCATCAAGCGACCGGTTGGTATTGTGGATGATGTTCTGGTAAAAGTGGGAAAGTTTCATTTACCCGCGGACTTTGTGATTCTTGATTGTGCCGTGGATAAAGAGATTCCAATCATTTTGGGGAGACCATTCTTGGCTACGGGCCGAGCACTCATGGATTCTGAAAGAAATGAGATAAAGTTTCGGGTGAATAATGAAGAAGTCACTTTTCAAGCTAGTAAGGGCATGAAACTACCCCATGAATATGAGAGCATCTCAATGATAGAAGCAGTAGATGAGGTGGAGGATGACGTTGCAATGAAAATGGAAGAACAATGCCTTGGTGAGGCATTAGCAGCAATCCTAGTAAATTTTGATGGGGAAAACATGGATGGCTACCTAGAGTCAGTGAATGCATTGGAGGGTCGTGGATCCTATACGTACAAGCCAGCAAAGCTCTCTCTTGACTTAGAGAATAGAGCTACACCCCCCGCCAAGCCATCAATCATTGAGCCGCCTCAACTAGAGCTCAAAACACTCCCTTCGCATTTGAGGTATAAATTTCTTGGCTCTAATAATACTTTGCCCGTAATTGTGTCTTCTTTGTTGAATGATGTGCAGGTAGATCAATTGTTGGAAGTCCTAAGGGAGCACAGGCAAGCAATTGGGTGGACAATCGCCGACATTCGCGGCATTCCTGCAGGAATTTGTGAACACAAAACCCAATTGGAAAATGACACCAAGCCAAGTGTGGAGCATCAAAGGCGACCGAATCCATCAATGCAGGAGGTGGTGAAAAAGGAAATTATCAAATGGCTGGACGCCGGAGTTGTATACCCAATCGCCGATAGTCCTTGGGTGAGCCCAGTACAATGTGTGCCAAAAAAGGGGGGCATGACTGTCATTGAAAATGAAAACAATGAGCTCATACCTACTAGAACGGTGACCGGGTGGAGAGTGTGCATGGATTATCGGAAACTCAACAATGCAACTTGCAAGGATCATTTCCCTATGCCTTTTATTGATCAAATGCTTGATCGGCTAGCGGGAAGAGCCTTTTATTGCTTTCTTGACGGATACTCCGGCTACAACCAAATCAACATTGCCTTGGAAGATCAAGAGAAAACAACTTTCACTTGTCCTTATGGGACATTTGCCTTTAGCCGGATGCCATTTGGGTTGTGCAATGCTCCGGCGACCTTTCAAAGATGCATGATGTCGGTATTTTCCGATATGGTGGAAGATTTTCTCGAAGTTTTTATGGATGATTTCTCGGTGGTTGGTGATTCATTTGAGCATTGTCTGGCAAATCTTAGACAAGTGCTCAAGAGATGCGAAGAAACGAATCTTGTGCTAAACTGGGAGAAATGTCACTTCATGGTGGATGAAGGTATTGTATTAGGGCATAAGATTTCTAAGCATGGCATTGAAGTTGATCGGGCCAAGATTGAAATCATTTCTAAGCTTCCTCCACCAAATTCAGTGAAAGGTGTTCGAAGTTTTCTGGGCCACGCCGGATTCTACCGGCGATTCATCAAGGATTTTTCTAAAATTGCACACCCAATGTGCAAGCTTCTTGAAAAAGATGCAAAATTCATGTTTGATGACAAGTGCATCAAAGCATTTGAAGAATTGAAATTGAGGCTTACCACGACACCCATTATTGTCACTCCCGATTGGGCACTTCCTTTTGAACTCATGTGTGACGCCAGTGGTGTAGCTATTGGAGCAATGTTAGGTCAACACCACAACAAGATACTTCATCCAGTCTACTATGCAAGTAAAACTCTCAATGGAGCACAAATGAACTACACTGTTACCTGAGCAAGAGCTTCTTGCCATTGTGTATGCCTTTGAAAAATTCCGGGCTTACTTGTTAGGGTCCAAGGTGGTAGTCTACACGGATCATGCGGCTCTTCGATATCTCATGGCAAAGAAAGATGCCAAGCCTAGACTAATTCGGTGGGTACTCTTGTTGCAGGAGTTTGACTTTGAAGTAAAAGATAGAAAAGGCACTCAAAATCAAGTTGCGGACCACTTGTCAAGGCTTGAGGAAGCAGGGAGACCTAAAGAAGAGCTTGGCATAAATGATGTTTTCCCCGATGAGCATATATTTGCACTTTCCAACACCTTTACTCCTTGGTATGCCGACATTGCAAATTACTTGGTAAGCGAGGTCATTCCGGAAGGGTTAGAATCTCATCAAAAGAAGAAATTCTTGAGAGATTGTCGGCAATACTACTGGGAAGAGCCGTACTTGTTTCGAGTGTGTGCTGACAATATCATTCGAAGATGTGTACCAGAGGAAGAAATCATGCCAATCCTAAAGGCATGTCATGACTCACCAGTTGGAGGACATCATGGAGGGAATAGATCTGCCGCAAAGATTCTCGAATGTGGCTACTATTGGCCTTCCATCTACCATGATGCAAACCAATTTGCAAAAGCTTGTGAGCAATGTCAGCGGCAAGGTTCAATCTCCAAAAGGCATGAAATGCCTATGCAATATGTGTTGGAGATAGAAATCTTTGATGTATGGGGGATTGATTTCATGGGGCCTTTTGTGAGTTCCTACGGGATGAAATATATTTTGGTGGCTGTGGACTACGTCTCAAAATGGGTTGAAGCCATTGCACTACCAAACAATGAGGCAAGGAGTGTAATCGCATTTTTGAAGAAGAATATATTCACTCGGTTTGGCACTCCTAGAGCCATTCTTAGTGATGGGGGATCACATTTCTGCAACAAAGCATTCACAGGGTTACTTGAAAAATATGGGGTGAAACACAAGGTGGCTACACCATACCATCCGCAGTTGAGTGGTCAAGTTGAGGTCTCAAATCGGGAGATAAAGTGTATCCTAGCCAAGACTGTGAACGCTAACAGAACTGACTGGTCCAGGAGACTAGATGATGCATTGTGGGCCTACCGCACGGCCTACAAGACTCCTATTGGTACTTCTCCTTACAGACTCATTTTTGGGAAAGCATGCCATTTGCCGGTTGAGTTGGAGCACAAGGCCATGTGGGCACTCAAGAAGCTCAATTTAGAATGGGCGGAAGCTGAAAACTTGAGATTGACGCAACTAAATGAACTAGAGGAATTTCGATTCCATGCATATGAGAGCGC